>CM053792.1:286015361-286615361 GCA_028749045.1 Cupressus sempervirens
AAAAAGGGACACAGAATAGGAGATGTGTGTGTGTGTGTGTGTGAGTGTGTGTGTGTGTGTGTGTGTGTGTGTGTGTGTGTGTGTGTGTGTGTGTGTGAAGAGAGAGAGAGAGAGAGAGAGAGGGTGGGGTAGGGAGAGAGGGATAGAGAGAGATAGAGAAGGAGGGAGGAAGAGATAGAGGGAGGGAGTGAGAGGGAGAGAGTGAGAAGGGGATAGGAGAGAGAGAGGGAGAGGGAGAGAGAGGGAGATATTTATAGGGAGTAGGGGATGGGGGTTCAAATAGTGCATTGGATGGGATTCGTAGAAAGAGAGAGAGGGACATAGGGTAGGGGATAGGGGAGAGAGAGAGAGAGAGAGAGAGAGAGAGAGAGAGAGAGAGAGAGAGAAATAGAGAGAGATAAAAAAGAGGATAGGAGAGAGAGAGGGAGAGATTGATAGGGAGGAGGGGATGGGGGTAGAGAGAGATTAGGAGATGGGGGAAAGAGTATGTGTGTGTGTGTGTGTGAGAGAGAGAGAGAGAGAGAGAGAGAATAAGAGATAGAGGGAGAGATTGATAGGGAGTAGGGGATGGGGTTCAAAGAGTACGTTGGATGGGATGCATAGAAAGAGAGAAAGGGATAGAGAGAGGGAGAGAGAGAGAGAGATAGAGATAGATAGATAGATAGAGAGAGAGAGAGAGAGAGAGAGAGAGAGAGAGAGAGAGAGAGAGAGAGAGAGAGAGAGAGAGAGAGAGAGAGAGAGAGAGAGGGTAGGGGAGAGAGGGTATGGGAGAGAGAAGGAAGGAGAGAGAGGGGCGAGGGGGAGAGAGAGTAGGGGAGAGAGAGGATGGATAGAGGGAGAGGGAGAGAGAGAGGGGGAAGAGAGAGGGAGAGAGAGTAGGTGTTGTTTTTTATGTGATTTCTAATAGCATGCACACACTATGGCCTTGGCTCCACAAGCCTAAGCCTAGGCCATAGTACATGTGCACTATAATGTGTACACGCTATTGGATATTTTGAAAAAAGAAAAAAAGATGTCCTCTTTTTGGCACTAGAGCTTGGTACACTTGCCTATTGGCCTCATCAATAATCATGGTGCATGATGTTCTTTCATGCTATATGTGCAAGATAGGAGATACTGGAGACTTTGAACTAAGAAATGCTTATTACAAGTTACATGAAAATAGATTTTTTAAGTATGAGAATAAGGTTGTTGCTGAGAAAGGGCTTACTTTTGCCCTAGCCTTTTCGAAGGTTTTCAAAATTGAATGGATTAAATTTTTTTTGAATAGGGTTCATGAAATCAAATTATGGCCAGATAGTGGGCCAGTGAAAATCAACAAGTTAATAATTCATTGAGTGAAAGGGTACCCTACCCTAGATCAAGTGAAGCCTATGTGTTTCTCAACAAGAAATTTTACTAAAGAACAAACAAAGTCCAAGTGGAATGACTGAGGAAAGTTGATAGATGGCATTGAAGATCCTACTATTGAATTTGAAATATGTGTGATTGCACACAAATTCTATTAGTCGAGCTAACTGAATAGTGTGACATGCATTGCTGTGGACTTAGGGCACAAAATTGTGATGAAAGATCACAACTATGATCTTGTTGAGCTGTAATTGACACAATTAGAAGAAAATCTTAGAGCGATCAAGAAAGAGAAGAACACATCATGTAAGTTTGAATCGCTCCTAATATGCATATTTTTCTATGTGAAAATTAATATCCAACTATTGGAACTATAGTGTGATATAGAACAATACCAGTGACCAAGAGAATAAATTATTTCATTGAACAATTGGGAAAAATATTTTAGGTCGTAATGGATGGATATTTTGAAGAATTGAAAAGTAAAATGAAGAAGAAATTGAGGATTCCCCAGTCAATTGTAGACTACTACTATGATGAATTTTTTTCATAGTGGATACTAACTATACCTATGCATAGGTTGTACTACTCAGGGTTATATGGATTAGGCCTATCAATATGAGGTAAATATAGATGAGATTATTGTACTTGTGATAGATTTTTTGTATGAAGGAATTGAAAAGAATGTCAAGCCATTCAACACATATGAGACAACAAAGATAAAAATGTTGATGCAAATGAAGTGCCTAAAATGGACTAAAAGATAAAGAAGATGATTGTTGATCTTGAAGGAAAAATAGGAAAAGGACCCCATACAAATTACTGAAGGTGAAGGGAAAGATGAAGAATCTAAAGAAGAAGAAGAATAAAAGGGTAAATAACAAGTGGTTTTTTATCCTAAGGCAACAAACAAGAAGAAGATAGTGATAGTGGATCCTAAGGTGACGAGGGATTTGAAGAAGAATGTTACACCTCCTACCTCTAAACCCTAAAGAAGAGTAACATGACAGGGATCTAAAGTAGCATTAATTGCATTTTTTGAACCAAAGCAAGGAAAAGAAATGATAAGCAAGATAATTAAGGG
The DNA here is from genome assembly GCA_028749045.1 of Cupressus sempervirens. NCBI lineage: Eukaryota > Viridiplantae > Streptophyta > Pinopsida > Cupressales > Cupressaceae > Cupressus > Cupressus sempervirens. Next base: position 286,017,796 of record CM053792.1, read on the forward strand.
AAAAGGTGCACCAAAGAGGAAGCAAGCAATTAAAGGGACCGAGAAGGGTCAACAAAAGAAGTCGAGGAGGATGCTAGTGACCATGTTTGATGATGAAGGGGATAAGACTGAGTTTGATGATATTAACAAGCTTCAAATTTTTCCCAGATGACCTCCTATGAATATTGATCAGGTATGTGAGAATATCAAAAATTTAATAGGAATTTCAAGATTTAAACATATGAAATCTTGAAATATTTGGATACAATCATGGGAGCGGGAGCGCAAGTTCAAATTTCCAATTTCAAATCTGGAGAGAGGCGAGAAATCACAGGGAGGTGGACCTCAATCACCAGGCATGCAGGAAGGGATCCAGGCAAGCATCGGGGAGGAGTCAGGTGATGGGGACCCACATGAGGACATTCCAGGGATTCTCCCAAAGCATTGGGCCTCACTCTTTGGAGTCAAGCCATCAGGTAAATCCTCTTTCCCTCCGGTTAAGGTTGTGTCAGGTCTAGAAAAGGGATCTTGTACGATCGCTATTCCAACGAGATTGTTGATCAAAGCATTACCTCTATGGCCTCAACGCTCGTCGAAAATTTTATTGGCCCTAGACCAAATATTGATGTGGTCCGGACCTATACTCTGAAAAAATGGAGCTTGAAAGGTTAGGTCTCTGTCACTGCAATGGCTAAGGGTTTCCTTTCTTTTGAGTTCTCCTATTAAGAGGATATGGCTGACATTCTGTGTGAGAGTCCCTAGAGCTTTGGAAGGGCCATCCTCATGCTTCAGAGATGGTCATCCCAATTGGACTTAAACGAAGCTTTCCTCCAGCAAGCTTCGATATGGGTCAGACTCCCAGAGCTACCATTAGAGTTTTGGAATGAGGATGTCTTCAAGGGAGTGGCTAGCTCTATCAGAGAGCTTTTCTCCATTGACCCAATCACTACATCAAAGAGTAGGCTGACTTATGTGAGGATATGTGTTGGAGTAAGGTAAGGGGAGGATATGCCCAAAGTGGTTTGTTTTTAGTCCAAACTTGGTACCCATCTCCAGTAGCTGGACTTTGAAAGTGTTCCTTTTGGGTGTTTTCACTGTCTAAAAACCGGTCATAAGGCATTTTAGTGCCCAAAATCTAAGATGACTAGTAAGCAGATTCACCCTTCTTCTTCTCAACAAAGGATGAAGAAAGTTTGGAAAAAAAAGACCACAAATCAAGGCTAGAAGGACCTATCTTCAGAGATCCAGGTTGCAGCAGAAGCCCCAAAGAGGACAGACCAAGCACCTAAGGGAAAGACTAGTGAAGAAGGAGAGTTACTCAATCCTAGTTCCTCTCTACCTTTAACCAAACCCCAACTATTAGGGGATGATAAGGTCAAGGAAAGGACCCTCAAGCTTGGAGAAGAGGAAGTTAAGGGTGTCTCGCAAAAAGGTCTTCAAGAGGATGGTTTGGACCTTCCCCCTAGAAAGGAGCAGCCAGTTCTGGGCTCCATGAAGAGATCAAGGAAAGAGATAATAGGGAAATTATCATCTTCTAGGATCCAAAGGAAAACTTGGTTTCCACCAAAGATGAACCGACCAGAATAGGAAATAAGGAGGATATGGTGAAAGATCAGAACCAAAGGGTTGATCTTCATAGCACCCCAAGGAATGCTAATAAGGTTTCTAGATCCCTAAAGTTTGAAAAGAAGGAAGAGATACTAAGGAAGAATCAAATCAGAGATCCATCTAAGGCTTCTCTGACAGTGACCAGGAGTAGTTGCAAACCAGATGTGGGCTCTACAACCAAAGCAGGAAGGAAATTAGAAAGGGAGTCCAGAGAAGAGGAGACTAGAAGGTGTTTAGCAAATGGGTGCCAAAGCACCCTAAAGGACTTTTCCAAGAGTAAAAAATGAAGATCATCTCATGGAATATCAGGGGCCTAAATGGCGCCCATAAATAGGAAATCATTAGGAATTTGATTAGAGACCAAAGACTAGATATTTTGATGATCCAAGAAACAAAATGAAAAAGGATTCTTTGAGAAATATAGAGTTCAGTAACATGATGAGCGGAGAGGCTGCAGACTTTGATGGAGCCTCTGGGGGGCCTGCTAACTTTATACAAGTCAAAACTTTTCAGGGTGGAATTGGTTTCCAATGCTGGTAACATTCTATTTTGTAAAGTGTACAATATTCATTCCAATGAATTTTGGTTCTTGCTCAACATTTATGCCCCCAACAATAAGAGAGAAAGAAATTCCTACTGGTCCAGCATAGTAGGGATGGTTCAGAATAGCAACTTGAAAAAAGGCATCATTATGGGAGACTTCAATACCCCTCTTTTGGATAAGGAGAAGAAGGGCGGTCTACCTTAGGATTGGGATAGCAAGCATGATCTTTTAAACTTTATCAATGATTTGGCCTTTTTGGATCTGGACCTCATGGGTGGTAACTTTACTTGGTCCAATAAATGCTTAGGTAAGGAGTGTATTCAGGTTAGACTGGATGGATCCCTCATTTCTCCTGATTGGTTGCAATCCTCTTCTTGCAAATTAGCTCTTTTGCTTAGAATTGGGTCTGACCACTCCCCCATTTCCCTCTCGATTGTCCCTTTTGACCCCTATAGACCTCCTCCTTTCTATTTTGAGAAAATGTGGACCTCCCACCCCAACCTTCTAGAGAGAATAAAGGGCTAGTGGAGCATATATGTGGAAGACACTATTATGTTTAGGGTAGCAAGGAAACTCAGTAATGTTAAAAGGATGTTAAAAGCTTGGAATAAGTCAGATTTTGGTCATTTATTCTCTATGAAAGAGGATCTTTCTTCTAATCTCTCTTCCATCCAAGCCTCCATTCAGGAAAATGGGTATGATGCCTCAAGTAGAGATGTAGAGCTATCCATCCTGTCTGATTTACATGACATCATTAGTCAAGAGGAAAAGTTTTGGAGGCAGAGATCTAGAATCAACTGGCTCAAGGAAGGAGACTAGAACACAAAGTTCTTCCATTTATCCACACTTAAACATAGAGCTAACAATAGGATTTCTGGCCTAAGAAAAGACTAGGGTGTGTTGACTAAGGAAGATGATATTTCACTTGAAGCTATCTCTTTCTTCTTCTCCCTTCTTTCTTGGGATCCTTTTCTCTCTAAGGTGGACCAGGACGATATTGTCTCTTGCATCCCTCAGATCCTCCAACCGCACCATAATAATATGATTTGGGCCATTCCTTCTAATTCTAAACTGAGAGAAGCTCTTTTTTCTCTTTCGGTGGATAAGTCACCTGGACCTGATGGTTGTCCTACCTTCTTTTTCCAAATGTACTAGCCTATCATTATGAAGGATGTTCTTAAGGCGGTTCAGGAGTTCTTTGGAGCCAGATGCATCATAAAGGAAATCAACTCCACTTTCTTAGTTCTTATTCCCAAAGTGTCAAGGGCTAACACTCTGGATAAGTTCAGACCCATCAGCTTATGCAACTCATTTTATAAGATCATATCGAAGGTGCTCACTTTGAGGCTACTTAAGCTCCTCCCCCTGGTTATCTCTCAACAACAATCTAGTTTTGTCCCAGGTGGACAAATTTTAGATTCGATTATCATGGTGCATGAAGTGATTCACTCTATGGAAGTTGGTAAGAGAGAAGGGATGTTACTCAAACTTGACATGTCTAAAGCTTATGACTGGGTGGATTGGTCCTTTTTGGAGTTGGTGTTGAAGGCTTTTGGCTTTGATGTCAAATCTTGCAAGCTAATTTTCGAGCTGGTCACCACCCCCTCCCTAGCTATTTTAGTGAATGGATCCCCCTCTGATTTCTTCAAACCCACTAGAGGCCTTCGTCAAGGAGATCCTCTATCATCTATTCTCTTCATCATCTTGGTGAAATGTATTGGTAGACTCATGGAGAAGAAAAAGAAAGATGGGAGGATCAACGGCTTTAAACCTTCTACCAAATGCACTCCCTTCACGCATCAGTAATTTGTTGATGATACCATTATGGGAGGAGAGCCTTCGGTCAGGGAAGCCAAGGCTTTGAAAGACACTTTGGAAACCTATTCTAGAGGGTTGGGGAAACTTATAAATTGGGACAAAAGCTTTTTTTTCTTTATCAACACTCCGGAGGGAAGACAATAGAGAATCTCCAGAATCTTGGGTTGTCAGGTGGGGAAGCTTCCTTCTACCTACCTTGTCTCCCCTTGGGCACGGCCCCTTCTGATTCCTTCTGGAATGGCATCTTGGATAGGTTTAGTAAGAAGCTAGCTGGCTGGAAAGGAGCCTCTCTCAGCCAAGCTGGAAAATGTCAACTGGTTAAATCCATCCTTCAAAACCTGCCTATATATGCCTTGAGCCTTTTCACCATACCTGGAAAATACACCGAGAGAATGGAGAAAATCCAAAGGGATTTTTTATGGACAGGAACTTATAGGAATAAAAGGTACCACCTTGTTGCTTGGGACACTGTTTGTCTCCCTAAAAAGAATGGTGGTCTAGGGATTAGGAAGCTCACACATATCAACAAGGCCCTCCTGGAAAAGAAAATCTGGCACATCTTTAGTAGCACGGGGGAATGGAGAGATACTGTGGTGAACAAGTATATAAAAAGGCCCTCTTTTTAGTGAGGATTTACCAAGAGGCTCAGTTGTTTGGAATGGCTTCTTAAAAGCCAGGGATTTGGCTAACTCTAAGGTCTCCTAGAAGCTGGGAAATGGGGAGAACATTCTTTTCTAGTCAGACAGCTGGCTCTCTCAGGGCCCACTCATTAATAACCCTACCTATGGTGTTTGGGCTAATGATTGCATCAACCTTTTTAGGTACAAAGTCAGTAACTACATGACTGATAAGGGATGGAAGGACCTTTCTATTATCTCAGAGGAACTCAAACCAATTATGATCATGCTTAATTCCTTATCCCTTAGCACCAACAAGGATGAACTGGTTTGGAGTGATAATGCCAATGGGCTCTATTCAGTTGCCTCTGGGTGCTTTTCTTTATGGAGTACAAATGTATCCCCCCCTTGGTCGAGGGCCTGGCTCCCAGGCCTAACATTGGCACTTTAGGACAAAAATCTCACCCAGGAAAATCTCATTAAAAGAGGTCATATCATGCCTAGCAGATGTGTTTTATGCAAAGATGAGTCAGAGATAGGAAATCATTTGTTCGTTCTTTGCTCTTACTCCAGAACAGTCTGGAACTTCCTCACCCATGACCTTGACCATAGCTAGTGCATTCCTTCCAACCTCCTAGACTTCTTCTGCCAATGGCAAGGTATGTTCAATGGGTCTGCCTTGAAGGAAATCAGCTCCTAGCTCCTGCCCCATTTTTGTTGGAGCATATGGAAGGAGAGAAACAACTGAATTTTCAGAGATAGGGAGGAGCCAGCTTTGGTTATTGGAAGGAAGATCTTCAGTAACATAAAGGAAAATATTTATGTGAGGAAGGGGGGAGCTTTTGGGATAGGAAGCAGGAAGAAGGAGAAGGTAAAAGACAAAATGAGAAAAATACAGGAAGCCAAGTGGCACCTCCCTCCTGAAGGCTGGCACAAAGCCAACTTTGATGAAGCCTCCAAGGGAAACCCTGGATCCTCAGGTAGTGGAGCTGTGGTTAGAAATGAAAATGGAGACAGTATTGCGGCTTTCACTCTCCCGTTGGGTTTCCAAACAAACCATTTTGCGGAAGCCAACGCCGCGTGCAATACAATTAAACTTGCTTTTCAAATTGGGGTCACCAATTTATTGCTGGAGGGGGATTCGAATAACATTATTAAGTGCATTAATGGAAATTTGTATCTTTCTTGGATGATTGCAAATCTTATCAATGGGACGAGAGAGACACTTGCCAAATTCAAAAAATTCCATGTCACCCATACTTTTTGGGAAGCAAACCCAGTTGCCGATAGGTTGGCAAATATAGGGGTCGACACAAATCAAAAAATGACATGGCTTCCCGAAACTTCTTTGCCGGTGGACGTCAAGTGTCTAATCGACTTGGAGAAAATCCAAGGAAGTACGAAGGATATCAAGTTGTAATTATGAATATGAAAGGGTTAAAATATATGGGTACTTTTCATAATAGAAAAATGAAAATTCGTAAATGTAGATATCCTTCTTTGATTAATTGCCACAATTTTTGGGTTGTTTATTGCATTCATTTCAAGGGCAACAACAGAGTTATTTTTCTCTACTCCTTGCTTAATCTCGGTGGTCCTTTCCAGTCTCATAGTGAAGAGCTTATGAGTAAAGCGGGTGTGCAGAGTGAGGAGATGGTGGACAAGGGATGCAAAAAGGAGCTGCTGGGGGACTTTGAGAAATGGAGAAGCAGGCCGAAAGTTTGGGAAAATCTAGATGAGGGTGGGGTAACCAAGTATCTCATGAAGCTACACAGTTATGATAAGGAGGTGACTAACAGTATGGTGGGATCCTGAAAAGAGGGTAGGGTTAAGGTGAACGACCTCAAATTTTGAATAATGAAGGAGGTAATTGCGGCTATCATCGAGATCCCTATTGAGGGTTTCAAATTCTTCAGGGACAAGAAGCTCTCAGCCAATACGGTAAGGGATTTTGTGGAGAGTGAGAAGGAATTGCAGGCATTAAAAAAAATTGACACCTAGTATGTCCTCGACTCCATGAAGAAGCAATGGAGGTATGTGCTGAAAGCTATTATTAAGTATATCACTTTGGACCCAAGGTTTGATAGAGCCCACACCCACCACTTTGTTATTTTAAATCATTTCCAAAAGAAAGCCAGAATTTCTTTTCCTTTTTATCTGTTAACCTCTATGAGTAAGGTGATGGATAGCTTCAAAAAGAAGCCCATTACAAACCCAGCACTGCATGAAGGGCTACTACTTCTTATCCATGAACACTTCAAAGCTCAGACTATTAGTAATGTCCCCCCCAGCCCGAGACTATGGAGTCTAGAAGTTTCAGTTACTCCTCTGACTTGGATGACATTCAGAGCCTCAGTTCTGAGAAAGGCGGAGTCTCCTCCTCAGGGAAAGTTGTGACTATTAAAAAATCCCCCTCCCCCATAACCCCAAGCAGAAAAAGCCCTAGGGATCTCAAGCAAAAGCAGGCTGAGAAGGCTGAGGAGGGAAGTAGCAATGATGAGGAGGATCTAGAGTCTGAGGAGGTGGTGTAGGAGACGTAGTAGGAAACAAAGGTCGATAGTGGAAGGAAGAAGTGCAAGAGGGAGAGTCTGGAGGATGTGCACTCTTATTATGAGGAGACGTCTGCACTACCCCTTTCTCCTGTCCATCTCCACCCTAAGGAACATAAAGAGGAGAAAGTTGGGTATGAGAAAGGGGAAGTGCAGACCAATGATGGGAGGAAAGCATGGATTAATTTCAATGTCAAGACCACCAAAGGAGGCCATGAATCCCCAAATCCTAGTGGATAATCAAGAAGAGCAGCGGCTAGAAGAATTAGTTGATCCAACAATTGTGGCTATTTTGGACAGAGCCAGGGAGACAGGGATGAACCTTTTAAATAATGCTCACAATAGCATGAGTGATAATTTTAGATCAATAAAATGGCTTTTCCATGAGATTGAGGAGGTTAAAGACTAGGTGAAATAGATTGATGCAACAAGGGAAGGAATGGATGCCAACAAGAGGACAAATTCAGCTGATAGGCTCACTCTGGCGGAACAGAGGATACACAATCTAGAAAAATACAATCACAACTTTGCCAATTAGATGTTTTCCTTGTTAAGCTCCACCAACAACAACATTATCTCTCTCATGGGTTGGATCAAAGATAGAGAAACGCACAATGATGAGGATGTAAATGGCAGAGACGAGGCAAGAATGGAGGATGACCCTGCAAAGGACAACTCCACTCCTACACAGGACCAGGGGAATCAAAGAGGGCAACAGATGGAAATAGAGGAGAATCAACAGGCCTTTGAGGCTACTTAGGTGATGAATGATCTGGAGCAAAAGAGTGAGGAATAACTCTTGCATGTTCTTTTGTTTATCACTATCTTTTGGCTTTTTGTATTGGCTTTTGGCCGTGGCTTTGTCTGTTTCCTTTTCCTAGACTTTTCTCAGTACTTTTTCCTTTGGCTAGGCTTAATGCTTATTATTAGCCTTTGAACTTATACTTTTTGGGCTAGGGTGTCACACTTATTATCAGCCTTCTTATGTACTAACTTTCGGGTTTTAGGTTCCCTGTAAAACCTGTTTATCTAATCAAAAACATATTAATTATGATTCTTTGGATAAAGAAAATAAAGAGAAGATTGATCAAGAAATGATAGATATGATGACAAAATTCAAGTACACACCTATAGAGTTAGGGAAAGGAATTCCAAAATATTTGTTTAACAATTTGGATGCAAATGTAAATGGACATTGTCCACAGAAAGAAAATTTAGAGAGACTACTTTAGCTTAGAACATGCTATGTTTGGGAAAGACACACATGTCTATAGCCTTTAGATATTTTGCAAAGACATCCACGTCCAAGAAAAAAGGGCCTAAAGATTTTGAGAAATAAAGTAGAGGATGTTGTGCAAGAAAGCACATTGGTATGGAAAAAAGAATTTGGGTTGATAGTTCCTAAAGTAGTAGAAGAGAAAGGAGAAGAAGAAACAAAAATAATGGAGCTAGACAATCAAGAATATTATGATGAACCTGATAATCTTGAGGAGGAGATTAGAAGAAAGGTAGAGGAGAGTGAAAAATAGGATGTTGTCACAATTAAAGACATTCTTAATGATGAAACATAGAAAAATCTAAATGTCTTGATTGAGGAAGAACTAAAAATGCAACATTCCTAAATGAAACCTCAGACACTCCACTACCATGCACCAATCTAGTATTGATACAAATTAAGGATTATGCAAAGATTGAGAGTGCACCAGTTGTGACCTATGCAACTAATACTTTTCAAATATCTTCAGTCATGGTTGAAGAATGGACCAAAAGATTTAAGTGTCGAGGAACAAGGTAAAGCCATAATTATGATACAATATCCACCACCTATAGAAAATCTTATCATTGATAAGGAAGAAGGAAAAATGTAATTAGAATCAATTTGCACAAGATGCCTTAGAACCTCACATTGAGGGAACAAAGGAGGCTAAATAATAAGAGGCTGAGGAGTCTCAGAAGCCAAAAAAGAAAGAGGAAATACAAGGTTTAGTTCAATTGCCAAGTATTTTATGCATATCTACTACATAATCAATTTCTATACCTATCCAACAAGTCATATCTACTTTGAAGGAAAGGATACAAGGACCGACTACTAAAGTAATGCCTTTGCAAATATAAATTCCAAGTGCCAGTACTCCAAGGTCAAAGAAGCTGAAGATAAGTCACCTAGAAAGCCATTGAAATTAGATGAGGTCATTGTTATTCCAAAGTATGACCTAGACACAATAACTTTTGAACAAATACAAAATTTTCAAGAACTTTTGTAGAGGAAGACCAAACAAGAAGAACCTAGAAGAGATAGGTAGCAAAAATAGGCATTACATGACATGAAAGACATTTTTGTAAATGCATTTGACATTCATACTATAAATGAGAAAACACCAATAATAGATCAATTAGTTCATATTGTTGAGAAGGTGAATAATCAGGATATTGAGGCCAATGAAAATTTGATGAAACAATTTGAGCCTAAATTTTTTGGAGAAATTTTCAATAGAAATTGCAATAAAATAGGTGAACATTCAAATCTTGTAAATACTTTAGATGGATTTTTGTAGTATACTTATTCTTTGTATAAAAGGCTATGTGATGTTGATTTCTTCACCAGGGAGAATCAATAATCTATTGATAAAATTCAAGAAGATTCAAAGTCATCTAGATATTCTTTGAGTATGGACTCAAGTTAATCCTCTATTAATTTCAATAGATTAAGTTTTGCTCAAGGAAGGTTCGCCAATTTAATGGCTAAGGATTACAACATCAAAAAAAAATTGATCACTATTCAATCCATGTTTCAACCTCATTTATAGGTGATACAGATAGAAATTTAAGCTACAAAAGATTTATTTCAAAGAGATCTACATCTCTCTACAATAGACAGTTTAGTGGATCTAGTTGCTCAGCTAGAGATCAAGATCCAAGTTTTTGAATTTGTTAGATCAAGTTGGGATCATACATTGGATATGATTTTATATATACATAAATTTTTTTTGGATAACTAAAATTTAACCACAACAACCCCTAAGCCATTAATGAAAAAACAATAGGGAATAGATATCCAAAGGGGAAACATAGAAAATATATAAGGGGGAATAGTATTCATGTCATAAATTTAGGAAATAGGAAATAACACTAGATCAAAGGTAAGAGTAATATTAATCACATTCATTTTTAGAGATATGTATATATGATGTATATAGACTGAATCACAGTCTAAGGGGGAGTGCTATAGTTTGAAAATTTTGAATGGAATGATCAGTCATGACCAAGTATTTTTGCTAGTAATGTCAAAGAGGGAAATTGTTGATCTCCATGTTGTGTTGACTATCAGTGCCAAAGAATCTTCATTTCATAGGTAGAGTTGGTTAGTTATCACTATGATCGAGCCACCCAATGAAGGCTAAGAGATATAGGACTTGTTTGCATTTTAGTTTGCACAAATCAATTCTTAGATTGTCAAGCACCCAGTGTGGACTGAGTGACAATTTATGTTGAGTAAAGTAAATTGATGTTTAGAAAAAAAAAGTTATTTTATGTTGATTAAGATAGTTATAGCCAACCATACAAAAGCTAGGGGACAACATGAATATTAGTTGTGACTGAGCATCAGGGTATTCAAGTGCCAAGTAAACCATTTTTGATATATGTTTTTTTGATGGTACAAACAGTTGTATAAATCATTTTAGCCAACTTCTATACACAATTTCATTATTGTGGAGACAACTAAGGAGGTAACTACATATTTTTTAGAGGACACCAATCCCTAGGCATCCAAAGTAACCAATCATATTGGAAGGACTAAGAAAAAAAAGTGAGAGCTATGGATCATTGATCATGATCCAAAACCTTCTCGAGCTTTTTTATTTAAGAAGGGTTCAAACCCTAAGTCAAAGAGTTTCAAGAGAGTGATTGTTTGTGTGCAAGAAGGATAATGAGAGAGAAAAGGAAGGCTATGTTTAATGACCAAAAGTAGAGATAAGCCAGAGAAACTAAATACTGAAGGGAAGAAAAAAGTATATCAGATAAGGAGATAAAATCAGATAGGAAGGAGAAGATCCATAATTGAGCATTAGAGTGATAACCGAAGGATCGAGTATTGAGACATTCTAACTAGTGTATTAGGGAAAATATCTTAACACGGTGGTCCTAATAGGCCTATTTAGATCTTCTAACAAAGTATTTAATTAGTTGTGAGTTTAAAATCCTTTAATCAAAGTAGGCTGAATAAGTCTTGTAAGCTCCTAATAGGGGGGGGGTGCACCAAGTTGTAGTCCCAAAAATATGACACCCCCTTTTTTAAAGTTTTCTAAAGCGCGTACATGCTATAGCATGTATGCGCTTTGAAAACCTTAAAAAAATTATAAATGGGTTACAAACCTGCAACCCATTTCATTTTGCAAGATTTCCTCCTCATATTGCATAAGTGAGTTGAAAGAATTGGACTTTTTCCACCTGCCTCCTCAAAATTCCTCCTTGTCACCGAAGTTCGAGATTGAGATCATGTTTTATGTTTTCTACTCTTTTTTTTGCATTGTTTTATATGTTTTTGCATTTTTTTGTAAGTTTTTTTCAATTTTTCTTTAAATTTATTTATTTATTTAGATTGAAATTGGTTTCTCATTAGGAAATGTGGATAATGAACCATCGAATCCTCAACAAGATCAAAACCAAATCCCTCCACAAAATCCAAATGAAAACCCTCCATAAGATGAGAATCAAAACCCTCCACAACAAGAGCAAGAAATTCCACAACCTGCACCGATTGGAAGACCTCCTCCTAGCACACAAGAAAATATAATAAATGAAATAGAAGGAGGGAAAAATGAATTAGAAGCACTCATTGGTAGGTTGAAAGATTGTGGAAAAACCAATCCAATGAGAGCACAATTGGCATCCTCCTTTGAGTCCATTATGACCCATGTAGCTTCTATTAGTTGTCAATTGGATATTTGGTGTGTTAAGAGGGGTGAAAAAAGAAGATATTATGCAAACAAATTATCATATCAAGATGTAAAAAAAAAAGATATAGAAAAAGGTAGCATTTGTGCATTTTTTTAAAATCTTGGTGAATAAAATATTGTTAGAGAGACAACTAAAAGGTTCCCCATCCATTGGTGTGTATGTGATGGTATTAGAAATAATTTTTGGGATAGATGGTGGATGGTCTTTGATGCCCCTCCCTACAATAATCATGAGGTTCCAATGTATTTATTAAAGAAATTTTATTGTGAATTTGTCCTTGGGGAGATCCCCAATTATTTTGATATATTAGAATCTTAGGGTAGAGGTGGGGGGTCATCACTTGAGAGGCCAGGGGCATGTCATGACCCTAATGTAGTTAGGGCACTTGTCGTTAAGCCACAAGGTGAGCATGTGATTATTCCTTTAGTTGTGAAAGAACATATAGAGGCTAGCACTTTAAGGACTATTAATGCTTTGATGTAGACCCTCATTCATTGCACGAGTCCATTAGTTGAGGAGGAGCCTTCTTTGCATCATGGTCACATGTGCACATCATGTGGATCCTTATGCGCATTTGGTAGTCATGGTGGAGATGGTATGGATGATGGGCTAGTCACTTATCAGTTCTTGAATGAGCCATTTAGCATTGACACATAGGTAAATTACAATTATAATAAACTAATTTGATCACATTTTGTATGTATAGTGAATAACTAATTAATTAGCATGTAATAACAAATTTTAGAATTTAGGGCAAGAGTGTTGGCGACCCTAGTAGAGATCTCCCAGCCCCACATTTCATCCTGTTGACGAGTCCAAAGGTGTGTATTTATTTAATCATTTAAATTAATACATATATTTATTAAGTAATCATATGAAGGATTGAATAAAGAAAATTATGCATGTGCATCAGTTCTCTACTAGACTATTGACATTCACTAGGGACTCTAGGCCTAGGCGTGATGCAAACTTCATAGAGCTACATTCGTTTCATGTTAATTTAATTCATTTGATTATATTTGTTTCATGTTTCATGTTACATGTAACTTGTATTGTATGACATGTAGCTCTTGACATTTGAGACTCCTCCTCATCTTCAATAGTCCATCAATTATGGAGTTGCTAGAACGATGGCTAGTTCAGAGCCATTGACTGAAGTATGAAAGAATTTTCTTGGTTTTAGTTGTTTATAATAGTTAGTATCAAAATTTCTAATGTTATTTATAAGTGATTATATTTATTGAATTGTTGTAGGGCCTTGTTACACCCGATCATTCGTGAGCCTTTGAGGTGGACGTACAGAGTGACTATTTAATGGCAGTAAGAAAATAATTAATTTTGTGTGTACATATATTTGATTTCAATGTATAATAATTACTGATTCATATCTACTTTATTTTTATAAGATCGAGTTAGAGAAGAGCCTAAACAAGAGGACAAGCGAGTGTGTGAGGAAGACCCCATCATCCCCATCATCTCCCTCCACACGATTATCAAAGACCTCTAGGGATTTGTTTCCTTCTCCTCATTGGAAGGAGAAGATATAGTTGATAAACACACATGTATAGGCATCAATGGACATATTTGATATACATTTTATGTATATATGACATTTTATATTTGATGTATGACATATATTTGATGCAGGACATTATTAGACTTATGACATTATTGGTTAATATATGATATGTTTGTTCATGTATGACATTATTGATTATCATAATATATTATGTATTTGTTAATGTATGACATTATTGGTTATCATTTTATATTATATGTTTGTTCATGTATGATATTATTGGTTATCATAATATATTATATGTTCATTCATATATGACATTATTGGTTATCATAATATATTATCAAGGTTGCATGGGTACTTGTACCCACACCCCTAGTACTCATACCCATGTACCCAAGTACCGGTTACACGTATCCCAAGTACTGGGTACTCGATGGAGAGTATCATAGCTAAGGACCTTGATTGAGATTTTTTATTTTTTTTTTAATTTTTTTTTGTGTGTATCATCTTATTGTTTATCAAGCTTAATTCAATACCTAATTAGTTCAAAACTTTGATAGAATATTGATTAACAATAAACTTTATCACTATTCAAGCATAAGTTTATCATTTCCAATATGTCATCATCGTATGATTTATGATCTTGTTCATGTTTAAAGTTTTCCTTCTCTATTATTTTTTTATCAAGCTTAATTCAATACCTAATTAGTTTGAAACTTTGATACAATATTGATCAATAATCAACTTTATCACTGTTAAACCCAAAAATTTATCATTTGCAATATGTCATTGTCATATGATTTGTGATCTTCTTGTTCATGTTTAAACTCTGCCTTCTATGTTATGCATCTAAACATTTATCATAAATCATTATTACAAACATATAACAAATTTGAAACTAAAAACAATACATTACATTTGCAAACTTTATCAATATTCTTGATTTTAAAAATCATTGTCATGAATCATAAATTTAGGTTTTCTATAAATATAAAAGTGTAATTAAAAATAAAGTTTTACATACCCAAGTAACCATGTCCCCCATTATAAAAAATAGATGTACCTATGTCTGTACCGGTACCATAAGTACCCCAAGTACCTCCATCCCTGTGCAACCTTTTATATTATATGTTTGTTCATGTATGAAATTATTGGTTATCATAATATATATCTTATTTTTAATTTTTACATTTTAAGTACATTTCATGTATTTCATTTTAATGTAAATTGCATCCAAAATGATGCAAAGTGCTCACACTAAAAGCTAGTGGATTCCTAGCAAGAACACTTTAAAAGAAAACTACCTTTCCCACCTTCGTAAGTGTCTTCAAAGACTCTTTCCAACCTGGTTACAATTATGAAAAAACTTCTACCCAACATCAAAAAACTACTTGATCACTTTCCCTATTCAAGACTTGAGAAGCAATAAGGGAAGAATGCACAAATTTGAGAAATGGATCATAATCAACTTCTTGCTTCAAGTTAACATCTTAGCCACTTCAAGGAACACCTAATAACTATCTCACAAACGTCATTCTATCACCTATTCCATCCTTCCAAGAGATTCTTCAACATCCTATGAGTGAAAACAATCTTCCAAAATCTTATGACTGTATTTTCTTTGCAACAACATATAATTTGTTGATTTTCGAACAACTCTTCACAAAGGGAAGTGGTTATGTTTCAAATCCATGAAATGACTATTAAGACAACCAAGAAGATCATTAACATCTTCTAATTACTCCATTCAGTGATAACATGTAGCTATATAAGGTTTAATGACTCTCAAAACACTTATTGAGTCAACTTATTAACAAAAACAAAAAAAAAAAGGAAAATTGTTAGGACTAAGGCAATTTGGGTTTATAGGTGACCTCAAGTTCCTTGACCTTACAAAAAAGGATTACCTTATTACCATAAAAAAATAGCATGTTCAAAATGATGTGTATGATCACCACTTTACCTTCTATCATGAGTCTCCATCATTGGATGAGATGACATATCCAGTTGCCACAGTCAAAGATTGCTACCCTATGGCATTTAGTGAGTCTTAGGGACCATTAGATTTGGTGTGCCTGAGAAAATTCAATCACTCAATGGGATGGAATGAGCTTGGGGTTAGTGTTTACCTAGCCACTTGGAGCTAATGAAATAGACAATTTGATCCCATGATGAAAGGTGAGAGAGATTTGGTAGTTGGCAACTTTGTATTGGCCAACACTACAAGTTTCAGCATCACCCCAGATGGCATCACAAAATAAAAATGGAGTAAGATCTCCAAAAAGTGAGAGAGGTTATTATAGGTCTACACCACATAGTCCTATAGCACCTAGAATCGCATTAATAATTCACATGAGCTCTGAGATATGCTCCATCAAATATTTCTGCCCTATAGCATTTAGTGACTCTTAGGGACATTTTGGTTTCGCATGCCCAAGAATGTTTGAGTGCTCAATAGGATCAAAAGATCTTGGAGCTAGGGTTTACCTAGGCACTTGGAGCTAATAAAATAGATAGTTCAATCCCACAATGAATAGTGAGGGAGATTTGGTAGTTGGAAACTTTGTACTAGCCAACACTACAAGTTTTAACATCACCTGAGATGGTGTCGCAAAATCAAAATAGAGTAAGATCTCCAAAAAGAGAGAGAGGTTATCATAGGTCTCTGCAACATGATCCTATAGCACCTAGAATCACATTAATACCTTGTACAAGCTCTGAGATATGCCCCGTCAAAGATTGTTTCCCTATGGCATTTAGTGACTCTTAGGGACATTTCAGTTTGGCATGCCAGAGAATGTTTGAGCACTCAACAAGAAGGGATGATCTTGGAGCTAGGGTTTACCTAGCCACCCAAAGCTAATAGAATAGATAGTTTGATCCCATGATGAATGGTGAGGGAGATTTGGCAGTTGGCAACTTTGTACTGGCCAACACTACGAGTTTTAGCATCACTCGAGATGGCATCACAAAATCAAAATGGAGTAAGATCTCCAAATAGTGAGAGAGGTTATTGTAGGTCTCCAAAAAATGGTCCTATAACACCCAAAATCACATCTATACCTCACAAAAGATCTGAGATATGCACCATCAAAGATTGCTTCCCTATAGCATTTAGTGACTCTTAGGGACGTTTAAGTTTGGTGTGCCCTGTTTGAGTGCTCAACAAGAAGGGATGAGCTTGGGGCTAGGGTTTACCCAACCACCTAGAGCTAACAGAACATATAGTTTGATCCACAACAAATGGTGAGGGAGATTTGGTAGTTGGCAACTTTGTACTAGCCAACACTACAAGTTTCAGCATCACCTGAGATGGCATCGCAAAATCAAAATGGAGTAACATCTCCAAAAAATGAGAGAGATTATTTTAGGTCTCCACAACATGGTCCTGTAGCTTATGAGCTTTGAGATATGCCCTATCAAAGATCACTGCCCTATGGCATTTAGTGACCCTTAGGGACATTTTGGTTTGGCATGCCCAAGAATGTTTGAGTGCTCAACAGGATAGGATGAGCTTGGGGCTAGGGTTTACATAGCCACCAAAGCTAATGAAATAGATAGTTTGATCCCACAATGAATAGTGAGGGAGATTTGGTAGTTGGCAACTTTGTACTTGCCAACACTATGAGTTTTAGCATCACCCAAGATGGCATCGCAAAATCAAAATGGAGTAAGATCTTCAAAAAGTGAGAGAGGTTATTGTAGGTCTCTACAACATGGTCCTATAGAACATAGAATTGCATCCCTACCTCACATAAGCTCCAAGATATGCCCAGTCAATGATTGTTGTCCTATGGCATTTATTGACCCTTAGGGACATTTCAATTTGGCATGCCCGAGAATGTTCAAGGGCTTAATAGGATGGGACAAGCTTGGGGCTAGGGTTTACCTGGCCACCTAGAGTTAATGGAATAGATAGTTCAATCCCATGATGAATGGTGAGAGAGATATGAACAAGATATGTATGCCTAGGCCACTTTGTGCAAGATATTAGCAAAATTTGCTAATTAGGCCAAATTGGGTATTTTTGAGCTTTTGGTCAAGATAGCCTAGGATTAGGTGTTTTTTAGAATTTTTAAATATTTTGGAACCTTTTCCAAGTCCTAGAAGTGAAATCTAGTGAAATTTGCATTAGTTGCACTTTTTGTGCAAAATTGTAAAAGTTTTAAAAGTTTCTTTAAAATGAAAATCTAACTAGAAACCTTCTAACCTTCAAAAAAATGTTTCCCATGCATGACCTAAGCATGGATAGTCACAACTTCCCAAACTTTCATTTGCAACTTTTTTGCAAAAATTGCAAAAGTTGCTCAAGGAAATTTTTGAGCAACATTGTAACTTTGCATTTATAGGACTTGGGAAGCCAGGATACTCAAGCTAGGCATGATCCCTCAAAGTTCTCATCAAAATATATTAATGATCTTAACAAAACAAAAAAAATCTCAGTGCCACCTTTAAATGGAGATTGTCAATTCCCAAACATGTCCTAGTCAAGTAGATGACTTGTTTACAAAGCAACCAATAGGAAATGGGGTCATGGAAATGAACTCAATTCTCATGAAGGTTCAACAATACTAAAATAATTTATTTACAAATGCTTATCCCTTCACCAATTCCCAAATTCTTGTCATTCACAAATCAACACACTACAAGAGGTCAAATCCTTCATGATACTTGACCTAGGGCTTGATTGGAAAAATCACAAAACACATCCTCTAGTATCAAAACCCTAGAATCCTAAAAAGGACCCTATTGAATACCATTTCCCAAGTGGCCATGAAATTTTAACCAAGGAAATTGTAGTTAGAGGCCCATTTTTGCTGTGTGCACCAAAATGTTGTCCTAAAAACCTAGTTTCACTAAAAATGCAATAACTTGAGTTAGAAAGCATGTAGAATGATGAGACTAGAAGAAAAGAAAGATGATTCAAATATCTATCTCAAAAATTAATCACATCTAGTCTAAAAGTCAGTACATTTCATGCAGCATGCAAATAACAGTAAAAATGACTCAAAAACTAATTTTCTTTCTTTGCAACTTCTTCAAAACTATTTATTAATGCCCTCCAGACCTCACAAATGAGGTATATATATCTCCTATGTATATTTTAGTGGTTAGAACCAATATTTTAATAGTTATAACCATTTTCCTACTAAGTTGCAAAATTGAGCAACTTTTACAACTTTCAACAATGCAACTTTGCACACAAAGTGCATTTTTTACATGTTTCACTTGATTCCACTTCTAGGACTTGGAAAAGGTTCCAAAATACCTAAAACCAAATAAAAAAAACTTAGTCCTAGGATTTCTTGATCAAAATATTAAAAATCTAGAATTTTCCTAATGAGCAACTTTTTCTTATTAATTGCATAAAGTGCCTTAAGCATACAAAATGGTGTCTTTCTTTGACAACCATGGACTTCTCATCTAATGGTTGTTTATTCTAGCCTAAGCAGGTTAAAAAAAACATGAAAACCAAGTACCTTGGTGCTCTGCACTAGGAACATACCCCCAAACATGAATGAAAAGAGAACAATGACCATGGACACTATGAGATTGGTGAAATGCAGCAATAAAACTATTCATTTTTGCAAGTTTGCAATAAATGGAATCCAATACCCATACTACCACACCTAGGTCCAATGATGCTTATTCTATTTACAAGGCTCACTTGGAGCATAACACAATAAAAATGAAAAGGTGAGAGCCCTATGATTGGTGTAGGAGCACCCCTCTTATGAAATCATGTAAGCAAGTTGTTTGGGTCATTTATGACCTCTTTCTAGTTTTCTTTCTATGTTTTTAATAAGGTCATGATTTTAGACTCCTAGATTTCCCATTAACCCTTTTGTGTGGTCCATTAGCAATATTGGGTGATTTATAAGCTCGTTGCTCAATGAGGTTACAAGGGCACAATTTTTGTATTTTGAATGCATATGCTTTTCATCTAGGGTCTAATAGTTATATTGAGTCAATTAGCACTCATTTACATTGTTAAAATGCCTTTTAGGC
Source organism: Cupressus sempervirens (assembly GCA_028749045.1). Taxonomy (NCBI): domain Eukaryota; kingdom Viridiplantae; phylum Streptophyta; class Pinopsida; order Cupressales; family Cupressaceae; genus Cupressus; species Cupressus sempervirens. The sequence continues at coordinate 286,037,401 of CM053792.1, forward strand.
ACAAAAATGCAAAAATGCAATAAAAGTTGCAAAAATTGCTATGCAACTTTGCAACTTTTTGCATAACTAAGAAATTTTTTTTGTAATCAAGTTACTGGATATGTAAAGACTTGGCATGTAATCGGGTCTCAAAGACCCAATTGCAAGTGGATATGAAATGTTAGTATGTAATTGGGTCTCACTAACTCAATTACAAAATGAATTATAGATAATATGTAGTCGAGTCTTCACGACTTCGCCTACAAGTGTCTATAAAGAAGATATGTAATCATACACTAAAGACTTGATTGCAAGTGTAGAAGAGATACAATATGTAATTTAGTCTTAGAGCTACACTAAAAGTTGTAAGTTCAATACATGTTGATATGTAGTCAAGTCTCAAATACTTAACTATGATTGTGTTAAGAGGGCGATATGCAATTAGATCTTCAAGATTAGATTGTAGGGATGCAAGACTTAACCCGATGACATATGAAGATGCTTAAAGAGTTTGTAATCAATTCCTAGAGACTTCATTACAATATGTTCCTATCAACATAGAAGGATGACTTATTGGTTGGGTCTTAAGGCCTCCCAACCACTTAGGCATGAGAAAACTTGCAATCAAGTTTGTGAGACCCAATTGCATTTTGTTAATGCATGTTTATGACTTGTAATTTATGTTAAGGACCTTCACTACATATGAGAACTAAGAAAAACTATTCACATGTTGAGATTCAAATATCAACCTATACACTACTAACTATGAGGATAATGCAAGGGCATTCAAAGACATAAAAAAAGGGCCTAAGAGACATGAGCCAAAATGCAAATGGATTTTTGTGTAGATTTATACTTAATTCTTACCAAGAAAAAATCAAGAGAAACATATTGAAAGGTTATGTCAAACAAAAATAATGTTGATGATGACCTTCAATCTACCTTTGAACCCTTTTAAAGAAAGTCACATTTACTAAGTTATAGGCCATAACCTTGCTTCTTGGGCTACTAGGAATCGAAGAGGTTAATGAAGGAACCATGACTTTTTCTTAGTTTGAGGCCTTCAAATTTAGTCCATATGCCCTTGCTAATGTAAAAACAACATGCCTTAAGTCTATGTTCTGGTTCCATGTATGGAGTAAGTTTTATATGTTAATACTTTATTGTTGTTAAGGTGCAAGTGTATGATTTTGGACCTTGTTTGGGATTTCAAACTTTTTTTAGCTATCATTGTGGGTTGTACTCTCCCAACCTTCATTATTAGTACCCTATCACTTGCATCAATGATTCAAGGTGACCTTGCACCACTCTTTCTCTCTCTCCCTCTCTCCCTATTCAATCTAATGAACCAACTAGATCTGCTCTACATTTTAATATCTCAAGTATTGCCTCATGGTTTGACTTGAGAACATTCCAAAGAGTCTTATTATCTGGTTTTCCACCATATTATATTAAGTGGAAATTTGATGTGACAACAAGGTTTGAATAATGAAGAATCTACCTCTCTATTTTCCAATCCTTGAACAACCACAAGTTAGGGTTCTTCATAGAATATTGTCTAAGCTATGTACCAGTTACAACCACCACACCGATATGGTACTCTAAACCTTTACCATCTATAATCGAGTGATCTAATTTTTGTTTGTCTTGGACACAATGACACAAATAATAATTTGTCCCTTCTATTGGAAATTTGATTGAAAAAGAATACTATCAAAGAGGGAGATTGTTGCAAAGAAGAAAGATGGTTGATAAAGAATGTTTTCAATCATTGTTTTTCCATTGATGTCAAACCTTCTTTTTTTGGAATGAAAATTGTTTATAAGATCCAAGTACTATCACTTAGTTGATTGATGAAGAGGATTTAATCAACTAGATGTAACAAAAGCACATAAGGGAAAGGTTGAGTTATGGTTTTGTAATGAAGCACATGGATCAATTAAGACATTGGTAAAATGATGTATAGATAATATAATTGAAGATATAGAGTTTGGCCACACTTAGAAATAGTAGAAGAATAAGTTGTAACAAGGTTGACTACAAAGCTTAACTAAGTTCATTAGTGAGTACCGAGCAAGCTAGTTAGAGTCGAGCAAGCTAGTTAGAGCCGAGCAAATTTTCAGTTAGTATCGAGCAAATGCAAAATCTAGTATGTGCCAAGTGATACAGAAGGAGCCAAGCATGTGTTTAGATGCCAAGAAAAGTAACAGGTGTCGAGCATTAGAAAAACTTAGTAATGGCAAGTGAATTCACAATAGGTTTTGAGCATCAGTAAAACTTAATGGATATTGAGTAACATAGTATGTGTCGAGCACTAGAATTTCAATAGTGCCAAGTTGTTGCATTATTGGAAAAGTCAAAGATTCGCCAGATCTAAGCCGACAAATTTGTTACCTTGAATTTTTTGAACTAGATGGAGGATAAGGTTGATAAGTTGGAGACACAAAATTTTAGATAAACCATTTTTGAGTGAGGTCAAGAGGATTCTTCATGATGTTGCTAGAAGGAACAAGATGTGGGTTAGATTCAATGAATCCTACCTAATTCATTCAAACTAAAAATTAAAGGATGGAAGAATCAAGAGAGAAAAGAAATTCCACACTTCTATTTAAGAAGTTATAGGCCAAGAAGCTACAGTTGCTAGTGTGCCAAATTGTGAAGTGGCTAAAGGATGTCAAGGGGAAGACATCAAGGAGAAGGAAGAACATAGCACAGAGACTTTGCTTTGATAAGTGTTTAGAAAGAGGATTGCATTGGTACATTGAGCACAGAGACTCAAGGAGACAAAGCTTGAGAGGAGGACAAGCTGTCAAAGCTGAAGAGACTGACAGCTAGGAAATTCTTGAAGAGCTAAACATAGATTTGAAATTTGCAAGATAAGTTGTGAATTTTAATTAGGTAAAAACCCCTTATTGTTACTCTCTATCAATTGTATTAGTTAGGGTAAAAATCCTATGGACTTAGGTTGGTTTAATAGCCATTTGTAAATCCTTTAATAGGCTGGCATTCCCAATGAATGTTCTAAAGTCCTCTAACTAGGCCCACTTCTAATAGGGTGGATAAATCCTTTAACTAGGTCACATTTAACAGTGTGTTGTAGTCTTTAACAAGGCAGACCTTTCATAGGGCATCACTTCAGAAGAGTGAGAATTGAGTAGAATGTTATTGGTGTTTTTTCCCAAATTGGGTTTCCACATAAATCACTGTGTTATGTGTTGATCTTTCATGTGCTATGCTTGCATGTTGATTTACAGTAACTTGCTAAATAGAAAAGTTTAAGCTTGGATGAATTAATAGTTTTATAGGCTCACTTTACTTGATGAAAAAGTTTATTTGGACATTTGGACCTTGAATAATTGATTCACCCCTTGACCCCCTCTCAATTATTCTAAAACATTTCTAACTATTTGTATTAGAGCCATCTTCTAATTTAGTTTAAAGGTATTAGAAGTAGGAAGATCAAGATGTCTAAGAGAGAAGTTCCCAAGCTCAACAAAGATAACTTCACAGCATGGCAAAGCCTATTGAAACTGCACCTTGGATCAATAGATGACTATGCAAAAACCTCAATTGGTGTGGAACATGTAGATCCAGCTAGAGCCCTTAACATAGATGATTTGAACAAAAGGAAGGAGCATAATCAAGCAATGCTAGAGATTGCCTCTACCCTCAACTATATTGAATATGATGACATCAAGGGATGTGGCACTACATTCAAGATGTGGAAAGCCCTATCAGATATCTATAGAGGGGATCAAAATGTTCAAAAAGTGAAAAGAGAAAGCGTCAAAGGAAAGTTTGATGACATGAAAATGGACGAAAGTGAGAATGCTGCTTAATATGCCTCTAGAATGAAGGAAGTGGTAAGTATAATAAGAAGTTTGGGTGGTCATTTGGAAGATGATACTGTGAATAGAAAATACTTAAGAACCCTGCTCCCTATCTATGCTATTAGAGTCTCAGCCATCCAAGAGTTAAGATGTGTACCAGGGAACCAACTAACTTTTGAAGGTATAGTGTGAAGACTTACTGCATTTGAATTGTCCAACTTTGATAACTACAGACCTAAGAATCTTGAATTTACTTTCAAGGCCAAGCTGACATTGAAAGACATTGAGGAGTTGAAATCAAAGAAGAAGAGTAGAAAAGGAAAACATGCATCCAATGACAATAGTATAGATGAGGAAGATGTGGAACAATTGGAAGCATTATTGGCTAGAAGATTTCATAGAGGAAAAGGTAAATTCAAAGGTAAGCTACCTATCATTTGTTTTAATTGCAATGAAGTAGGTCACATTACTACAAGGTGTACATAGAAGAAGAACTATAAATAAGAAAGCAAGTACAAGAACAAAAGAGAAGATGATAGCAAAGATTACAAGGACAAAGACAAAAGATGCTACATTGTTGAAGAGGATTCGAATGAGAAGGATGATGAAGTAATTTATGTAGCCATGAAGGATGAGTCAGATAAAGATGAAGCAACAACACTGGTAACTTGCGTGAACAAAAATGACAAGTGGATCATAGATAGTGGATGCTCACATCACATGACAAGAGACAAAAGTAAGTTTATTACCTTTACTTAGTATGATGGAAATAGTGTTAGATTTGGAAATGATTGCCCATGTCAAATCAAAGGATAAAGTTATATTAAACTTATAGAGAAAATCTCATGTGATAATGCATACTATGTTGAAGGATTGAACTACAATTTACTGAGTGTATCATAGTTAGGCAATATAGGTTGAAAAGTAGAATTTGGAAACAAAACTACCAAAATCTATGATACTGATGGAAATTTTATAGGAAAAGATGAAAAAACTAGGAGTAATCTATTTTTCCTAGATATGGAAGATGCAACCTATCTTATTGTTAGACTTGATGATGTTTGGTTATGGCATAAAAGGTTGTGTTATGTTAATTTTGATAATATGATCAGCATCAGCAAAAAGAAGTTAGAGGTTTTCCTAAACTAAAGAAGCCTAAAAATACAATGTGCAAACAATGTCAACTAGGAAAGATGACTAAGTCAAGTTTCAAAAGCAAAACCTACACTTCCAAAGAAGTATTAGAGCTAGTCTATATAGACTTATGTTGCCCAATAGAAGTACAAAGCTAACAAGGTGAGAGACATATAATGTTGTTTGTGGATGACTACTCCAGGATGATGACTTCCATGTTCTTAAAGTAAAAATTTGATACATTTCAAATGTTTAAGTGGTATTTTGCTAGGGTTGAGAAGGAAAGATGAAAGAGTTTGAAGTGTCTAAGATCAAACAAAGGAGGAGAGTTAACATCAAAAGAGTTTGAGTCATTTTGTAATGATAAGGGAATCAAAAGACAAACATTAGCACCAAGAACTCCCCCACAAAATGGCATTGTAGAAACAAGGAATAGATCAGTGATAGACTATGCCAGAACATTAATGATGGAGAAGAATGTTGCACTCAAGTACTAGAGAGAAGCTGTTAGTACTGTAGTCTACACCCTGAATCGAGTACAAGTCAAGAAAGGTAGAAATGAAACACCTTTTGAACTATGGTATGGTCATTCACCTAATGTAAAAAATTTCAAAGTATTTGGTTGTAAATTCTATATTCTTAAGGATACTAGGAATGGAAAGTTTGATGCAAAGAGTGATGAAGGCATATTCCTTGGATACTCCACTAGAAGCAAAGCATATAAGTGTTTGAATACTAACACTAACAAGATTGTGAAGAGTGCAAATGTAAATTTTGATGAGCATGCAGAAGTCCAAGTTAATAAATCTAGGAAACTAGAAGATTATAGATCTTTTGTATACTTCTATGAAGGAATGTCTATTGAAGATGAAGTTTCCAACCAAGTTGGGAATCAACAACAAATTTTAGTATCAGCTGAGTCATAGCCAATGAATGTAGAGTTGCATTCAAAAGCTGAATTGTAGAATGAAGATAATGTACATTCTGGTTCTGAAATTAGTACACATGGAAGAGATGGTGAAATACTTGAAAGTGATGTCCAAAGTGACTCTGAAGCTAAAGAATCAAACATGGAAAGAAGGAAAAAACCAAGACTATCTAGGTATGTGAGAATACATTACCTTATAGAAAAAAACATTGGTGATAAGGATGCTAGACCAATGACAAGGAATAGACTAAGGAATGAATCATGTCTGTTGAGCAAGATTGAGCCCAAACTAGTGAAAGATGCACTGGATGATGATAATTGGCATAAAGCTATGGAAGAGGAGATAGACTAGATTGAGAGGAAAAAAACTTGGACCCTAGTTCCTAGACCAACTAATAAGAATGTGATTGGTACAAAGTGGGTGTTTAGGAACAAACTTCATGAGAATGGTGAGATAACAAGAAACAAAGTCAGACTAGTTTGCAAAGGTTATGCACAAGAAGAAGGATTGGATTATGGGGAAACAGTTGACCTTGTTGCAAGGATGGAAGGAGTCAGAACATTACTTGCATATTCTACCTACAAAGGTTTCAAGGTCTACTAGATGGATGTAAAGTTTGCTTTTCTAAATGGTATACTAGAAGAGGAAGTCTGCATAGAACAACTAGAGGGATTTGTTGATGACAACAACAAGGATATGGTTTGCAAATTGCATAAAGTACTCTATGGTTTGAAGCAAGAACCTAGAACATGGTATGAGAGACTTCACAAATACCTTGTAAAGATAGGATTTGAGAAAAAAAAATGGCAACAACAACTTGTATATCAAGACAGAAAAAGGTGAAGACATTTTGATATTTGAAATCTTTGTTGATGATATAATATTTGGAGGAAAAAATGTTCTATGCAAAGATTTTGCTGACCAAATGAAACATGAGTTTTAGATGTCAGTGTTTGGAGAAATCAAATTCTTTGTTGGATTGCAAGTACATCAACTAAAGAATGGCATATTTGTGACCCAATCAAAATACATCAAGGAGATACTAAAAACATTTGGATTAGAAGATTCAAAACCAGTCAGTACACCAATTGTAATAGGACATAAGTTATCCAGGAATGATGAGTCAGTTGAGGTAAATTAGAAAATGTATATATCAATGATTGGAAAGTTGTAGTATGTTGTGCATGGTAGATCAAAAATTGCATTAGTAGTTGGAATAGTGGAAAGATTTTCTGCTAACCCAAGAGAAAATCATCTAATGGCAGTAAAAAGAATACTGAGGTACCTAAAAGGAACTAATGACTTTGGTTTATATTACAAAAGGAGTGAAATGTTTGAATTGAGAGCCTACACTGATGTAGACTGGGAAGGTAATATTGATGATAGAAAGAGCACCACTAGAGGAGCACTTTTCTTAGGCAAAAGATTGGTTACTTGGACTAGAAAAAAGTAAAGTTGTACCTCATAGTCCACATCAAAAGCTGAGTATGTTGCATCTGCTATCAACTGCACCAATATTGTATGGATCAAACATCTATTGCAAGGTATCAAGGAAGAGGTAATTGAACTTGTGATAATCTATTGTGATAACACAAGTTCCATCAACATATTAAAGAATCCTATGATGCATGCCAAAACAAAGAATATTGCAATTAAGTATCACTATATAAGAGAATTGGTGGAAGACAAGCAAGTGAGAATGGAATATGTCAGCTCAAAGGAATAGACTGCTGACATCTTCACAAAAGCACTACCTAAAGATGCATTTGAGTATCTTAGAGGTAAGTCAGGGGTGATACCCCTAGCCAAGGCTACTTAAGTAACAACAAAGATTGCCCTACATCAAATAAGTTGATTGTTAAAATATTACAAATTGATGCAAAGGATATTCACTTTAGGGTCATGCTTGAAGTAATCAAAGTGTTAAAGTTCCAAATTAGTCACAAAGAAAGGTGAAAAAGGGAAAAATTGGAGTACCTACAAATGATATACTAGCATGTTAAGATGCTAAGATAATAAGTCTTTGGCATTATTGTCAAAGAGGGAGAACAACAAGAAACTGATCAAATCTACATTGATCAACAACATTTAATTAGATAGAGGGAGAAGTAGCAAGAAATAGGGAGAATAGCAAGAAACTGATCAAATCTATAGGATCAGATGGATAGAGGGAGAAGTAACTGATACTAGAATAACATAACATGATCAATGCAAAAAAAAGGAGAAATAATGTAAGAAGGAGTTAGGAGTAGTACAAGATCAAAGTAAAAAGTGGTAATCCACACAAAAGATGAAGAAAAAGAATATTTAGATATGCATAGGGAGAATAGCAAGGACATAGCAGTTTAGAGGGAGAAAATAGTGTAGACAAGAATCAATAAGAGGAATAGCAGAATAGAAAGGGAGAAGTCAGTTTATCAGCAAAGAATTTAGAGGGAGTCTTAAGCTAGTTTATTTTATGATGAAATGAATAGTTTTGAATAAAGTTTTCTTTTTGGCATTTGATTTACTGTTTTAACCTAGTTAGCATTTTGATAACTTGGTTGATCTGTTTGGTTTGCCATCAATGCCAAAGAGGGAGATTGTTGGAAATTTGATTGAAAAAGAATACTATCAAAGAGGGAGATTGTTGCAAAGAAGGAAGATGGTTGATAAAGAATGTTTTCAATCATTTTTTTCTATTGATCTCAAACCTGCTATTTGCTAGAATGACAATTTCTTATAAGATCCAAGTACTATCACTTAGTTGATTGATGAAGAGGATTTAATCAACTAGATGTAACAAAAACACATAAGGGAAAGGTTGAGTTATGGTTTTGTAATGAAGAACAAGGATTAGTTAAGACATTGGTAAAATGATGAATTGATAATATACTTGAAGATACAGAGCTTGGCCACACTTAGAAATAGTAGAAGAATAAGTTGTAACAAGGTTGACTACAAAGCTTAACTAAGTTCATTAGTGAGTGCTAAGCAAGCTAGTTAGAACCGAGAAAATTTTTAGTTAGTGTCGAGAAAATGCAAAATCTACTATGTGCTCAGTTATATAGAAGGAACCGAGCTTGTTTAGATGTTGAGCAAAGTAACAAGTGCTGAGCATTAGAAAAACTTAGTGGATGCTAAGTGAACCCACAGTAGGTGCCAAGCATTAGTAAAACTTAATGGGTGTCGAGTAACACAATATGTGTCGAGCACCAAAATTTCAATAGTGTCAAGTTGCTGCATTATTGGAAAAGTCAAAGATTCACCAGATCTGAGCCAACAAATTTGTTACCGTGAATTTTGTGAACCAGATGGAGGATAAGGATGATGAGCTAGAGGCACAAAATTTTAGATAAACCATTTTTGGATGACTTCAAGAGGATTCTTCATGATGTTTCTAGAAGGAACAAGATGTGGGTTAGATTCAATGAATCCTACCTAATCCATTCGAACTAAAAATTAAAGGATGAAAGAATCAAGCTAGAAAAGAAATTTCAAACTTCTATTTAAGAAGTCATAGGCAAAGAAGCTAGATTTGTTGGTGTGCCAAATTGCGATGTGGTTGAAGGGTGTCAAGGAGAAGACATCAAAGAGAAGGAAGAATAGAGCATAGAGACTCTGCTTTGATAAGTGGTTAGAAAGAGGATTGCATTAGTACATTGAGCATGGAGACTCAAGGAGACAAATCTTGAGAGGAGGACAAGTTGTTAGAGATGAAGAGATTGAAAGCTAAGAAAATTGTAAAGAGCTAAACAGAGATATGAAATCTGCAAGATAAGTTGTGAATTGTAATTATGTCAAAACCCCTTATTGTTACTCTCTAGAAATTGTATCAATTAGGGTAAAAATCCTATGTACTTAGGTTGGTTTAATAGCCATTTGTAAATCCTTTAATAGGGTAGCATTCCAAGTGAATGTTTTAAAGTCCTTTAACTAGGCCCACTTCTAACAAGGTGGATAAATCCTTTAACTAGGTCACATTTAATACTATGTTGTAAACTTTAACAGGGCAGGCCTTTCACAGGGCATCACTTCAGAAAAGTGAGAATTTAGTAGCATGTTGCTGGTGGTTTTTCCTAAATTGGGTTTCCACATAAATCACTGTGTTATGTGTTGATCTTTCATGTGTTATGCTTGCATGTTGATTTATAGTAACTTGCTAAATAGAAAAGTTTAAGCTTGGATGAATGAATAGTTCTATAGGCTCACTTTACTTGATGAAAAAGTTTAATTGGACATTTGGACCTTGAATAACTAATTCACCCCACTCTCAATTATTCTAAATAATTTTTAACACCTTCTTCATTGCCTTTAGGTGTAATAACAACAAAAACATGGCCTACAGTGATAAATGTACAAAATATGGTCATTAATTCAAAAATACTTAGGTCAAAGTCATAAAGTTACATATTGAAATTACACAGATATACAAATATATATATTACTAAGTTGCACTAGATTAGACAAGTGGTCAAATTCAATAGATGAATCCATCTCTACCATTTCCAATGCTTGTGGGGGATGATAGGTGTTAATTGGGTCCAAAACATGTATATCCCATTTGTCCATCCATTTAGTCAAATCACAGTCATCCTAATTTTTCTCTACACATGATGGACAATAGCATATCATTTTTCATGTGTGGATACTCCATGAACCTGCATCAAAGCTTCTAAAAGAGTGCAACTCACTTGATCCTGTTAGTGTGCAACCATCCTCATATGATGCATTGTTAGTATTATTTGTCAACCAAAAAAATCTATGAACCATAGACTCACCTTCCTTACCTAGACCCATTGTAGTCTTACACCACTAGACAATGGATTTTGCATCTGTCAATATTGCTCCATCTTTGTACTTTAGTTCTTCATGAGCTAAGACTCTTTTGATGCATGTGCTTATACCATCATGCTTTCTATTTCTAGGACCAACCTCTGTGAAATTTCACATAAATTGAATTCTACACAACCTATGCATCTGCTCAACCAATAGAACATTTGTGCATTCTTGAATTGAGATGCGCAATTGTCTGACCAAATAATGTATTGACAATATGATATGCCCCTGTTAGCCAAATCTCCATAAAATAGTTGAAAAAAACCATATACAAACTTCGTAGAATGTGATCGATCATCGCTGGTGTAAAAATGGTACTCCCTCAAAATCTTTCTGTCATCCTCTATACTTGTAGGTGAATGCATGAATGTTATGTGAAAAAATATGGAAACCTGTTGAGAACTATAATACTTTGCTTGCACCTCATTTTGTGTTGTAGTTTTTAGTTCTCTGCAAAGTCTACAACCAAAACAATGGTATCCAATGGAAACATATCCTTGCACAACTTGAATTGCAAATCTAACCATCGAGCTCTATGCGTATGCCTTGCATACTCGTAAATAATATTTTCACAAAAAATATTCATGAACTCATACACTGGAATCTTTTCAATGACTAAATCACATCTTTTACCTTGTTTCCCATATTTTATAGCATATGTCACTGTCTTATATTTTTCGTAATCTACTATTTCATTTCCAATTGCATGTGTACCATCCATATGTTCACAAGTTGATAAAAGTTGCAAAGAACTACAAAATAAGTATATACCATCCAAGCATGATGTCTTGTAAAATTGTTGGCCATCCCTTATTTCACATTAAATATTGGATGTGAATTCCCTTGAAGATCTTGGTGGCTCATTCATGTCATAATCCTGTAAAACAAACTTAGAATGCAAAAACACACATATATGCCTAGAAACATCAAAATGATTAAAAATTCAATATGTATCCTACAACAACAAGTTGTGCATGTGTGATTTATCTTCACATAAAGAAGTTTACCCATTTCAAAAGATCTTTGACTTATTCAAATTTGAGGATACATACCAATAAATTTTGCAAAAATTGTGTCTGAGTTGAGTCCAAAAAATGTTTCGCATGTGAGTTGTGATTTTGGTTACCAATCTTCCTTACAACATCTCTTGGATTATGGGAAACATGTGTTATTTTTCCAAAAATCTTGGAATAGTGATTTCAAAGGTTCACTAATTTCTTTATCCTTTCACGATAGTCTACTGCTAAATGTCTATAACTCATCTTTTGTTTGATCTTCCAATCTCTGATACCTTAGCATCGCTCTCCTTAGAGTACCTCTACCAATTTTCAATATTTTTCTTATCTTTCTCATGAATCAAACTTTCTTCATTTGAGTACTTACTATTGTCAATGTAAGTACTCATCTTGTGATATTACTATCTTTGGTGCATGATTTAGAACTCACTTTGTCATAAGCACTCATTAGATTTTTTACAATACTTTTTTCATTTGAATCATCCATCACTCTTAGCTCAAGAATCTTCATGATAGGCATAAATTTCAAATTCCTCATCATTTTCACAAATAATTAGCATTGACATGTAATATTTAATTCTTCAAAGAATAATCTTCACATATGATTCACTTTTCTTTGACAAGTATGCTTGCTAATCTTGTTAGGCATTGATTTCAAAATGTTAGTATCAATATATATCTAATATTTTGGTCTTTTAAAATGAATTCTAGAAGGTGTTATAATCTCTTCCATTCCCTCAACATTTTGAACATCAACATAAGGTTGAGTGTTTTGCGTACCTTGAACCGAAGATGATGTGCCTTGGGAATAAGATGCAAAAGATGGAATATCACCTACTTGATATGTTGATGTTGTGCCTCCAACATGACATAATCGAGTGTGTACATCATCAAATCTACAAATTAACATCTCTTCAACATAAGAGGATGATATGACTCCAACATTGGAAGATCATTTAGCTTCACAATTCAGTTGTCTTCTTGAGTGTAACAATCTCATTCGTTCTCTTTGTCTTTCCAATTCTTCCTCTTTGTTTCTTTGTATCAGTGGTTCTTGTTCATCTTCAAAAGTTAATTCTTCATTATTGCTTTGAAATTTTCTTTGTTCACATAGTAGTTTCATTTTATCTCTTTTAATTGCCAAATCTCTCTCCTCTCTTCATTTGTTTGAGCTTTTGGTTTCTTCCTTGGCATGATGATGATTTCTAGATGTCAAATTATTCAAACAACTGAATTACTTACAATTTGTAAATTAAAAATCATTCAAATACATATAAAAATTACAATTATTTCAATGAATACACAATATATATCAAACAACTTGCCAAATTTCTAACCATATCCAAATAACAATTCATTCAAACATACAAATTTCAATGAATTCACTATATATTAAACATGTTAAATTATAATCAAATTTGTCTCTATATAACAACAAAGAATATTTAAAAGGACTACACTAACCTTTTATATAGAAAGAATATTAAAAAATCCTTCAAATAGCGTATCCAATGATTGACTTTGGTGTTTGCTAGGTTCAAATAGAATGAAAGAATCTTCAAAAAGCTTTCAAATAGTGTTTGCTAACTTTTTTGTCAGAACAATAGAATATACAATAGACAAAAAGCAGCATATGCATCAATAGGGACCCAAACTTGCTTTATGACCATTTTTTGGTGTTTTCATATAGTGCATATGCACTATAGCACATAGGCACTATAAAGTGCATACACACAATGTGAAAAATAATATCTCCTTATCCCACCATCCCCCATCCCCTACTCTCTCTCTTCCTACTCTCTCTCTCTCTCCTCTCCCATCCCCTACTCTCTTTCCTCTCACATCCCCTACTCTCTCTCACTCTCTCCCTTCTCCCATCCCCTACTCTCTCTCACTCTCTCTATCCTATCCCATCCCCTACTCTCTCTCTCACTCTCCCTTTCCTACTCCCTCTCCCACCACCTACTCTCTCTCACTCTCTCTCCTCTCCCATCCCCTACTCTCTCTCTCCTCTCCCATCCCCTAATATTTCTCTTGCTCTCCCTCTCCTACTCCCTCTCCCACCACCTACTCTCTCTCCCATCCCCTACTCTCTCTCACCCTCTCTCCTCTCCCATCCCCTACTCTCTCTCTCTCTCTCACATACACACACACACTCCCATCCCCCCTCTCTCTCCCTCTCCCATTTCCTACTCTCTCTCTCCCATTCCCTACTCTCTCTCTCTCTCTCTCTCTCTCTCTCTCCCTCCCTCCCTCCCTCCCTCATCCCCTACTCTCTAGATCTCTCACACACACTCCCATCCCCCCTCTCTCTCCCTCTGTCACTCCCTCTCCCACTGCCTACTATCTCTCTCTCACTCTCTCCCTCTCTACTCTCTCTCTCCCATCCCTTACTCTCACTATCTCTCTCCCATCCCCTACTCTCTCTCTTACACACACTCCCATCCTCCTCTCTCCCTCTCCCACTCCCTCTCCCACTGCCTACTCTCTCTCCCCTCTCCCATCCCCTACTATCTCTCTTTCACACACACACACACCCATTCCCCCCTCTCTCTCTCCTTTCCTCTCCCATCCCCTACTCTCTCTCTCTCTCACTCACTCTCCCTCTCCCACTACCTACTCTCTCTCTCTCACTCTCACTCTCTCCCTCTCTATTCTCTCTTTCTTTGCCACACGCTACTCTCTCTCTCACTCTCACACTCTTTCCCATCCCCTACTCTCTCTCTCTCTCTCTCTCTCTCTCTCTTTCTCTCTTACACACATTCCCATCCCCCCCTCTCTCCCTCTCCTACCAGCCACTCTCTATCTCACCCCCTACTCTCTCTCTCCCCCTCTCCCATCCCCTACTCTCTCTCTTTCACACACACACACACACACACACACTCCCATCCCTCCTCTCTCTCTCTCTCTCTCCTCTCCCATCCCCTACTCTCTCTCTTTCACATACACACACTCCCATCCCCTCTCTCTCTCTTCTCTCCCATCCCCTACTCTCTCTCTCTCTCACTCACACACTCTCATCCTCCTCTCTCTCTCTCTTTTGCTCTCCCTCTCCCACTCCCTCTCCCACTACCTACTCTCTATCTCTCTCTCTCTCTCTCTCTCTCTCTCCCTCTCCCATCCCCTACTCTCTCTCTCTCTCTACCACCCCCTACTCTCTCTCTCACTCTCACACTCTCTCCCACCCCCTACTCTCACTCTCTTTCTCCCATCCCATACTCTCTCTTTGCCACCCCCTACTCTCTCTCTCTCCTATCCCCTACTCTCTCTCTTACACACACTCCCATCCACCTCCTCTCTCCTTGTCCCACTCCCTCTCCCACCACCTACTCTCTCTCTCTCACACACTCTCTCTTCCATCCCCTTCTCTCTCTCTCTCTCTCTCTCTCTCCTCTCCCATCCCCTACTCTCTCTCTTTCAAACACACACACTCCCATCCCCCCCCCTCTCTCTCTCCCCCCCATCCCCTACTCTCTAGATATCTCACACACACTCCCATCCCCCCTCTCTCTCCCTCTCCCATCACCTACTCTCTCTCTCTCACTCCCTCTCTACTCTCTCTCTCCCATCCCCTACACTCTCTCTTCCATCCCTACTCTCTCTCACTCTCTCTCTCATCCACTACTCTCTCCTACACACATTCTCATCCCCCCCTCTCTCCCTTTCCCACTCCCTCTCCCATTTCCTACTCTCTCTCTTAGGATACTCTCTCTCCCCTCTCCCATCCCATACTCTCTCTTTCATACATACACACACAGACACACACTCCCATCCCCCCTCTCCCTCTCTCCTCTCCCATCCCCTACTCTCTCTTTCTCTCTCTCTCTCTCACACACACTCCCATCCTCCCCTCTCTCTCTCACTCTCCCTCTCCCACTCCCTCTCCCATTTCCTACTCTTTCTCTCTCCCCCATCCCCTAATCTCAATCTCTCTCTCCCATCTTGTACTCTCTCTACCACCCTTACTCTCTCTCTCTCACTTCCTCTCTCTCCCATCCCCTACTTTCTCTCTCTGTCACCCCTACTCTCTCTCACTCTCTCACACTCTCTCCCATGCCCTACTTACTCTCTCTCTCTCTCTCTCACATACTCCCATCCTCCTCCTCCTCTCTCTCTCTCTTGCTCTTCCTCTCCCACTCCCTCTCCCACTGCCTACTCTCTTTGTCTCTCTCTCTCCCATCCCCTACTATCAATCTCTCTCTCCCATCCCATACTCTCTCTTTGCCACCCCTACTCTCTCACACTTCCTCTCTCTCACATCCCCTACTCTCAATCTTTCTCTCCCATCCTGTACTCTCTCTACCACCCCTTCTCTCTCTCGTCCCCTACTTTGAATCTCTCTCTCTCCCATCCTGTACTCTCTCTACCACCCCTTCTCTCTCCCATCCCCTACTCTCAATCTCTCTCTCTCCCATCCTGTTCTCTCATCTCTGCCACCCCTACTCTCTCTCACACTTCCTTTCTCTCCCCTCTCCCATCCCCTACTCTCTTACTCACACACACACACACACACACATACACACACAGACACACCCATCCCCCCTCTCTTCTCTTTCTCTCTCTCTTTCTCTCGCTCTACTTCTCTCCTTCCCTCTCTATGCACTATTTAGGTCTTAATAGTGCGTATGCAGTAAAGCATGTATGCACTAAAGTGTGCATGCACTATTAAAACTCAAATTTTAAAAAGGTTTGAATATTGTGTGCACACTATAGGGTGCACATACTATTTAAATATTTTCATTCTACTAAGCCTAAGGCTTGGTTTTGCCTTGGGGATCCAACCCAAAGGTTTAGAGTTTGTAAATTGGTCTAAGATGTGTTTTGTTGCAAACATACAAAAAATGATTAATTTTTGTTGTGTGCTCTCCTTCAAGTTTCTTCGTGGTTGACCATTAATAAAATTAGGTTACATGACATTGTAGGTCTCTATGTTAGCTATACAACCATATAAATTATTTTTTATTTGAACTATTTCAAGCCTTTCAACTATAATTTCTTGAATGTATGTCCATTTTTTTTCCAAAACCAACATGTGCTAATTGGGCTATAGATTTTAGTTCATTCATCAAATTTTGCAACAACTTGGTTTTTTAGAAACTAGACTCCATTCTACACACTTTGAAAAAAAGAAGTTTTGATTTTAGATTAGCTTTCTAGCATTCCTAAGGGGAGCACACAGATATTTCACATTTTTGGGATGTGTCTAATTAAAAAATTCATACAAAAAATACACATTATAAAATTAGCTGAAAAAATATGGGATAAACTACATAGTGTTAGGTAACTGTTGACCAAAGCGATTAAACAATTTCAAAAAAAAAGTTAAATTTTGAGGGGGGCCACACTTTGTACTGTGTTATGCTTTTTTGGAATAAACAGTACCACTTTCTATGGGCCCCTTTTTTGAGGACCTAAAACAAAACCATTTTGAAAAAAAATTAGTAGTTTAGAAACTAGATTCAAAGGACTACTACTTTTGCTTTTTTCATATCTTAAAAATTTGAGCATAACTATCTTCAAATTCTTGTTGAAGTTTAGAAATTGCTGATTTCAGAAAAAATTGTCCACTTATACCCCCCTTTTGGTACCACAACTTGGTGCACTTACCTAGGGTAGACCCCTAATAAGTTAGATCACCATAAGTGGTCAAACATTGTAGCTCTAATAGGCTCACTTTATTACTACAGTAGTTAAGATTTGTGGGTGTGGTTGTTTTTTAGGAAAAAATGATCAAATCTTTAATATTTTTAGGAAACATGTTAGTCCCATAGAGATCTTGCACTAGACAAGGCTTCTCTTACAAAATTTCTAGATAAATTGTCTGATGTCATGGATTTATCTTATATCATTCAATTCCTATAGTTTTTAACCATCAGGATTTTGTAGATGCCCAAAAGGAAGAGTGTTGCATACAACTATGTAAATATAGATCGAGATTCTTGGACTGACTAAGGCGGTTATAATGTAGAGCATGACACATAGTTTTTGGATGGTTGTCATCTAATCATAGAAATAGGGAATGAAGATATTTTTGAACCATATCTTGTCGTTTACTTTAATGTGGTTTTGGGTAGACTTATATTGAACTCTAAAATAGACCAGAGTGAATAATAGTTTCTAGAAAACTCTATCAAATGAGTGTGTATTGCAAATACATCCCTTGTACACATTTTATGACAAAATGTTTATTAATCATTTATTTTATTTGAAGATTTCTATCCTTATAGATGTGTATGCAAAGTATTAATAAACTGTTTGACATAATTCCTCAAAAAAATGTGGTCTCATAAACACTAATGATCACCAAATACACACAATATTTCTAAAAAAAAACTTTTCAAAAATTGTTCTCAAAGAAATCCATTGGAAGCTAGAAGTTGGAGTCAGAATCCCTCTACCCTATAGTGGTAGACTACAACTTATAATAATGCCAAAACACATCATTAATATACAATTTTTCATTACATAGAAAGTGGTAAGAAATGAAAGGTCTTCAATACCTCTTTATTTTTTTAATTAGTAACTACCATATAATTTATTACTTGATCTTAATTCTATGGTTATTTAATATTATAAAGCTTATATTATTTAAAAATAAATTCGTAATAAAAATGTTATACTAGTAAAAATTTCTATTTAATTTTTTAAAATTCTTTACTATGATTACATATTAATAATTTGTGTTCTCTTGTATTAGGTTCTATGGATATTTCTTCATATTTCACATCACTTTAACCCTTTTTACAAATAATTCATACTCACTCCATTACTCATTTTCAATTCTATGTGCACCTTTCTTATGTGTCAATATTTTCATTTTATTTTCATGGATTTCAATATGTTCATTTGCTTTCATGGGTCTATGATGATCTAGTGGAAGCTCAAAACATTTGAGAGCTCCCTTCACATAATTCTTTACAAATTCAAATTTGTCAATTGTGTTAATATATCTTTTGACCAATAATTTCTATGTCACGATATTTAAATGGTATTTGATTGTTGCATTGCTATGAATGGCTCAAGGAGTGGGGATTTTATTTCATACCACATACACATATAAATGTCCTCTGGAGATTTTTAAAAAATGGAATTCAATTAGGGTTTGAAATACATTATGTCCACCTGCCCAATCGAATGGAGACAATATTCTAGATATTTAGGTGTTTAGTATTAGTATGGATGGTGTGATTTCCTACTCCAAGTAGGTGCAATTTGTGGGACATTTGATGCCTAAAGCATGTTTCTAGTTGAAGAATTTCTCTGTACTAGAGCCCTTTTAAATTTTTTTCGTAGAATCATTCCTTTTTGGTGATAACCTATATCTATATTTGGTTTGGAATGACATTAATAATTTTGGAGAGCATCAAGAGTTTGGTGTATTACAAGAGGTTATCTACTTCCAAATCTTGAAATTTCATGATAATATGATAAAAGAAGCCATTTTCCATTTGCTAATGTACTAGTTTTCTTTTATTTGTTCTCATGACAAAGTAAAAGATTCTTTTTTTTAATATAGAGGATTCATGTATGTTAGATGAAAAATAGTGAACATTATTATGAAACCAATCTTTTCCATTCAATGTAGTGGTTTGTGGATGGTTGTGTATACCCATCAACCAAAAAGTATACATAAAAACCAAGTTTTGTCTCTTTATGACAAGTTCTAAATACTTGATATGTGCATAATCAAACATGGGAGATATATTGTTATTCAACATATTGACTCTTTACAATAAGACTTTTGAAAGAGGAGAATCCCAAAACTAATGTGAATTCTAATACAAATCAAAGTGATATAATCATTAAAGATATTCTTAATTTACTATAATTAATTTATCTCAATCAACCCTATCCCTTGATGAATTTTTTTGGCTCCATTCAATAAATGAACATGGACTACTAATCTTAGAGATAATAGTTATAGGAAGAGAAAAAATAAATATATAAAATGATAGACCTCGAAGAGACTCAATGAATAAACTACTATTAGTTGATACGAAGGATCATAAAAATAGATATACACTATAGAAGATAGGAGGATTGTAAATGAGAAGTAAGCATTAGGAGATATGCTAACCACTCAACACACACACACACACACACACACACACACATATATATATATATATGAGAGAGAGAGACATTTCTCAAGTCAAAAGTATATAAAAACTTAAATTTATAAGAGAGAATGTAGTAGTAGCATAGTTTGATAATTAAGCTTGTGTTGCTTCGGATACATTATTATAAGAATAATACTTAGGGGAAGTAACCAATATGTACCTCTAAAGACCGATTGAATAAATAAAATTACATCATCGATGTAGAATAACAAATAGAAAATTGTAGTTAAATCCACATCTTCATATCTGAAACAAGTGGCAATAGCTCGTTGATCAAGTTAGAAAAAGATCATCCTTACATGATTCTTGCTAGGGGTAGTTAGGATCTCTCTATCTCAATGGAAATATAATTATTCTAGATATCATTGTATTCTATCATTCTTAATAGATATATTTGACTCAAGCTATTCATCCATGAGTAACATATCATTAAGAGCCCCATAAGATAAGTAGTGTTTTTCAAATAAGAACATTGAGAGATATCAGAATCATCACTAGAAGTGTAAGTAATTCAATAGTTCCTAATTTATGGGTATGTGCAGAGTCATAATCGACCAAACTATGACCTTAACTGGTAGTGAAAAACAAACAAATTAGGGTTATGTTAACTTGATAAGTAATTTTAAAGTAGTTATGGGATTTATAACAAAATGTTGTAAGAAAAGAATCTGTAGGAAATTGAATGTCGTTTCTAAGCTACTAGGTCTTATCTAGAGAAAATATTAATTCATTGGTCAAAATTTTAGATTTTAATGCAATACTACAAAAATTTCAAGGCAAAAATAAAAAGTAGGTGTATGTCTAACCACCTTAATCAAAATCAAATGATAATATTTTTTAATATAATTATAGATATAAAAAGTAGACACATGCCCAAATGTGACACATATTTTTGGGTATTTTTATTCCAAATAAATAATTAAATATGAATTTTCTACTATAACCTTTTTAGAATTAAAAAACTCCTATGTCTGACCACCTTAACTAATAGAAAAATTTACAAAATTAACTTTTTCTTTTTTTCTTATACTAGGCTAATCATAGAGTGTGACACAACTTTTGGATTTTTAAAATGTTATATTGTTTGAAAGTTATAGCTACTTTTCAATGAGTATGTCAATCAATAGGTTAAAGCCATCTCCATGATAAATTAAATTATAAATACTTATCGAACTCATAATTTGACAACAATTATATCGATGGAATCTTGAGTGTGTTCTCAAAAAACCCTTTTCATTTCATTGAATTTGGATGAAAAAATATTGTCAGATGGCCCCGTTCAACCCCATTTAACCCATATGATCAATTACCATATATCTCTAGGGTTCTTAGGACCCCTAGGGACACATGTCACGATGCAATGGGTTGAATGGGGTTGTACTTTAGCTTATGAATCTATTCAACCCATTGCATCAATTACCATATGTCCCAATGGGTCCTAGGACCCCTAGGGACACATGTCGCAATGCAATGGGTTGAATGGGGTTACAGGTTAGCCTACAACCTCATTTGACCCATATGATCGATTATTGTATGTCCCTAGGGGTCCTAGAACCTGTAGGGACACATGTGGTGATGCAATGGGTTGAATGGGGTCATAAGTTGGCCTATGACCCCATTCAATCCATATGATTGATTATTGTATTTCCCTAGGGGTCCTAGGACACCTAGAGACACATGTTTCAATGCAATGTGTCGAATGGGGTCATAGGTTAGCCTATGACCTCATTTGAACAATATGATCGATTATTAGTTGTTGCTAGGGGTCCTAGGACTCCTAGGAACACATGTCATGATGCAACGGGTTGAATGGGTTTTTAGGTTAGTCTACAACCCCATTCGACCCATATGATCGATTACTATATGTCCCTAGGGGTCCTATAACCCCTAGAGACACATTTCATAATTCAATGGTTTGAATAGGGTCATAGGTTAGTCTTCCACCCCATTTGACCCATATGATTGATTATCGTATCTCTTTAGGGGTCGTAAGATCTCTAGAGACACATATCGTGATGCAATGGGTTGAATGGGGTTGTACGTTAGCCTATGACCTCATTTGACCCATATTATTGATTATTGTATGTCCTTAGGGGTCCTAGAACCCCTAGAGACACATGTTGAGATGCAATGGGTTGAATGGGGTTGTAGGTTAGCCTATGACCCCATTCGACCCATTCTATATACATGTCATGATGTAATGGGTTGAATGGGGTCATAGGTTAACCTACGACACCATTTGACCTATAGGATCAATTACCATATGTCCTTAGGGGTCCTAGGACCCCTAGGGACACATATTATGATGCAATGGTCGAATGGGGTCGTAGGTTAGCCTAGACCTCATTCGACCCATACGATCAATTACCATCTATCAGAAAATGAATATGTTCATTGCAGGAATGAAAATATACCAATTGATAATGATAATGTCAGAATAGAAAATTTGGAGAATGAAAATTTACTAGTTCATATTGTAAATTCCATTATTGACCATGTTAAAAATGAAAATGCATAAGAACATTACACATCTCCTAATTATAACCAAAGTGAAGGTCCTAGAACACCAAAATAGATAATTGAAATTATGAAATAATTATTAGTGATTTAGAAGTAAAATAATCACAAAGAACCATTCAGTTATGGGCTTCAAGACTATATAAGATGTTTTTTGGCAACAAGATAGTGCTGGAGCAATGTCAACTTTTTATGCACTTATTAAAGATGTAAAAGATGAGATCTATGCTTTCCAAATTGAAGATTTGTGTCAATAAGAAAATGGAAAGAAATGCCATTATTGTGAAGAATCATTTTAGTACTCCCAATAGCATTAGGAAAAATAATTGGGAGAAGGATAAGAGAGTTGCTCGAAGGGTTATTACAAACTCTTTGGTAAGTCATCATTTGAGAAAGGTAGACATATGAGACAAACTTGTATTGACTTTATTCTAAATCATACTACTTTGAGAAGAGAACTTACTAGATAAGAGAGAATTGGCAATCCTCTTCAAAATGATACATGGGATTTTGGTGGGAGACTTTCATGTTTTGATAAGAAGCTAACTAATGATGTGAAGCAAGAAATTACATATTTTTGATACTCTAGCTCAAGAGTCTCCCCAATGCTAAAGACATGTTGAAGTTGAGAATTGGCATTAGAGACCACATGCCACAACCTAAAAATTATTTGGAGGTAAATCAAACTATGCCATTTAAACAATTTAGTGTGATTCATCCAAGATTGCATGTATCACAAAGGACTTTTGAATCCTTGAAGCCATTTTATTGTGTGCCACTTAAGGTTTGAAATACATGTTGTTGCAAATATCATGTGGAGTTTTCTATGCACCATGAACTATTACGCTCCATCTATTCTACTTTGCATAGTAATGAAATGTTAGAGAATTGTGGTGCTAGTGGGCTTCCAAAGTCATCAAGAGACTTGCTAGATCAATTTTATGTCCTAGAGTTGATGGTTGTTTATTTTATAGAAATGCATGCTTAAATGAGAAGTGTTTAGAATGTGGTGGCTTATCCAAGTTTAACACATGTTCCCATGAGGGGTGCGAACAAGATCTTGGGAGGACAATAGTTTAAGAAAATGGTATATGAAATAGTGAAATACACATTGAATGGTGGAGGTGAGAGCTCTAGATGTGAATTGGTTGCAAAAAAAAGCAATGTGGCTAGTATTATTTTAGATTTCAAGATAAATCTTTTCTACAAGTATGCAAGGCATAGTCATAGGTCCTACTAGTTTAGTTGTTGTTGATGGAACATGGCTGTGGACATACATGCTTAGAAGGAATATAATTTCTGTATTCAAAGACTATCAGAGTCACAAAAAAATTCTCATATATTCGCATCTTATTGTAGAAGAAAATGTCAAGTTGTTGAAGCATTAAGGAAGACCAAAAGTAAAATAAATATTTACTATTACTAATGTTGATCATGAAGTTGTATTAGAGACACTAAAACAACAAAAGGACCCTACAGGAACACTTGACTAGGTATATTTACTTCTTATGTTCTTTTGTTCATAATGATTTGGTGAACTGATGATTATCTTGTTTAATTTGATTATTTATAGATATTTTTTATGATATTGGAATGTAGGTACATCATGAAAAGTAGCTATGCATGAAGATAAAAACTAAATAAGGAGTAGAATGAATAAAAATCTATTCTATTTTTGATACTACATTTTTTGACACTACGATTTTGACCCTATAATTTTTGGTAGTTGTGTATTGATGTAATAATGATGAAAATACTTGCGATATTGTAAATGTGAACTTGTTGATTTAATGTAAGAAACAAGGATGTTTTTACTTACTGTAATTAATGTGAAGGGACCTAAAAAATGATAGTTTTACATAATACTAACACCAAACTTGCACTGTGCCCAATGCCAAAAACTTGAGAGAGCTAAAAATAATGTTTTTACTTATTACTAACCATAGTGACACCCTTGTTAGGTCCACAAAGAGCCTCCAACATTTTTGGCCACATTATACTGAAGAGTCTCAAAGATGCTCTAAGTGTGTTTGGAGGTTGATATTCTAAGGTTCATAACTCAAAGCTTTTTGGGGCTATTGGTGAAACATAAATGGTACAAGACAGTGATGTTGAGTTCCACAATAAGTAATCTTATTTTGGAGAGATCACTTTCAGTTTGGATTCGACACAATGATCTCACTCGATGCCAAAACTTGTAGTGTACCTTAGTTCATTGGTGGATCACTATGTAACTTTAAAACCATTGATCTTGGCATTAAATCATAAATGCCATTAGCTCTAAATGGGTTGGTGAACCTTAGTACAACGTTGTTTTAGCCATGGAGACCCTACTGCATTCACAACTATCCTATACCAAAGAGTCTCAAAGATGTTGTAAGTGCATTTGAAGGTTGATATTTTGAGGGTCATAACTCAAAGTTCATGGGGGATATCAAAGAAATTTTTAATGCTACAGGATAGTAATGTTGAGATCTACAATAACCTATCTCATTTTTGAGAGATCACATTCTGTTTAGACTCAACATATCGATCTTGGTCGATGTCAAAACTTGCAATGTACCTTAGTTCATTAGTACATCGCTACATAACTTTGAAACCATTGATCTTGGCATCAAATCATCAATTCCATTAGCTCTGGATGGGCGGGTGAACCCTAGTGACAACCCTTTTTTGGTTGTGAAGATGCTACAACATTTGTGACCACCTCATACCGAAGAATCTCCAAAATGCTCTAAGTGTGTTTGGAGGTTGATATTCTAAGAGTCATAACTTGGAGCTCATGGGGGATATTGATGACATGTAAAATGCTATAGGATAGTAATATTGAGGCCTATAGTAATCTATTTCATTTTGGAGAGATCACATTTTATTTGGATTTGGCACAACAATCTCACTTGATGCCAAATATTGCAGTGTGCCTTGGTTAATTAGTGCATCACTTTGTAACTTTGAAACCATTAATCTTGACATGGAATCATCATCACCATTAGCTCTAGATAGGTGGGTGAAACCTAGTGACAACCTTATTCTAGCCACAAAGAGCCTCCAATGTTCATATCCACCCCATACCAAAGGGTCTCAAAGATGCTCTAAGTACATTTTGAGTTTGATCTTCTGAGGGTCATAACTCAGAGCTCATGGGGGCTATTGGTGAAATGTTGAATAAAACATGATATTGATGTTAGGTTATACAATAACCTATCTAATTTCAAAGAGATCACATTCCATTTGGATTCGGTGCAATGATCTCTCTCTATACCAAAACTTACAATATGCCTTAGTTCATCAGTGCATCAGTGAGTAACTTTGAAATTGCTGATCTTGGAATCAAATTTTCAATGAAATTAGCTTTAAATGGGTAAGTGAACCCTATTGACACCCATTTTTATCCCCAAAGAGCCTCCAACATTTGCGGCCACCTCATACCAAAGAGTCTCCAAGATGCTCTAAGTGACTTTGGAGGTCCATCTTCTGAGGCTCATAATTCAGAGCTCGTGGTGGCTATTAGTGAGATTTCAAATGCTATAGGAAAGTGATATCAAGGTCTATAATACCCTATCTTATTTCAAAGAGATCACATTCTATTTTGATTTAGCATAGTGATCTTGCTTGAGGCTAAAACTTGCAGTGTGTCATAGTTCATTGGTGCATCATTGTAAACTTTGAAAGAACTAATCTTGCCATCGAATTGTCAGTGCCATTAGCTTTGAATGGATGGGTGAACCATAGTGATAACCTTGCTTTAGTTGTAAAGATCCCACAATGTTTGCAACCACCCCATACCAAAGAGTCTCCAAGATACTCTACATGTGTTTGGAGGTCAATCATTTGAGGGTTATAACTTGGACCTCATTGGGGCTATGAGTGAAATATCAAATGCTACAGGATGGTGATGTCAAAGTCCACAATAATCTATCTCATTTTAGAGAGATCACATTTCATTTGGATTCAATACAATGACCTAGCTCAATGCCAAAGCTTGTAGTGTGCCTCAGTTTATTGGTGCATCACCATGTAACTTTGAAATCATTGATCTTGACATGGAATCATCATATCCATTAGCTTCAAATGGGTAGGTGAAACCTAGTGACACCATTTTTTTGGCCACGAAGAGCCTGCAATGTTCATGGCCACCCCATACCAAAGAGTCTCGAAGATGCTCGAAGTGCATTTTGAGGTCAATCTTCGGAGGGTCATAACTCAGAGGTCATGGGGGCTATTGATGAAATATTTAATGGTACATGACTATGACATCAAGTTATACAATAACCTATCTCATTTCAAAGAGATCACATTCTATTTGGATTTGGTGCAGCGATCTCTCTTGATGCCAAAACTTACAATATGCCTCAACTCATTGGTGAATCACTATGTAACTTTGAAGCTATTGATCTTGGAACCAAACCATCAATAACATTAGCTTTGAATGGGTGGGTGAACCCTAGTGATACCCTTGTTTCATCCATGGAGAGCCTCCAACGCTCATGACCACCTCGTACTAAAGAGTCTCCAAGATGCTCTAAGTGCCTTTGGAGGTCCATCTTTTGAGGGTCATAATTCAAAGCTTGTGGGGGTTATCAGTGAAATATTAAATGCTACAAGAGAGTTATGTTGAGTCTACAATAACCTATCTCATTTTAGAGAGATCACATTCTGTTTGGACTTGGCACAATGATCTTGCTCGATGCCAAAACCTATAATGTGCCACAGTTCATTGGTGCATCATTATGTAACTCTGAAACAACTAATTTTATGATTGAATCATCAGTGCCATTAGCTCTAGATGGATGGGTGAACCCTAGTGACAACCTTTTTCTAGTCACAAAAATTGCACAATGATCATGGCCACCCTATACCGAAGAGTCTCCAAGATACTCCAAGTGTGTTTGGAGGTCGATCTTATAAGGGTTATAACTTAGATCTCATGGGGGATATTAATGAAATGTCAAATTCTATAGGATGGTTATGTTGAGATCCACAATAACCTATCTCATTTCAAAGAGATCACATTTTATTTGGATTTGGTACAACAATCTTGCTCGAGGCCAAAACTTGTAGTGGGCCTTAGTTCATTGGTGCATCACTGTGTGACTTTGAAACTACTAATCTTGGCATTGAATCATCAGTTCCATTAGCTCTAGATGGGTGGGTTAACCCTAGTGACAACCATGTTCTAGCCACAGAGAGCCTACAACATTTGTAGCCACCCTATACTCAAGAGTCTTGAATACGCTCTAAGTGTGTTTGGAGGTCAATATTCCAAGGGTCGTAACTTGGAGCTCATGGGGGCTATCAGTGAAATTTCAAATGCTACATGATCATGATGTCAAGGTATACAATAATCTATCTTATTTTAGAGAGATCACATTCTATTTGGATTTGGCACAGTGATCTCGCTTGATGGAAAAACTTGCAGTATAGCTTAGTTCATTGGTGCATCATTGCATAACTTTGACTAATCTTAGTATCAAATAATCAATGCCATTAGCTCTGAATGGGTAGGTAAACCCTATTTATACCATTTTTCTAGCCCCAAAGATCCTACAACATTCATGGCCACCTTGTATGGAAGAGTCTCGAAGATGCTCTAAGTGCGTTTGGAGGTCAATCCTCCAAGGGTCATAACTCAAAGCTTATGGGGGCTATTGGTGAAAAGTTGAATGCTACAAGATAGTGATGTCAAGGTCCAAAATAACCTATCTCATGTTAGAGAGATCACATTTCATTTGGATTTGGCATAGTGATCTTGCTTGATACCAAAACTTGTAGCATGCCTCAAATCATTGGTGCATCACTATGTAATTTTGAAACTATTGAACTTTCCATCGAATCGTTAGCACCATTAGCTTTAGATGGGTGAGTGAACCCTAGTGAAAACCTTGTTCTAGCTATAGAGAGCCTATAACATTCACAACCACCCTATACTAAAGAGTCTCCAAGATGCTCTAAGTGCATTTGGAGGTCTATCTTTTGAGGGTCGTAACTCAAAGCTCTTGGGGGCTATTGGTGAAATATAGAATGCTACAATATGGTCAGGTTGAGGCCTATAATAACCTAGTGATAACTAGTAACACCCATATTTTTGCCATAAAACCCTAATAACATTTGTGACCAGTACATACTGAAACATCTAGTAAGACAAAAGATGGGCTCCTAAGACCAAATTGGCTATAGATTTGGCTAATTTTAGAAATCTTAAGGCATTGCAGAGATCATTTCAAATTAGACATATATGATATAATTTCAAATTAAAAATTGCATCAAAATTTGATAATAAAGGTTCTTAAAATGTTCTTCACAAATTATTGCATTTGAATCGAATATAACAAACATGATCAAAATGAATGATATTCCATAAACATGAATAATACACATGATCCATGATAAATTGAACAATAATATACTAAATTAATATGTATAACCTTGTGCACATAAATGAAAAAATTATATATCAAAATATGTGTATCCATAGTTAAATTACATAAATATATATCAAAGTTCATGTATCCATAGACAAATTACATAAATATATATCAAAATACATAGATCCATATACAAAATGTGGCTGATCATGCCATCAAAATGTGTATGATAACAATGTTTTTGTATATAATGTGGCATATGCAATCTCAAAATGTATTTTGAGGTTGATCTTCCAAGGTTCATAACTTGGAGCTCATGTGGGCTATCAGTGAAATGTTGAATGTTGCATGACAGTGATGTCAAGCTATACAATAACCTATCTCATTTTGGAGAGATCACATTCTATTTGGATTCAACAGAATGATCTCTCTCGATGCCAAAACTTATAGTATGCCTTAATTCATTGGTGCATCACTATGTAACTTTGAAACTATTGATCTTGGCATCAAATAATTAATGAAATTAGCTTTGAATGGGCAGGTGAACCCTAGTGACACCCTTTTCCTATCTACTAAGAGCCTCCAACATTTGCGGCCACCCTGTATTGAAGAGTCTCCAAGATTCTCTAAGTGTGTTTGGAGGTCAATCTTCCAAGGGTCATAATTTGGATCTCATGTGGGCTATTGGTGAAATGTGAAATGCTATAGGATAGTGATGTCAAGATCTACGATAAAATATCTCATTTCAGAGAGATCATATTTTGTTTGGATTCAGCACAATGATCTCACTCAATGAAAAAACTTGTAGTGTGCCTCAGCTCATTGATCCATCATTGCATAACTTTGAAACAATTGATCTTTCCATCAAATCATCAATGTGCTCTAGATGGATGGGTGAACCCTAGTGACAAGCTTGTTCTAGCCATAGAGATCCCACAATGTTTGCAGCCACCCTGTATCAAAGAGTCTCCAAGATACTCTAAGTGTGTTTAGAGGTCAATATTTTGAGGGTTGTAACTCAGATCTCATGGGGGCTATTGGTGAAATGTTAAATGCTACATAATGGTGGTGTTGAGGTCCACAATAACCTATCTCATTTCAAAGAGATCACATTTCATGGTGATTTGGTACAACAATCTTGCTCGATGCCAAACTTGTAGTGTGCCTCAATTCATTGATGATTTTGATGCAACGCAAGGTTGGAGAATCCCCAAAGGAGATGTCCTAGCCTCCAACAATAAGAAAATAATAATGCAAGATCTAATACCAAATCAAAATTCTTTATTCATAGATGTAACTAATTACATACAATATTCCTAATTGTAAGGCCTTCTAGGTTAGGGCCAAATACAAACAGTAATTACAAAATTAGTTCTACAAGATCCAGCAAAAATCCACTTACAAACTTGATTCCAGCTAGTCCAGATCCACAATTAGATAAGAACACCAAGAAAAATCTACACTTGTACCCTCAGGTCTACCAAGCAAGTTCCTTAGTTCTCAAGCCACATCCCTAGCTCTTTAAAATTTGCATCTACACAACCCCCTTCACTCCTTAAAATGAATGAATTCTCTCCCTATGCTAAAGACTCCACAAAACCCTTTATTTATACCCAACTAAGCCACAAGTCATCTCAATGCATTAAAAACTAAATTAATTCCCTCACATTAAATATATGTTGAGCCACAAGTCAGCTAATACTCAAATTAAATACCCATACATAAATTAAATGCAAAAGTTAGCTCACAAACAACTCAGCACCTATAGGGACCAAGCCAATCATTAGTAAATTCCCAGGCATCCCTAAGCTTGTAGTGAAAATTGAGCACCACAGACCATGCCGAACTCCAAGACCATGTCAAACTCCAAGAGCATGTCGAGCAACATAGTGCAAACTGAGCTCATTGAGTATGCCAAGCTCCCAGGCATAAACCATACCCAACAGTGATCGAGCATGGCTTCTTTGGTGACCGAGTCACAACCACAAACCAAAATTCCTCCAACATGCAGCATTGCAAGAAAGCCCAGGATGCTCTTGCATTAGGTTTAGTATGTAACTTTGAAACCATTGATCTTGGCATCAAATCATCAATGCCATTATCTTTAGATGGGTAGGTAAATCCTAGTGACAACTTTGTTCTGACTGTAGAGATCCTACAACATTCATGGCCACCTCATACCAAAGAGTCTTGAATGTGCCCTAAGTGTGTATGGAGGTCGATATTCTAAGGGTCATAACTTAGAGCTCGTGGGGGCTATTGTTGAAATGTCAAATTCTACATGGTGGCAATGTCAAGGTCTATAATAATTTATCTCATTTTACAAAGATCACATTCTATTTGGTTTCAACATAGCAATCTCAGTTGATGCCAAAACTTGTAGTGTGCCTTAGTTCATTGGTGCATCACTATGTAAATTTGAAACCATTGATCTCGACATCAAATTGTCAGTGACATTAGCTCTAGATAGGAGGTGAACCATAGTGATATCCTTGTTCTAGCCCCAAAGATCCTATAGCATTCACAACCAACTCGTACCAAAGAGTCTCATAGATGCTCTAAGTGCAT
This sequence comes from Cupressus sempervirens, assembly GCA_028749045.1. Lineage (NCBI taxonomy): Eukaryota > Viridiplantae > Streptophyta > Pinopsida > Cupressales > Cupressaceae > Cupressus > Cupressus sempervirens. Next base: position 286,068,677 of record CM053792.1, read on the forward strand.
TTGGAGGTTGATCTTCCAAGGGTCATAACTCAGAGCTCATGGGGGCTATTGGTGAAGCATTAAATGATACAAGACACTAATTTCAAGGTCTACAATAACCTATCTCATGTTAGAGAGATCACATTTCATTTGGATTTGGCATTACTATGTAACTTTGAAATTGTTGATCTTGCCATCAAATCGTCAGCATCATTAGCTCTAGATGGGTAGGTGAACCCTAGTGAACAACCTTGCTCTAGCTATGAAGATCCTACAATGTTCACAACCACCCTATATTGAAAAGTCTCCAATATGCTTTAAGTCTGTTTGGAGGTCAATCTTCTGAGGGTCATAACTAAAACCTAGGGGGGGCTATTGGTGAAATGTGGAATGCTACAAGATGGTCATGTCAAGGTCACCAAAGCTAGTAACACCCCTATTTCAACTAGAGATCATCAATAACATTTGCAACCACTACATACTAGAGTGTCTCGTAAGACCAAACATGGGCTCCTAAGACCAAATTGGCCATGGATTTGGATAATTGTAGACATCTTAAGGGATTGTAGAGATCATTTGAAATTAAGAATTACATCAAAATTTGATAATAAAGGTTGTTAAAATTTTCTTCACAAATTATTGCATTTGAATCAAATATAACAAACATGATAAAAATGAATGATATTCCATAAACATGAACAATACACATGATCCATGATAAATTGAACAATAATATGTTGGAAATGATTGAAAAGATCATGAATGAAGAGAAATGGAATTGGTAAACAATGTTTCAATCATTGTTTTATCATTGATGTCAAACTTGTTACTTGCAGGAATGACAATTGCTTTAGTGATCCAAATACTATCAATTGGTTGATTGACAAGGAGGTAGCAATCAATAAGATGTAACTAGAGTACCTAGAGAAAAGTTGAAGTTATGATGTTGTAATGAAGTATAAGGATCAGCTAAGCCATTGATGAAAGAGAGTATTGATGACATACTCTAAGACATAGAGGATAGACACACTAAGACATATCAAAGATGTAAGGATTAACTAAGTTCATTAGAAAGATCCGAGCAAGCTAGTTAGAACCAAATAGATTCTCAGTTGAAGCCGAGCAAGTTCAAATTTAGTATAAGCCGAGTGATTACTCAGATGCCGAGTAACATAGAATCCTTCAGGTGTTGAGTAGCAGAAAAAGATAATGGATGCCAAGTAAGTTTTCAAGTGCCGATCAAAGTCAAAATGCTTCAGGTGCCAAGCACTAGTAAATAACATCAAGAAGTCGAGTAACAAGAAGGTGTCGAGCATCAGTAAACCAATAATGCCAAGTTTCTGCATCATTTTTTAAGATAAGACTCACCAGATCAGCAATGATAAGGTTGTTACATCAAATTTTGTGAAGTAGTTTGAAGTTATGAATGATGAGAAGATGTCACAGAATTCTATGTAATCCATGCAAACCAATCCAAGGTGAATGCTAATGGATTTATCATGAAGTTTCCAGAAGAAACAATTTGGAGGGAAAAAAATTACCATTTTCTCAAGAGAAAATTAAGATTTGAGTGAGAAATGAAGAACAAAACTTCTTTATAAGGAGTCATAGGTCAGTGATCAAGTGTGCGTGCATGAGAGGGAATTGGTCATAAGTGTGATCATGTGAAGAAGCCAAGAGGAGTAAGAACAGAGCATCAAGACTCTGAGTTGATCAAGTGACCAGAGATTGCATTAGCATAATGAGTGGAAGAACTCAAGGAGATAGATCTTGAAGGGTGAACAAGCTGTCAGCACTGCAAGGAAGAGAAGCCAAGCAAAGAAAGGAATTGAAGAATGATCTAAAATCTACATAGTTAGGGTTGCAATCTATATAAGGTCAAAACCCTTCTAATACTTTCTTACCATTGTATTAGATATTGAAATCCTAAATTGCTAGGTTAGCTTAACAGCTAGGTGGATAAGCCTTAGGAAAAGAATAGAAGATCCCTGGGAGAAGGATAAAGAGATCCTCAGGAGAAGGATAAAGAGATCCTTAGGAGAAGGATAAGAGATCCTTAGAGAGGGATGAAAGATTATTTAGAGAAGGTGATTGAAAATCCCATGAACTTGGGTGAGCCTAACAGCTCTATGTAAATCCTTTAACAGGGTGACATTCCAAGTTTAATGTTCTTAAATCCTTTAACAAGGTCACATTTAACAATATGTTGTAGCCTTTAACAGGGTAGGCCTTTAATAGGGCAAACCATTAGAAGTGGTTGAAATCAATTGCACAGTTATTTTGTGGGTATCATCCCCACTCCAATTTTACCTTCTTATTCTTGGAGGGTTTCTAGGTTATCAAATCCTTAGTGTTATGGTGTGATGCATGTTTACTTTTCATGGTTGTTTAATGTTTAATTGCATGCATGATAATTATAGTTATGTGCCATTAAGGATTTGTAGAAAAAGTTTTATTGAACATTATTGGACCTTGGATAACTTTTTCACCCCCCACCCCACCCCCCCCCCCCCCCCCCCCCCCCCCTCTCAATTATTCTAAATAATTCTAACAATTGGTATCAGAGCTCACTACTGATTTGTTTCAAGGTACTAGCAGCAGGAAGATCAAGATGTCCAAGAGTGAATTTCCCAAGCTAAACAAAGACAACATTTTTGCATGACAAAGTTTGATGAAGCTACACCTCAGATCAATAGGTGACTATGCACAGACCTCAATTATAGTTGATCATGTAGACCCCGTAGGACCCCTCACTATAGATGATATGAGCAAGAAGAAGGAGCACAATCAAGCAATTTTATATATTGCTTTAGCACTAAGCTATGTCGAGTATGATGACATCAAAGGATGTGATACTTCACATCAGATGTGATATACATTATGAAGAATCTATGGAGGAGATGCCAATGTCAAGAGAGCTAAAAGAGAAAGCCTAAGAGTAAAATTTGATGATATGAAAATGGAAGAAGGAGAGAATGTTGCTCAATATGGTGCAAGGATGAAGGAAGTAGTTAGTGCCATAATAAGCCTAGGAGGATAGTTAGCAGAAGAAATAGTATGCAGCAAATACTTGAGAACTTTTCTTCCCATCTATGCTATAAGAGTTTCAGCCATCCAAGAGCTAAGGTGTGTACTAGGCAACACAGTAACATTTGAAGGAATAATTGGAAGACTCACTGCCTTTGAGTTATCCAACTTTGACAACTACAAGCCAGAAAATTTTGAATCTGCATTTAAAGCTAAGATGATGATAAAAGACAATAATGAGGTGCAAACAAAGAAAAAGAATGGAAAAGAAAAGTATGTATCTAGTGACAACAGCACTAATGAAGATGATGTAGACCAATTAGAGGCATTACTAGCAAGAATATTTCATAGAGGAAGAGGCAAATTCAAAGGTAAGCTACCAATAATTTGTTTCAATTGTAATGAAGTTGGTCACATTGTAGCCAGATGCACACAAAAGAAAGTTTACAGGGATGGAGGCAACTTCAAGAATAAGAAAGAGGAAAACAAGGACTACAAAGGTAAAGGAAAAAGATGCTACATTGTTGAAGAAGACTCTGATGAAAATGTTGATGAAGTAGTCTATGTGGCTATGAAGGATGAATTAGATGAAGAAGAAGTAACTGCCCTAGTAACCTGCATAAACAAGAATGATAGATGGATCATAGACAGCGAATGCTCTCATCACATGACTGGAGACAAAAATAAGTTCATTACCTTTATTCAATATGAAGGAAATAGTGTTAGATTTGGTAACAATGCACCATGTTAGATCAAAGGGAAAGGTAGTATCAAGCTTACTAAAAAGATATCATGTGACAATGCATACTATGTTGAAGGACTGAATTATAACTTGTTAAGTGTCTCACAGTTAGGCAACATAGGATGTAAGGTTGAATTTGAAAAAGGAATTGCTAAGATTTATGATTCTTAAGGAAGTCTAATAGGAGAAGATGATCAGACTAGGACTAACTTGTTTTATCTAGACTTAGAAGATGCTTCTTGTCTTATTGTTCAAACTGATGATGTATGGTTATGGCACAAGAGGCTATGTCATGTAAATTTTGACAATCTGATAAGCATCAGCAAGATGAAGAAAGTTGGAGGACTACCAAAGTTGAAGAAACCTAATAACATCATGTGCAAACAATGCCAACTAGGAAGGATGAGCAAGTCAACTTTCAAAAGAAAGGTTTATACTTCTAAAGAAGTATTAGAGCTAGTTCATACTAACTTGTGTGGTCCTATTGAAGTACAAAGCTACAAAGGTGACAGATACATAATGCTATTTGTAGATGACTATTCAAGGATGATGATAGTCATGTTCCTGAAACAAAAATTAGATGCATTCCAAATGTTCAAATGGTACTTGGCCAGAGTTGAGAAAGAAATTGGAAAGAGCCTAAAATGTCTCAGATCTGATAGAGGAGGTGAATTCACATCAAGAGAATTTGAAGAGTTCTATAATGAAAGAGGAATCAAAAGGCAGACATCACCACCTAGGACTCCACCTTAGAATGGTATAGCAAAGAGAAGGAATAGATTAGTTATTGATTGTGCCCAGACCTTAATGATGGAGAAAAATGTTGCACTCAAGTACTAGAGAGAAGCTGTAAGTACTGCAGTCTACACACTCAAAAGAGTTCAAGTTAAAAAAGGTACAAATGCAACACCTTTTGAATTATGGTATGGGAATTTTACTAATGTAAAACATTTCAAAATATTTGGATGCAAATGCTATATATATAAAGAGTCTAGAAATGGAAACTTTGATGTAAAGAGTGAGGAAGGCACATTTCTTGGTTATTCTACTAGAAGAAAAGCTTATAAGTGCTTGAATGTTAACACTAACAAAGTAGTAGAAAGCACAAATGTGAAATTTGATGATCTTGCAGAAGTTCAAAGTATTGAAAACACCAAGAAAGTAGAGGAATACAAGACCTTTGTATACTCTTATGAAGGTATGCCTAATGATGGTGAAGTTGCAACTCAGAATGATAATCAACAACAGAATCTAGTATCTACTAAGTCACAGACAGTGAATGTCGAACAATAGACACATTCAGAAGCTAAGCTATAGAATACAAAAAATGTTCATTCAGATTCTAAGAACAGTTGACAAGAAGAAAATGAACAAATACCTGATGAAAATATGCATGAGGATACAGATTCTGAAAGAGACAACATGCAAACAAGGAAAGAACCTATATTGGCAAAGTATGTGAAAAGACATCATCCTGCAGATCAAATTATTGGAAACAAAGAGGTAGGACCAATGACAAGGATTAGACTCAGAAATGAAACATGTTTGCTCAGCAAAATGGAACCAAAAATAGTAAGTCAAGCCATAACAGATGATGATTGGTATAATGTTGTAGTGCCTCTCCCATTTGACTTTTGCAAGTCGTCCTGATCGATGCACCCTTGCTGATCTTTTGTTCTGATGGGATCATGATTGTGACCCTGAGTGGTCTACACCGTTGAGGTGTTTGGATTTATGTTTCTGTATTAGTCACTTTGTTTATGCTTTTGATTGATCTTTGAGATTATGATGTGATTTTTGGTTCACTAAGGTTTGTGCCAGTGGTTACCAGGATTGATGTGGTATCATGTGGTTGTTTCGTGATTACCTTGAGATGTGTGCAGAGATTGCACTATGTTCTATAACCATGCTACACTAGACTAGGTTCCTATAGCAGTGGTTAGTCATGTTTATGACTATGTTTGCTTATGTGTTTTAAATGCCTTTTTAATGCAAAGTAATCAATCATTATTTAAATGCGTAAGTAATTAAATAGATTGTTCATGTGGGATTATTTGGTTATGTGCTATGGATATTTACCTTGTTATATTTCTGATTAGAGAGATATTTGTTACTCATGTTATGTTTACATTTGAGAGGACCCAAGGGTCAGATGTTACAATGTTACACTTTGATTTTAGTATCATGGATTTTAGACTACTATGTTGTTCAGTTAATCATATTGCATGATGATGCCATTTTGAGATGACATTGTGTTTTATGATGATATCTGGTTATCTGGTATTTGGACATACCTCGAATTTTGTTATGTGATGGATTTAATGCTATGGTTATTTACTTCATTCTTGCATTGTTATGCTTTATGCAAACGTGAGTGATGTAAATAGATTATTTTAATATAATTAAATAAATGGTTAAATTAGGTGATCTAATGCATTTATTGCTTCAGCTATGTTATTATATGCAATTGCACTTGATCGTGTTGTTTAGTGTGCAAGATGTATATCCCTGGCAGTGGCACATGGAGTTAGTGATTCAACCTTTCATATTTTACCAATGTCGTCCTTGTATGGTCGACGTATCCTTTATTAAATGTTTAATTTAAACCTTTTGGTGATTATTAAACCGAAACTCATTTGCATTATGTGATTAGACCAATAAGCGTGTCTGTGCATTTAGAGGTTCGCATTGTCGCAAAAGTTGTTTAGGTGATTTCTGTGTTTTTGGGTTTTCAGGATTTTTAATTGATTTATTTTAATTTCTTGCAGCTTTGCCATAGATGAATTCCTATTTATAGGAATAGCTTATTTTCGTTTGGGGTCCATTCGGGATTTAACTAGGTTGGCTGGTTATTTGCCCTAATTGATTATTCACTCGAAAAGTGAATAAATATCCAAAAAGGAATTTAATTCCTCACTTCTCACTTTCAAATTGGAAAGTTGGAGAGTAAAACCCAAAATCCTCTTCATGAGGATTTACTGTTTTGTTCGTTGTGGGAGCTACGGGTGTGGGATCATCGCGAGGTTGAGCTCGTTAGATCCAGCTCGAGGAAACCTTGGATTGTCGCAATTTTCAACCACTTCTACAGGCGTTTTATTTTATGATTCAGGTTTCTGTTTTGCCCTTTTGGCTGTGAGGTAGGGCTTTCCTATTTTATTGTTTCTGCTCTATTTCTACTTCTGTTTTTGGTAGCCGTTTGTTTGGAGGCTAAGAAGTAGTGTTCCCCTCTGTTTCTGTATGCTAGTTCTACTCGGTTGGGCAGGTATGAACATTTCCCTATTTTTTGGGATGAGGGTTTGAGATTTTGCACAGTTATGCTGGCCATTTTTGCATTAGGTGTCCGATTCCATTTATTTTTTGATTTTTGGGATTTTTGAACCCAAAGGCCAAATGGGTTTTAATTTTGAAGTTTTTCAAATTTTTGGAGTTTTTACCTCGTTTTGCATGTCGCCCTGTTTTCTCAAATTTTCTTAGCACAATGTGGGTCATGGACCTTGATGATCTATTTGGATATTAGTCAGACCACTTTTACACATTTATGTTGCATTGGGATGCGTGTTGCATCCGTACTCCCGACGTTGTGTTCAGTTGAGTGATTTTATACTTGTTATGGTTTTTGTTGGACCTTCGCTTTTGTTTCGTGAATGCTAGGATTCGTGTAGAATCCATACTCTCGAATTGAGGCCGGTTGAGTGATTTCATGATGTATGATTTTATTGGCTTTGGGATTCGTATAGAATCCGTCCTTCCCGTGTTGCTTTCAATTGGGTGTTTTCTTTGAATTGTATTCTCATTCCTGTCCTTGTGTTATGATCTTCATGATGGTGGTGTGCCACACATGAGTACGTGTGCGTACATTTGTTGGGTGACTTGCGAGGCTCGATCTTCTATGGATTTGTCAAAAGTTATGATCATTGGGGTTGGGATGGGAGTATGCATGCCCACGGGCAATTGTCGTAGGATGAGCATGGGTAGGGTAGGGTAGCATATGGAGGGGGCTTCTACCTTGCAACCTGGTGATCATTGTGCCCACAGGGTTGGAAAAAGAAGCTTTAATTAAGTGAAAATTAAATAAAATGTGTGAATGATAATAAAACTTAAGATAATAAAAAGGTTTGGGGTGCAAGAGCCTTTTCCGTTGAGGGATGTTGAATCTGCGCAAGTCCTAGCTTGGGCTTTTTTATGCCAAGTGACTCTCCATGATGTTAGTCCCTACATAGTAGCCTATTGAGTGTCTGACCAGGACCTATACTCCTTGCATTGTCTTAGGTTCTTGGTTGCAGCCATCATACTGTCTGGCATGAGTGTTAGCCTTAGATGTTATTTTGTGTGTTTGTGGTTGGATCATTATCTCCATCAGCATGACGAGTGTGGATCTACAGGTTCCACGTGGTTGGGAGGCGTAGCTACCTTCACCACTACTAGGGATCGGTGTACAGAGATGATCTTTTGTCCTAGTGCGACCGTTGTTGGATGTCTTCACTTGGTACTTCGAGTTCCAGAGTATGCTTTCTTTGGGATGCTTGTATATCATGTTTAGATGATGTTATTTTATTTGACACATTCCCTTATTATGATATTTAGCATATGATTAGATGATGTGATTTGCTTTAGTAGTATATCTGTTGCTTACTGCTGTTTAGCATGTGATAGGTGATGTTATCTACTGTAGAATTATCTTATGCGTTATCACTAGCATGTTAGATTTTCTTATGTTATTATTGTGCATATTTTAGTAGTGACGTCCCTATTACGACAGTACTGACGATTTGGTCGATGGCTTGGGATGTTATGCGCGGGGGATGGCTAGGACACACGATGGTCTTATGATGCTATTGATGGTTGGGAGGAACTACGTACTTAGTTTGGTGGTTCAGTTCACTGCGATGTTTATTTCAGTGTGTTCTTTGCTGTTGTAGTTGAGATGGATAGATGTTCTTCTTTCTGTGTTGTTATTGCACTCGAGTGTTCATTCCTTGATTCGCGTGGATCCGGTACTCCCTGGTGTGGAGGTTCTTTGCTCCATTTTGGTCCTTTTTGCTTCTGGGAGTGTTTTTGTGTTTCTATGGGCGACATTTGTTCAGCATGGTGCGACACTCTAAAAAGTATCGCACGCCCATGCAAACTATGTCGTACAACACTGTAAAGTATCACACGCCTTCTTGAGAAATGTCATACAACACTGGAAGAGTGTCGCATGGCTTCTTGAAAAATGTCGTGCGATGCTGAAAAGTGTCGCATGCCTTCTTGAGAAATGTCGTACGACACTGGAAGAGTGTCGCACGCGTTAAGGAGAAGTATCGCGCTCCCTTAGTAAAAAGTGTCGCACGATTTTTGTGAAAGACTTGAGCGTGCCATCAGCGGGCACTTTTCTTCGTGATCCAATCTTTTTGAGAGTGGTTTTGAATACCCTTTTGGGTGTTCTTTGACCCTATGTTGTTGCATTTTGAATTTTGTCGATTTCTCTTTAAATCGAGTTTTCGTGTTTCTGTTTTAGTCTCTTGGAGTTTAAAATATATCGTTTACGTATAAGTTGATCAACTTATACTTAAGATATATTTTAATATATGTGAAAAATCATTTGAGATAGGTTTCAGACCTCTCGGAGATAAGTTATGGATTCTAGGAAATTTCAGGGCTTCAGAAATCTAGACTTAGCCAATTTTCAGGGCTTCAAGATTTCAGGCTCAGCCAAATTTCAGGTTTCTGCATTTTACCCTAGCTTGGTGTTTTGTTGATGAGTGGTTTTTTCTTGTGCCCTCATCATGTGCATTTTCGTTGTTGTCTTTGTTTGCGTGTGTCAGTTTGGTAGTGGCGTTTGAAGATTCGTTGGTTGCCGAGATGGTGGTGAAGTCTTCCGTTGCGATCATTGTGATCCCTGTATGATGTTGTCATGTGCATTCATACTTGTAAAATAAAAAAAAATTCTTGGCTTGTATTTCATCCTTGTTTCCAAGGATCTCTAAGCAGGGCATTACATCTGGTATCAGAGCCCATGTTCAAACATTGGGATCTCTGTGTTTATGTTGCCCATGTAGTTGTTGCTGCGTTGGTTGAGTGCGAGTGTCTTGGTAAGAACTCATGATCTTTTTTTCTTTGGTATCTACTCATGATGGACTTGCTTGTCCAATAGATGCAACTAGAGCAGTGTGTGGAGAAGGAAGTGAGTCTTCCTGGCCTTGTAGGTGGGATCGATGTGCCTTGTTTGGTTGGTTGCATGTGTGACCCTTTTTTTTGAAGGAGCCACTGATTGGTTTCCATGTGTTGGCTTGTGTGCCTCTTCTTGTGTCTCCTTGTGGGGTTAGGTGCATTTTTTCCCTATTTTCTCCTGATTGTAAGTTGATGAATGAATCTTATTTTTGATTCTTTATTTTGTTGTTATAATGATGAAATGGTTCCTTTCATTGAAAATGAGTGTTTATTGTGAATCATTGCAAAGTTGTAGTTTTGCATTATATATTTGGGTTAATGACTTAAGTCCCCAATCTGATTGTTTCTTAAGCTTATATAAACTGTATTAATTAGATGGATATCTAAATGTTGCATTGCATGGAAATTTTTGTTTTTTTGCATATGCATGAGATTACTGATGGTATACTGTTTGATGTGTGTGAGTGTGTTCTCTAACATTGCTAGAATGATGTATTCCTTAACATTGTGTGGTGATTTATCCCTCTTGTGTGACTGTACTCATTCATCACCTGTAATGTGATTTGTTTGATGCCTTATTTTATTGGGTTGGAGGTACTTTCCTCATGTTGTTGGGCTAGCATTGGTTTTTAGTATTTTCCTCTCTTGGAGTAGTCATCAAATTTTATCTATCGCTCTCTTTGTGGCAGTTGTCACATTTGACTTATTGTTGAAATGAGCTCTTTTTGGTACTTACTGTTGGAATCGAAAATTCTCCCATTTGGGCTTTTTATTTTGTTTCATGATGACTATTCTGGATGTGTTTTACTACTGCCCAGTTGTGTGTTGTGACTCTATCATGTTCATCTCGAACCTCTGGTAGTACGTTCAAGGGATAATATCATGGAGAACATGCTAGTGTGTCTTTGTTAGATCTAACGTTGTTATTGTAATTGGATGGTTTAAATGGTGATTGAACTTAATGTTATTTTTGGAAGAAATTGAAAGACATGTACTTGTTTTATGGTGACTCTTGGACCCTTGCTTGAAAATCTTTCTATTCATAATGCATTAGTGCTTATGTTATGTTTAATTAATGAAATTATGAAAGAGGAGTAATGATAGTTTCAATGTGTGAATTACGTTTCATTCCATGTCTTATGTTGTTTTGGGCATGTGTGCTCTTGTGTGGATTTGGACGTTTTGTCCGTCATTTTTCTTGGTGGCCAAGACTATTGTTTTTTCCTTTGTGGTTTTGTCTTGAATGGTGTCTCAGATCATAGGTCTTAGGTCTCTCTTAGCTTCTTCATGTTGTAGTCCTTGTCGATATCTTTTCGACGCTTTTCAAATGGATTCAATCCAAGTCCAGCGGTGAAGCTATGGCTTCTGCAGTTGCTGATCGATGTTCTGAGTACCTTTTCGAGTAGAGGCCAATTCAATCATGACATATCGTAGTTATGGCCATTGGAGAAGTTTAACTCCTCATGTTATTCATAACGGAAGAGTTATCTTGTCTTCATAATCTACTAGGTACTTGTTGGAGTTCGTACTTGGGTTTTTGTGTTTCCTATTGCACTGAACCACCCTTGTGAGGTGTAGTGTGGTTTGTGAGCATTCCTTGGTTGAGGATGATGTTGCCTTGTCTTTTGAGGGTGACTCAGTTCTTTGATGAGTCTATATTCTCCTTCTTGGACGTTGTCTTAAGCGCACCTCTGTATCCTTTTCTCTCTTGTGAGAGTAGGCTAGTGTGGTTATGCCACTAGCTCAATTAGTGTTTTCAGGTGAGTATGTTGATGGTTGGTGAAATTGTGAGTTTTCTAACGCATCATGGACTGGTTAGTGTAGAGGTTGAGAGAGAGACTCCCTCTTAGTCCTAATACTCTGTAGTATCCTTCTCCCTAAGCTTATATCTTCATGTGGATTGTTTCAGTCAAGTTTTCTCGTTAACTGTTGACTTGAGGCTAGAGATTGAGTTTAGTGGTAGATTAGGTGTGGTTTTCCTAGCATGGTGCTAGAGAGACATGGTATCGTTGGAAACATGTTACCATCTCATGAGTTGGTATGCAAACATTTCATGATTGTGTCCACTGACGAAAGTCTGTGCAACCTTGTGGAAAGGTGATATCTTGTCTGGTTGGGTTGTGTTACCCTAGTTCCTAGTGTTAGTTGAGCTTTTGTACCTTGGACAGGTGTTGTGCTCCTATGCTTGGTGGTGAGTAGTCCTTTGGAGTGTTCCCTTTTGTTGGTAAACTTTCATCCTCTTTGTTCTAAGGGTGAGTTTACGTGGATTCCAGAATGATCATGTGTGACATGATAGTATTCTTGGGAGTTTGGGATGGTTATTCCCCATGATTACAACTTTTGTTGGAAGTTCTTAGTGTTTTGACCTGGTTTTGTGGTCATGTGGTTGGTGCATGTTGTAGTTAGGCACCTATTGACGAGGTAGAGAGGGTTTTTCCTTACCTTGTATTGTTGACTCTATGGCTAGATGGGTTCTTCGTAGCGCATAGAAGGCTCCTTGTTGGAGGACCTTGTGTCTGTGTGACACCCATTCTCTCGTGGTTAACCTATTTAGAGGTTAATGTGATGGTTTGAGAATGTTGGAGTGATTTGGGTTTGACTTGTACAGAGTTGTTGAGTCATTCCTATTGCTCGCTTTTGATTTTGGTTCTTGTGTGTTTTGGGTTCTATTCTTGGATTGCAGGCTTCTAGGAGTAAGCCTAGCCTTTGGGGGGGATGATGTAGTGCCTCTCCCATTTGACTTTTGCAAGTCGTCCTGATGGATGCACCCTTGCTGATCTTTTTTTGTGATGGGATCATGATTGTGACCCTGAGTGGTCTACACCGTTGAGGTGTTTGGATTTATGTTTCTGTATCAATTGCTTTGTTTATGCTTTTGATTGATCTTTGAGATTATGATCTAATTTTTGGTTCACTGAGGTTTGTGCCAGTGGTTACCAGGATTGATGTGGTATCATGTGGTTTTTCTGTGATTACCTTGAGATGTGTGCAGAGATTGCACTATGTTCTATTACCATGCTACACTGGACTAGGTTCATGTAGCAATGGTTAGTCATGTTTATGACTATGTTTGCTTATGTGTTTTAAATGCCTTTTTAATGCAAAGTAATCAATCATTATTTAAATGCGTAAGTAATTAAATAGATTGTTCATGTGGGATTATTTAGTTATGTGCTACGGACATTTACCTTGTTATATTTCTGATTAGAGAGATATTTGTTACTCATGTTATGTTTACATTTGAGAGGACCCAAGGGTTAGATGTTACAATGTTACACTTTGATTTCAGTATCATGGATTTTAGACTACTATGTTGTTTAGTTAATCATATTGCATGATGATGCCATTTTGAGATGACATTGTGTTTTATGATGATATCTGGTTATCTGGTATTTGGACATACCTCTAATTTTGTTATGTGATGGATTTAATGCTATGGTTATTTACTTCATTCCTACATTGTTATGCTTTATGCGAACGTGAGTGATGTAAATAGATTATTTTAATATAATTAAATAAATGGTTAAATTAGGTGATCTAATGCATTTATTGCTTCGGCTATGTTATTATATGCAATTGCACTTGATCGTGTTGTTTAGTGTGTAGGATGTCTATCCCTGGCAGTGGCACATGGAGTTAGTGATTCAACCTTTCATATTTTACCAATGTTGTCCTTGTATGGTCGACGTATCCTTTATTAAATGTTTAATTTAAACCTTTCGATGATTATTAAACCGAAACTCATTTGCATTATGTGATTAGACCAGTAAGCGTGTTTGTGCATTTAGAGGTTCGCATTGTTGCGAAAGTTGTTTAGGTGATTTCTGTGTTTTTGGGTTTTCGGGCTTTTTAATTGATTTATTTTAATTTCTGGCAGCTTTGCCATAGATGAATTCCTATTTATAGGAATAGCCTATTTTCGTTTGGGGTCCATTCGAGATTTAACTAGGTTGGCTGGTTATTTGCCCTAATCGATTATTCACTCGAAAAGTGAATAAATATCCAAAAAGGAATTTAATTCCTCACTTCTCACTTTCAAATTGGAAAGTTGGAGAGTAAAACCCAAAATCCTCTTCATGAGGATTTAATGTTTTGTTCGTTGTGGGAGCTACGGGCGTGGGATCATCGTGAGGTTGAGCTCGTTGGATCTAGCTCGAGGAAACCTTGGATTGCCGCAATTTTCAGCCACTTCTACGAGCGTTTTATTTTATGGTTCAGGTTTCTGTTTTGCCCTTTTGGCTGTGAGGTAGGGCTTTCCTGTTTTATTGTTTCTGCTCTATTTTTGCTTCTGTTTTTGGTAGCCGTTTGTTTGGAGGCTAAGAAGTAGTGTTCCCCTCTGTTTCTGTATGCTAGTTCTACTCGGTTGGACAGGTATGAACATTTTCCTATTTTTTGGGATGAGGGTTTGAGATTTTGCACCGTTATGCTGGCTGTTTTTGCATTAGGTGTTTGATTCCATTTATTTTTTGATTTTTGGGATTTTTGAACCCAAAGGCCAAATGGGTTTTAATTTTGAACTTTTTCAAATTTTTGGAGTTTTTACCTCGTTTTGCGTGTCACCCTATTTTTTCAAATTTTTTTAGCACAATGTGGGTCGTGGACCTTGATGATCCATTTGGATATCAGTCAGACCACTTTTGCACGTTTATGTTGCATTGGGATGCGTGTTGCATCCGTACTCCCGACGTTGTGTTCAGTTTAGTGATTTTATACTTGTTATGGTTTTTTTATGGACCTTCACTTTTGTTTCGTGAATGCTAGGATTCGTGTAGAATCCATACTCTCGGATTGAGGTCACTTGAGTGAGTTCACGATGTTTGGTCTTGTTACATTATTGGGTTTCGTGTAGAATCCATAGTCTCAAATTGAGGCCGATTGAGTGATTTCATGATGTATGATTTTATTGGCTTTGGGATTCGTATAGAATCCATCCTTCCCATGTTGCTTTTAGTTGGGTGTTTTCTTTGCATTGTGTTCTCATTCCTGTCCTTGTGTTATGATCTTCATGATGGTGGTGCGCCACACACGAGTACGTGCGCGTACATTTGTTGGGTGACTTGCGAGGCCCGATCTTCCATGGATTTGCTGGAAGTTATGATCATTGGGGTTGGGATGGGAGTATGCATGCCCACGGGCACTTGTCGTAGGATGAGCATGGGTAGGGTAGGGTAGCATATGGAGGGGGCTTCTACCTCGCAGCCTAGTGATCATTGTGCCCAGAGGGTTGGTGAAGGAAGCTTTAATTAAGTAAAAATTAAATAAAATGTGTGAATGATAATAAAACTTAAGATAATAAAAAGGTTTGCGGTACAAAAGCCTTTCCGTTGAGGGATGTTGAATCTGCGCAAGTCCTAGCTTGGGCTTTTTGATGCCAAGAGACTCTCCATGATGTTAGTCCCTACATAGTAGCCTATTGAGTGTCTGACTAGGACTTGTACCTCCTTGCATTGTCTTAGGTTCTTGGTTGCAGCCATCATACTATCTGGCGTGAGTGTTAGCCTTGGATGTTATTTTGTGTGTTTGTGGTTGGATCATTATCTCCATCAGCATGGCGGGTGTGGATCTATGGGTTCCACGTGGTTGGGAGGCGTAGCTACCTTCACCACTGCTAGGGATCGGTGTACAGAGACGATCTTTTGTCCTAGTGCGACCATTGCTGGATGTCTTCACTTGGTACTTCGGGTTTCGGAGTATGCTTTTTTTGGGATGCTTGTATATCATGTTTAGATGATGTTATTTTATTTGGCACATTCCCTTATTATGATGTTTAGCATATGATTAGATGATGTGATTTGCTTTAGTAGTATATCTATTGCTTACTGTTGTTTAGCATGTGATAGGTGATGTTATCTACTGTAGAATTATCTTATGCGTTATCACCAGCATGTTAGATTTTTTTATGCTGTTATTGTGCATGTTTTAGTAGTGACGTCCCTATTACGACAGTACTGACGATTTGGTCGATGGCTTGGGATGTTACGTGCGGGGGATGGCTAGGACACATGATGGTCTTATGATGCTATTGACGGTTGGGAGGAACCGCATACTTAGTTTGGTTGTTTAGTTCATTGCGATGTTTATTTCAGTGTGTTCTTTGCTGTTGTAGTTGAGATGGATAGATGTTCTTCTTTCTGTGTTGTTATTGCACTCGAGTGTTCATTCCTCGATTTGCATGGATCCGGTACTCCTTGGTGTGCAGGTTCTTTGCTCCATTTTGGTCCTTTTTTCTTGTGGGAGTGTTTTCATGTTTCTATGGGTGACATTTGTTTAGCATGGTGCGACACTTTAAAAAGTATCACATGCCCATGCAAACTATGTCGTACAACACTATAAAGTATCGCACGCCTTCTTGAGAAATGTCGTATGACACTGGAAGAGTGTCGTACGACTTCTTGAGAAATGTCGTGCGATGCTGAAAAGTGTCACATGCCTTCTTGAGAAATGTCGTATGACACTAGAAGAGTGTTGCACGCCTTAAGGAGAAGTATCGCCCTCCCTTAGTAAAAATTGTCTCACGATTTTTGTGAAAAACCTGAGCGTGCCATCAGGGGGCACTTTTCTTCATGATTCGATCTTTTTGAGAGTGGTTTTGAATACCCTTTTGGGTGTTCTTCGACCCTATGCTGTTGCATTTTGAATTCTGTCAGTTTCTCTTTAAATCAAGTTTTCGTGTTTTTGTTTTAGTCTCTTGGAGTTTAAAATATATCGTTTAAGATTTCAGGCTCAGCCAAATTTTAGGTTTCTGTGTTTTACCCCAGCTTGGTGTTTTGTTGATGAGTGGTTGTTTCTTGTGCCCTCATCATGTGCATTGTCGTTGTTGGCTTTGTTTGCATGTGTCAGTTTGGTAGTTGTGTTTGGAGATTCGTTGGTTGCCGGGATGGTGGTGAAGTCTTCTGTTGCGATCATTGTGATCCCTGTATGATGTTGTCATGTGCATTCATACTTGTAAAAATAAAAAAAATTCTGTGCTTGTATTTCATCCTTGTTTCCAAGGATCTCCGGGCAGGGCATTACAAATGCTATGAAAGAAGAAATAGAACAAATTGAGAAGAACAAGACATGGACCTTAGTCTCAGGATTAGCTAATAAGAATGTGATTGGAACCAAGTGGGTGTTTAGAAAAAAGTTAGATGAGAATGGTGAAATCACAAGGAACAAGGCAAGACTAGTTTGCAAAGGATATGCACAAGAAGAAGGACTAGATTATGGAGAAACTTTTGCTCCAGTTGCCAGAATGGAAGGAGTAAGGACCTTATTGGCATATGCAACCTTCAAAGGATTTAAAGTCTATCAAATGGATGTAAAGTCTGCATTTTTGAATGGTATACTTGAAGAGGAAGTCTACATAGAGAAACCAAAAGGTTGTGTTGATGAAAAGAACAAAAATAAGGTATGTAAACTGCATAACGCTCTATATGGATTAAAGCAAGCCCCTAGAGCTTGGTATGAAAGACTTCATAAGTTCTAGTGCAAATAGGATTTGAAAGAACCGATGATAACAACAACATGTACATCAAATTAGAAGAAGGTAAGGATATTCTTGTATCTACAATATTTGTGGATGATATAGTTTTTGGAGGAAAGGAAGTGCTTTGCAAAAGTTTTGTTGACAAAATGAAACATGAGTTCAAAATGTCTATGTTTGGAGAAATCAAGTTCTTTGTAGGATTACAAGTGCATCAACTAAAACATGGTATATTTGTGACACAATCAAAATACATCAAAGAGATACTCAAGAAGTTTGGATTAGAAGACTCCAAACCTGTCAGCACACCAATGGCAACAGGACACAAGCTATCTAAAAATGATGAATCAACTGAAGTCAATCAAACAATGTATAGATACATGATTGGAAAACTTCAATATGTTGTACATAGTAGACCAGACATAGCACTAGTAGTTGGTATAGTGGCTAGATTCTCTGCCAATCCTAGAGAAAATCATCTCATGGCAGTAAAGAGGATAATGAGGTATCTCAAAATAATTGATGATTTTGGCCTATATTACAAAAAGAATGAGAAGTTTGAGCTCAATGCATACACAAACACAGATTGGGGAGGAAACATTGATGACAAAAAAAGCACAAGTGGAGGAGCATTATTCTTAGGTAAAAGACTAGTTACTTGGACTAGTAAGAAACAAACATGCACATCTCAGTCCACTGCAGAAGCAGAATATGTGGTAGCAACAGTCAATTGCACAAACATTGTGTGGCTTAAACATCTATTGAAAGGAATGAAAGAAGAGGTAACCAAACCTATGACACTTTATTGTGATAATACAAGTGCTATAAACATATCCAAGAATCCAGTAATGCATGCAAAAACCAAGCATATTGCAATCAAGTATCACTATGTCAGAGAATTGGTGGAAGACAAAAAAGTGAAGATGGAGTACATTCACATAAAGGAACAAACTACAAATATCTTCACCAAACCATTGCCCAAGGATGCATATGAATATCTTAGAGGCAAGTTGGGGGTGATGCCCCTAACTCAAGTAGTCTGAAGCAACATAGAAGCTATCCTACATCAACAGGAGTAGATCATTGAAATATCAAAAGAATGATGTAGAGGATGACAATAGGAATGAAAATTCCAGATCAGTCACAACCATGGTGACAAAAGGAGAAAACATGAAAATGCAAAGCTTATATTTAGCATGTTGAAGATGCTACATCTTTGGCATTTATGTCAAAGAGGGAGATATATGAGAAACTGATCAATATAAAGTAAGAGGGAGATACATATGAAAGATGTATAAGAAAAAGGGAGATTCAAAAGAAATAAGATTCAACAAGTAGTTATGAAAAATCATAAATACAAAGTAAGGATGCAGTAGCCCAGAAGGAGAAGCAAAACAAAGGATTCAAGTTTTGGTGGTAACTAAGTTGATCAGCTTAATCATTTGATCAGTTTGGTTTGCCATCAATGCCAAAGAGGGAGATTGTTGGAAATGATTGAAAAGATCATGAATGAAGAGAAATGGAATTGGTAAAGAATGTTTCAATCATTGTTTTTCCATTGATGTCAAACTTGCTACTTGCAGGAATGACAATTGCTTTAGTGATCCAAATACTATCAATTGGTTGATTGACAAGGAGGTGGCAATCAATAAGATGTAACTAGAGTACCTAGAGAAAGGTTGAAGTTATGATGTTGTAATGAAGTATAAGAATCAGCTAAGCCATTGATGAAAGAGTGTATTGATGACATACTCTAAGACACAGAGGATAGACACACTAAGACATATCAAAGATGTAAGGATTAACTAAGTTCATTAGAAAGAGCCGAGCAAGCTAGTTAGAACTAAATAGATTCTCAGTTGAAGCTAAGCAAGTTCGACTTCAGTATAAGCCAAGTGATTACTCAGATGCTGAGTAACACAAAATCCTTCAAGTGCCGAGTATCAGAAAAAGATAATGGATGTCGAGTAAGTTTTCAAGTGCCGAGCAAAGTCAAAATGCTTCAGGTGTCAAGTGCCAGTAAATAACATTAAGAAGCTGAGTAACATAGAAGGTGTCAAGCATTAGCAAACCAATAATGTTGAGTTGCTACATTATTTGTTAAGACAAGATTTGCCAGATCAGCAATGATAAGGTTGTTACATCAAATTTTGTGAAGTAGTTGGAAGTTATGAATGATGAGTAGATGTCATAGAATTCTATGTAATCCATGCAAACCAATCCAAGATGAATGTTAATGGATTTATCATGAAGTTTTTAGAAGAAACAATTTGGAGGGAAAAACAATACCATTTTCTCAAGAGAAAATTAAGATTTGAGTGGGAAATGAAGAACAAAACTTCTTTATAAGGAGTTATAGGTCAGTGATCAAGTGTGCGTGCATGAGAGGGAATCGTTCATAAGTGTGATCATGCAAAGAAGCCAAGAGGATTAAGAACAGAGCATCAAGACTCTAACTTGATCAAGTGACCAGAGATTACATTGGCATAACGAGTGGAAGAACTCAAGGAGATAGATCTTGAAGGGTGAACAAGCTGTTAGCACTGCAAGGAAGAGAAGCCAAGAAAAAAAAGGAATTGAAGAGTGATCTAAAATCTACATAGTTAGGGTTGCAATCTATATTAGGTCAAAACCCTTCTAATACTTTCTTACCATTGTATTAGATATTGAAATCCTACATTGCTAGGTTAGCTTAATAGTTAGGTGGATAAGCCTCAGGAAAAGAATAGAAGATCCCCAAGAGAAGGATAAAGAGATCCTCAAGAGAAGGATAAAGAGATCCTTAGGAGAAGGATAAGAGATCCTTAGGATGAGGATATGAGATCCTTAGAGAGGGATGAAAGATTCTTTTGAGAAGGTGACTGAAAATCCATGGACTTGGGTGAGCCTAACAGCTCTATGTAAATCCTTTAACAGGGTGACATTCCAAGTTGAATGTTCTTAAATCCTTTAACAAGGTCACATTTAACAATGTGGTGTAGCCTTTAACAGGGTAGACCATTAGAAGTGGTTGAAATCAATTGCACAATCATTTTGTGGGTATCATCCCCACTCCAGTTTTACCTTCTTATTCTTGGAGGGTTTCTGGGTTATCAAATCCTTAGTGTTATGGTGTGATGCAAATTTACTTTTCGTGGTTGTTTAAAGTTTAATTGCATGAATAATAATTATAGTTATGTGCCATTAAGGATTTGTAGAAAAAAATTTATTGGACATCATTGGACCTTGGATAACTGATTCACCCCCCACTCTCAATTATTCTAAATAATTCTAACATAATATACTTGATTAATATGTATATCCTTGTGTACATAAATGACAAAAATATATATCAAAATATATGTATCCATAGACAAATTATGTAAATATATATCAACGTTCATGTATCCATAGACAAATTACGTAAATATATATCAAAATACATAGATCCATATACAAAATATGGCTGCTCATGCCATCAAAATGTGTATAATATCAATTTTTTTGTATACAATGTGGGATATATAATCTCAAAATGTCTCATGATGCATCCTATGATAAGTACACTATCCTATGCTACTAGTGGATCATCAAAATACAACCTCTTCACCTCCTACATAAACAAAAAAAGAAAACCCAAAATTAGACTACTAAATTTATATGATTCTATGTATCTAACATTGAATTACTCAAATACATAATGATATTTTTTCAATGAAGATTTATATTTTTAAACTTTCATCATAAATACCTCTCTCATTGACCTCTTGTAGTAGTTAGGAGTCCTCTCATATGTAAAGATTTTTGGAACCTGGTTGGTTGTGTCCTATATATGTTCAAGTATGTTTGTTAGATGGATCTATAAATTAACATATAAAATTATATTTCATACCATACTAAATTTATAACATATAATCAAGAATTCAAACTAAAACTTACCTCTATCAACTCCTCCTCTGGATACAATGGCTGTGTGAGAAAGTATACAAAACTCTGACATGCAACTTTTTGTGCACTAGGTGTTTCCTACGAGATACAAAAGCCTAGTTGTTAATATCATAGAAATTAGTTTTGAATTTTTTTATAAAAATAAGGAAAATAATAAATAAATGATACTTATATATACAATGGGGTTCTCACAATGAATGGAAATGCCAGAGGGTTTGCAATGCCAAATTTACCTAGACTCGCCACTAGTAGACATGTCCTATACAATAAATAATGTAATTAAAATTCATTGGCACAAATATTTTATAAAAATGCATTGATATTTATTTACTTAAAAGAACCTAATTACCTTTCCCTTGTCAATGGGTTGTGCCTCACCCCCCACACTCTACCCCCCTCTGATAGGTGATACTTGCGAGAGGAAAGAAAGATTAGAAACCATATATGTTCCAATATCAAATAAGAAAATAATGAGAAAACAACATAATATACCGTATATGTCTCAAGGCTAAAATGAATTAGCTAAGAGCATGACATCTTCAACTTGTCTGGGCTCCTCCTCATCCATCAACTAAACATGAATGAAGATCACATACATGTATAAGTTAGTATGGGTTAAAATTAATCTATTATAAAGATTAAATTTAAATCACATATATTGTAACAAAAAAATGTATACACGCACAAAAATAAAAGGATCCCATGCATCTGCATGCCCCTTCTATCTCACATTAAGGAGTTAGTCTCTGTAGGCATCTCTAATCTATTATCATCTTCAAATATAAATTGATACTTAGAAAGATTACCTATGTGACCTAGACAAATATTCTTACATGTTATGGAAGTATGGGACACACAAACATGTGATGAGCTCATTGGTGATGAACTCGCACTAACATCATCAACATGGGGAGGCAACACTAGCCTAGTATATCAACAAGCTACTCAATCTATTGATGACTCTAATAGTCTAAGAGCCAACCTCTGTAATGATATATGGATTTTGTACTAGAGGAGAGGGGGAGACATCAGTAGGGTGAACAAAAGTGCAAGCTTTCTTTAGTTGGGAAAAGGGTCTATCCTAAGGAGCTCCTCCTCCTAAACCCATGTTGGGCCTCATGCTCCAACAATTTACTATTCACCATTTTTGCCCCTCCTAAAATCTAGTTTTCAAGGTGGCAACCATGTTCACATTTGTTGAACTATTCATTTTGTCATGCAGGCCAATGGGAATAAGACAAAAAACTTTAAATTTTCTTTTATTCCTAAGCCCTACAAAGTCTATATCGAATGAGCATTTTTGAGCTATGATAATGCAATCATTCCTCTTTGCACGATCATAAGTACTAAAGGAGTAACTCTCAATCAAATCACAAGGGCACAAAATAGTCAGCTCAAACCATCAACACAACCTCATAGGTCAAAAGGCTAACTTTCATTTTTAGGATGTGATGTCACAATCTCTAACTCTAGTAGTTCACAATGGTGGTCATCACATGATCATGGTTAGTTAAGCCTAATCCATGGTTAGGATTGTGATGTTGAAATTTACTTTATCACTTGTTTGCATGGTTGAATTTTGGGTTAACAATTCAAGTGGTGATGTTGTGAATGGATTATGAATTGCACAGTCTCAAAGGGTTAATAGATAATCATAACTCAAACTACGAAGTGGTGAAAACCTTTCATCACCTCATCACATAGTTAAAAGGCTAAACCCCAGTTTGGGTCACGATGCTACAATTGCCTTGATTGTAAATTTATAGAGATAAGAGACTAGCTAATAGTTTAGGCAACACATGTAATGAAGATAACATCAGTTGCATGGTTGAAAGCATTTGATGCTAGCTAGGAAATGGACTACAAAGGAGTGAAGACTATGATTCACATGATTGTGGACAGCTAGAGGCTTGAGGATATAAAGGTTGCAATGGAATCTAATAGGAAAGTCTAATGGTTTGTACAAAATCACATGGTCAGTGAGTGGTTGAGCTTTTCAGGTTGCAAGGTTGCGCTACAATTAGAATTCAAGTTGCAAACATGTGAGGAGTCAATCTGTAGTTAAGGCCTATGTTGTCGCATCTTCATGGAGGGTTAAAGGGTAACATTTGTCAAGGAAATGACAATGTAAATGTTTTGTTCACACATTTACAAGGCTAGTTGGTGAGTTAATGAAATAGACCATAAGGTTGTGATCAATGTCAAGTAGTTAGGTTCATAGGATTTTTCAATGTTGTAAGGATAAAGATGCTAAGGTCCCTAAGCACAATGATGGTGTGAGAGAAGTAAGTTTTACTTGTTCATGGGTTCACAAAAATAAAAGATCCAAGATGAAGACAAATTGCAAATCAATGCTCAAATATGAAGACATGGCTTCATAGTTTCATAGGATCAAATAGCTAATAAGGAAATTAGTTGCAAAGCCATTAAATGGGGTAGTAAATAAGTCAAGAAGAAAGAAAGGCTGGTGAGGTGGAAAAATATTTGAAAGGCATTAGGCCATGTGGAAAGGTTAGGTGATTGACTTACTGATATTATGGCTGATTTGACATAGAGGCATGATCTGATGCAGTTCTTTAATGGTGGATAGGTCCTTGATTGCTTGTAAACACTATTTTGAGTGTTCTCCATGCCTAGTGGATAAAAATTTCATCCTTTCTATCACTCAGTTATCCATCTATCCTACTAGAGCAATAATAGCTATCATTTTTTATCTCTTCATGCCATGATTTACATGCAAAGATTAGATTTTCCACATTTGAGTGTGTTTTTGATCAAATATTTCTTGGATCAACAATAATGGTTCTCTATAACTGCAAGAAGTAGTCAAGTCCTAGTTTTCAGTAGAGTTTTTCTCAGTTTTGCTTGAGCTATAAAAGAAAGTTTTATTACTCTTCTAAGGGTTGATCTTTTCTCTAATTCTATAGTAGTAATATTCTATGCTCTATTACTATAATTCCCCTTTTTCCTATGAATGGATATAACTCTCAATTGTATTTCCTTCTACATCCTTTGACTTATATCAATGTGTTGCCTTCATTTTTCATTTATATGTTGTGTCTATTTGTCTTTGAATGATATAGAGAAGTGCCTTATACCATTTCATTTATTTTTGGTCTGTGCATGATTGTTTAGTCAAAGCTAAGATAAGATCTATGTATCTAAGGATTATATTAATGGATTATGCTTCCTTGGGCAGGGATAAGATTGAAAAATACTATTTGGTGTATCACCCCTCTTAGATTAGAATAGGTAATTTTCTTTTCCTCTCAAGAAATAGTTAGGCGCACCTTGATAGTAAGGAAGTCAGAATTCTCTAGAGACTTAATCTCTAATTGCAAAGTCCACAACTTTTGAGATTATTTCCATGTTACACGAGGTTGCCTTTAGGTAAAAAAATTATGCAAGGGTGCAAACTTTTGTGTCAATAGTTTTTGGCATGCCTAGTGAGACAGATTTAGCTTCACAAGTCTGTTGGTTAGCCAGTTGAAATCCATTCATTGAGAATTTGGGTGTTTTTCTAAGTGTCATCAGCCTTTAGAGGTGTTCATCTAATACCATGGAGACTCTATGAATCATTTGGTTTCAATAGACCAAGTGTTGGTATGATTTTTAGTTTTTATGTTTCCTCAGTATTTATGTGAAGTTGTTTTCCCAAATGCTTTATCATGGACCCCCTTCACAGAAATGCTTCCCATATTCCCCCATATCATGAAGAGGCTATTCCTTTTCCCTCTCATCCCATATGTCATCCATAGCCTATTTATGACCAACATGATTACCCAAATCACTAGATGAAGAAAAAATCAAGCTCATATGTTGATCCCTCCTTAGGTTTAGTCTCCCTTGCAACATCAAATGATCAGCTTGCTTAGTTTCCCATTAAACCTTATAATGCTCCCAAGGCTAGGTTGGAAGAGCTCCATAATTGCATATATTTTCTACTTTTTTATTATTCTAACCTAGGAAGGACATTTAAAGAAGTTCATAATCCTTATGAGCATTCAGATAATGGGAACCTTTCCTTTTTCATGCTCCTCATGAAGTCTTGGGTTGATGTGATGCATAGAGAAAGGGAGACATGGTTTTCTAATCCTTATGCATGTGACATGGTATGTAAGACAACAATTATTTTTAGAGAGGCTTGGGAGGCTCTCTTCTAGTGGCAATGGGAGGATGAGCTGAGATAGATAAGGATCAATGAGAAAAAAGAAAGACAAATAAAGGAGTTGGAGGAGGAGGCAAAGCTTAAAATTTCTCAAATGTAGAGATCTAAAGTGTAAGAGCCTCCAAGGAGGAATATTTCTACCTTAAAAAAAAAAATAGCCCTCCCCAAACCTCTATTTCAAACTGCCTTGAACTTGAATCTATAGTTCAGATGCCTCCACATGTCAATGATGGTGAGCCCCAAAATGATTATTGTCCCTTATTTTTTTTAATAAAGAAGTATAAATATCCTTTCCTACATTAGAGAAAACAAATGACAAGCCACTCATTCAATAACATGTGTTGTAGTAGGAGGTTGATGAAGAGGAACATTAGAGGGAAATCCCTATCCCTATGGAGGATACATTGCCTTTATTGCCCCAAGTTCAGGAGATTTCAATTTCTGCTCATGAACCATCACATACTTTAGAGGGAGAAATTTTTTTGTGGAAACTAAAAGAACAATGAATACATCTTGAGGTAGAGCTTTCATGAAATCTTGAGGCAGAGTTTGCCAGGAGGCTAGAGGCCCAACAACAAGAGCATGAGGTAGTCCTTGCAAGGGAGTTGGTTACACAAGAGGAGAAATGTGAAAGAGAACTACAATTGAAGATGATGAGCATGATGAGTGATCAATCAAAGGCAAAAGAGACATAACCATTCCTCCCTCCCACATCACAAGAGTCTGCACAAGTGTAGGAGGTGTAGCTCCTAGTTTGCAAGAATTCACATGGACTAGAAAAGAACATACTACCAGCCATACCATCAGAGTTAGCCCTTGCTATCCAAAAGGATTCAGAGGTTGCAAAGCACAAAAATATGGTCAAAGATAATTTCTTAGACTTGAAGCCATCAAGAGGATGCCCTATAAGGCATCTAGCTCTATGATAATGAAAGTTGACCCAGATCATTCTCATTCTAGAGCATCAGGGAGAATTTCAAAAGGAAAAGCACACATGTTTTTCTCAAGTTTAAAATTTCCCAATGTTCAAAAGCTTCATTTTTTTCAACACTAGGAAGAAGGTGTTCCATGTAGCAGTATGCTTTTCATGCTTGCTGCTATTTTTAGTTTCCTATATGCATGAAAGAAGAAATTAACAAGTGAGGAAGGGAAGCTATTTTAACAAACCAGTCAATGGCTTTGTTTGACTTATTTCCTTTGTAAATTTATGTATATATTAGAGTAGGTGTTTTTTTTAGTCTTTCCCTATTTTCCAAGAAGTGCATGGAAATAGGCTTCTCTATAGGAGATAGCAAAGTTATGAAGTTTTGCAGCTGCAAAGAAGAAGCAAAGTTTATGGTTTCAGATAGAATGTAAGCTTCATTTTTTGGTGGCTCCAACCCAATGGATTGCTTAAGGCCACTCATCTCATTCTTAGAAGGCAAGAATCCCCTTTGAGTTTCCAAAAACATTCACCATTTTTTCCCCTCCTTCCAAAATCTAGTTTTCAAGGTGGCAACCATGTTTATGTTTGTTGAACTATTTATTCTGTCACGCAGGCCAATAGGAATGCATAAAAAGTCTTTGACTTTTCTTTTATTCCTGAGCCTTAGAAAGTCTATATTGAATGAGAATTTTTGAGCTACAATGATGTGATCATTCCTCTTCATACAATCACAAGTAGTTAAGAAGTAACAATCAATCAAGCCATGAAGGTGTGAAATAGTCACCTCAAATCATTAGTGCATCTTCATAGGTCAGAAGGATAACTTTCATTTTAAAGATGCGATTTCATAATCTCTAACTCTAGTAGTTCATGATGATAGTCATCGCATGGTCATAGATGGTTAAGCATAACCCATGGTCAAGGCTATGATGTAATGATTCAATTTATCACTCATTTTCATGGTTGAAATTTGGGTTAACAATTCAAGTGGTGATGGTGTGAATGGGTTATGGATCACACAACTGCAAAGGGTTAATAGATAACTACAATTTAGACTTCAAAGTGGCAAAAACCATTGGTCACCTCATTGCATAGTTAAAGGGATAAACCCCAATTGGGTTGTAATGTTACAATTGCCTTAATCATGTGTTTGCAAAGTTAAGAGATGGTTTGATAGTTTAGGCAACATATGCAATGAAGATAAAATTTTTTGCAAGGTCACAAGCATTTCATTCTAGCTAGGAAATTGGCTATGAAGGAGTAAATACTATGAATCACATGATCAAGGGCAGCTAGGGGCTTGAGGATATAAAGGTTGTAAGGTTGCAATGACATCTAATAGGCAAGTCTAATGGTTTGTGCAACATCTCATGGTTAGCGAGTGGTTAAGCGTTTTAGGTTGTGAGGCTACACTACAGTCAGAATTCAAGTTGTGAACATGTGAGGAGTCCTTATATAGTTAAGACCTATGTTGTCACATCTTCATGGAGGGTTAAAGGATAACTCTAGTCAAGGTAGCGATGATTTGACCTCTTTGTTTGTACATTTGTGGAGTTAGTTGATTAGTTAATGAAATAGACTACAAGTTTGTGATCAACGTCAAGAAATTAGGTTCACAAGCTTCTACAATGTCACAAGGATAAAGATTCTAAGGTCCCTAATTGTGATGATGGTGTGAGAGAAGTCATTTTTACTTGTTCATAGGTTCAAAAAAATCAAAGATCTAAGATGAAGACAAGCTGCAAAGCAGCGATCAAATAGAAAGACATGGCTTCATGGTGATATAGGATCAATCAACTAATAGAGGAAATTAATTGTGAAGCCACAAAATGGGGTAGTCAACAATTCAAAGAAAGAAAGAAAGTCTAGTGAGGTGGTGAAATATTTGAAAGGAATTGGGCTATGTGGCATGGTTAAGTGATTGACTTCAATTGACTAATATTATGACTGATTTAGCATAGAGGCATGATCTAATGCAATTCTTTAATGGTGGATAGGTCCTTGATTACTTGTAAACACTATCTTGAGTGTTCTCCATGCCAGGTAGGTGCAAATTTCATCCTTTCTATCACCTAGTTATCCATCTACCCTACTAGAGCAGTAATAGCCACCATTTTTTGTCTCTTCATGCTCTGATTTAGATGCAAAGATTATATTTTTTGCATGTGAGTGTGTCTCAGATCAAATCTTTCTTGGATCAACAATAATGGTTCTCTGTAACTATAGGAAGTAGTTGGGTACTTATTTTTAGTAGAGGTTTTCTTAGTTAAGCTTGAGCTATAAAACAAAGTTTTGTTAACCTTCTAAGGGTTAGTCTTTTCTGTAATTCTATAGTAGTAGTTTTCTATGCTCTGTTACTGTAACTACCCTTTTTCCTATGAATGAATATAATTCTCAATTGTATCTCCTTCTTCTATTAATATATTTTCATCCTTTGCATTAGATCAATGTATTTCCTTCATTCTTTGGTTATATGTTGTGTCTATTTGTCTTTGAATGATATAGAGTGAAGTCCCTTCCTAATACCATTTCATTGGTTTCTGATCTATGCATGATTGTTGAGTCAAAGCTAAGATAGAATCTATGTATCTGAGGATTATATGGATGAATTGTGCTTCCCTGGGAAGGGATAAGATTAAACAATACTATTTGGTGTATCACCCCTTTTAGGTTAGAAAAGGTAGTTTGATTTCATGTATTCATTCTCTCTTTTTGTCTCAAGAAATAGTTAGGTGCACCTTGATGGTAAAGAAGTTGGTCTTCTCTAGAGACTCAATCTCTTATTGTAAAGTTTGATAGTTTCAAGATTGTTTCCATGTTACATGAGATTTCCTCTAGGAAAAAACTTTAGGAAAGGGTAAAAACTTTCATTTCAACATTTACCTTGAGTCCCAACACAAATTTGGCATATAGTTTTAGATGAAATAGATTGGCACCTCTAAATTGTTGTGTGGAGGTTTGTCAAAAACCATCCACCAACGATCCCAAAAGTTCACATGCATAGCCTCATTTGTGCACCATTTAATTGATAATTTGGGCTTTTTATAGTCTACTATTTTACCAGTTTTTGGGTCCACAAAAAGGTTAACCATATCATCTTTATGTCTAGGATTGCAACCTCATCATAGTCTAACCCATCATCAAACATGGTATGCATTTTCTCACACTGGTGAAGAGCAACATTTTCTTCATTAGTGAGTGTTTGAATATTATCCACTATGGTGTTTAATGTGTATAAAATGAGAGCCAATGTAAGTATAGTGTTATATGTGGTTTGCCAACCCCTTGGTTCAATAAGATTTTCTTATATCAAATCTACAATTTGAAGAGGGTTTTGAGGGGGTAGGGGATCATTTGGTGGATGGGTTTGAGGGGGTACTAGATCATTTGGTGGAGAGTTTCAAGGAACATTGTTTCATGGCTCAGTGTCATCAATATCATTTGGGTCAGCCATACCTATTTAATTACAAAGCACCATTTTAATTTTTTTATTGAAATAAAATAAATCAAAAATTTCTATTTAAAAAAAACCTAATTGTCAACATTTTTGATTAAAAAACCTAGTTTTAAATAATATTCATTCAGAGTCATAAAAATTTAAAAAAATAGTTACCTCAATCGTATACCCATTCATGGATCTGGTACCCGAAATAGAGGCAAACAAAACATTGCTAGTAAAAATGCCTATTTTTCTCTCAGGTTTTTTTTTTTTAATAAAAAAATGTAGTTGCAGGTTTTGGGTATTCGATCTCATATCGGATACTTGATATGATTTCGAATACCTAATAATGGATTGGATGCCTGATAAGGCTTGGCCCAACCTTTTTGCCTTGGTATCAGGATGGATGGGAAAAAGTCAAAGTAGATTTTGAAATGTTTTTAGATATTTTCTTCAAAATTTTCACATCACCACTTTTTGGCACACCATGATCTTTCACATACCCTTATAATAAATTAACTAAGGGGGAATTACATAGACAAAGAAATAGTTATAGAGTTTTCTTAATGAAGTGTTGTTCATAGTGGATGTCATCTTTGAGTATGTGCTTGGAATTTTAGTTACACTTAGATTACACCAAGAACCCTATTTCATCTGATTGTCTCATGGAAGTCATCATATCTCTATTAGTTGTCTCTTACAAACCCATATGATTAAATAAAAGTGATAATTACATTGTAAGATATTGATGAGCTATTTCCAAGAGATTGGTATCATCCAAATTATGGACCAACCTAATCATTTAGGAGAATTGTCACAACTGTACAATGAACTATGATGAAAAAATGATATGTAGATGCCAATTACGAGAACCACTTTTCCTAATTAGCATAGAAGTCCAAAAATTGGTCAAGAAGGGTAAAATATGGAAAAATGTCTTAGAGGGAGAAAGAAGTGTTTAATAAGGGTCCTTATATTTTATAGGATCATTTTATAAGGGTTGAAACCAAACTAGACAAGTTTGGAGGGCTCAAATTCCAAATTGGCAGATATTACATCAAAGTTTCTCATTGACAACTTTGCATTTTTGCAAAGTTGCAATGACAACTTTTTGCACTATTGTGTGAAAAAGGCACAATGTGAACCTAGAATTCAACCTAAGGGTTATGGTAGTTAGGAAAGGATATTTAAATAGAAGATAAATTCTTAGAAGGGGATAGTTATGCCATTGTACAAACTATTGATGAAAGGAGGAGTAGTTGTTGATAGAAAATGTGATTTTTGCAGGATTGATTGAAGAAATTGATTGATATGCCTACATTTTTTATGGATTATATGCTTGTGGTTATGTGACAACTATGTATAATATTTATTTGATCCTTAGCATACATTTTATCATATTTACAAAATTATTTAGTTTCATTGTTCCTACTAGTCAGATTTGGCAAGGTCACACAAAAATGGCTAGAACTTGAGTTTGCATAGTGGAAAACATATTTCCTTTGGGAATCAAGTAATATACTATGTATATTATGTAAATATCAATTTTGGAGGTTGGGGATGATTGTTTTTTAATTTTTGCAAGCAAGTCCTAGGCAAGCTAGTGGAAGCTTGGCAAGACACAAATATGCTTGCAGGAGAGAAATGAAGGGAAAAATTGATTGGTGTGTGCCAATCATGGTTGGGAAATGATGAAAGAGAGTATATAGTGTCCTTGAACTAAAGGAGAGAGTCTAGAGTGATGTTTTATTTATTTTAGCAGTGAAGTTGCTATAATTGCCCTATAAACCCTCAAAAGTAGGGTTTTTTGGAATAGTACTATATAGACACTTTGAGGACCTGAGACCCATAAAATCCTTAAGGATAGGTCAATATGAGAAAATGAATAGTAGACATTGATAGGCTTGTTAAGGGGTTTTACAAGTTATTGAATAATCCCTATTTCTAGGAGGGCTAATAAGGGCTCATAGGGCTACAAGGACAAATAGAGCAAGAATGGGTTGTGAGTGTGTGAAACCTAACAAGATGGTGTAGAATGACTTGAAATGTGTCAAGAACCTCAAGGGGAAGGCCTAAACTTTATTTTTCCTGACTAGGTATCATTTGGTGGGGTTTTGGCTTGATAAGACAAAAGGTACATAGCTAGGGTTTTGGAGTTAGAAAAGTGAGATTTTGAATTGATAGGAGAATTTCTTGGTGGAAGGTGATTAGGAGAGAATCATATGGGTTAGGGTTAAATAAGAGATAGCCTAGAAAATAACCTTGATAGAGAAAAAAAGGATCTAAGAAGAAGAATCTCCCTATCCAAGTGGTATCAGAGCCATAAGATTTAAGGCTTGTGGTGGTATATTGTTTCCTACTGAATCAAGTGGGTCTACAAAGATGGTGACCAATGCAGAATTGGATAAGGAGGTAGATGAGAAGAAGAAGATCAAGGATGAGAAAACTAGGCTTCTAGATGAGGCTATAGAAGAAATGAAGGAAAAATTGAAGGAAATGGAAGATGCAACTCTAGTAAAGGAAGATGAAGACACCAACACTAGTAAAGGCAAGAAGAAGGTAGACTTGGAAGATGGGAACCCTGAACCTAATCCTCCAGTTGGTGAGTAAGAACAATTCCTCCAGGCCCTCAAAGAATTTTGAGGGAAAAGTCTTGATAACATCCCAATGTACTATGGGAAGATGGAAATAGAAGTGGTCCTAAAATGGATTGAAAGCATTGTGAATCATTTTGATTATGAAGGAGTAACAGAGGTTCAAAAGGTAAGGGTGGAAAAATCTAAATTGAAAGGACAAGCACTGACTTGGTGGAATTTTGTGCAATAGGAAAGAGAGAGTGAAGGAAAGAAACCACTATCTAAGTGGAAGGCTATGGTAGAAAAGATAAAGGAGACCTATTTACAAAAGGACTATGAGATCCAACTTCACTAGAATAGGCAAAATCTTAAGAAAAAGGATCTTTATGTGGCTTCTTACATTGAGGAGTTCCAAAAGTTATCTTTGAGGTCAAGGGTACAAGAGGCAGAGAGGATTAGGGTAGCAATATACCTAATTTGCCTTAATAGGTCCATACAAGATGAACTAAGTTTGTTCAGTCTCACTACCTTATTTCCAAATGGCTCTAAAGGTGGAAGATAAGTTGAGAAAGAAGAATGACTCAAAATCTAAATTTAGAGGCAGGCATAAAGATTTCTGAGGCAACTTAAGGGGTGGTTCTAGTGGAAGGACCAATGATCAGAAGAATTATGGAGAGTCCAAATAGACTGAGATGACTAGTGAGATTAGTCAGAGGGGATGTTACAATAGAGGAAGAGGTTCCAATAATGGCAGTAGAAGAAGATGTGGGAATAGTAGTAGGGGATCACATTTTAGTAACATGAAGTGTTACCAATGTGGAAACTAGGGAATCCTTCCCATAGTTTCCCAGAGAAGGCATCAACATCCTATGGAGAGAAGAAAATTGCTTATGTACAAGAAGGTGACAATCAAAACACAAGTGAGAGTCTAATGTTAAGGAGAGTCCTAGTCAAAGAACCAGTGAAGGAAGAAGCTAAAACAAGGAGGGAACTTTTTAGGACTACATGTAAAATACTTGGAAAGGTGTGCAAGGTTATCATAGATTCAGGGTCTACTTATAATGTCAAATCTTTGGAGGTAGTACCAAAACTTAGGATAATAAAGATCCCCCATGTGTGTCCTTACAAGGTGACATGGCTGAACAAAGGGCATAACATCATGGTGAATGAACAAGTATGGGTGGACATCACCTTGGAAAGTACCAAGACAAGATCTTACATGATGTACTTCTTATGGATGCTTGTCATCTACTGCTAGGAAGGCCTTGGCAATATGATAGGGAGGAAGTGCACCATGGTAAGGAAAAAAAATATTCCTTCAAGAAAGATGGAGTCACCTATAGAATAAAATCCTTGTTAGAGGAAGACAAAGAGGAGAAGACTACTGCTAGTACAATGTTGATTAGTGGGAAAGAGTTCCTTAAAGACCTAAAGGAAGGTGAAGGAGTAGGGTATGCTATCATGGTGAAGCCAAAAGAGGAGAAGCCATTAAGATAAAAAAAACATATACCTATAGAAGTACAAGAATTTCTAGATTAGTTCAAGGACATCATATCTGATGGAGCACCACCAAAATTACCCCCAAAGGGAGCCATAAGTCATCAAATTGACTTCATACTAGGTGCATATTTACCAAATAAGGTTGCATAAAAGATAACACCATAGCAAAATAAGGAGATAGAAAGGAAAGTGCAAGAATTGCTTGATTAAGGGATGATTAGAAGGAGCATTAGTCCATGTGTAGTCCCTATTTTCCTAGCCCCTAAAAAGGGAAGTAAGTGGAGAATGTACATAATATACAAAAATCACTATAATTAAAATTAGATATAGATCCCCTAGTCCTAGGATAGAGGATCTAATGGACTATCTTGGTGGAGCTATATACTTTTCTAAAATTAATCATAAGAGTGACTATTATCAAATAAGGATGAAGGAGGGTGATGAATGGAAGTTTTCATTTCAAACTACTAAGGGTTTCTATGAGTAGTTGGCAATGCAATTTGATCTTACCAATGCACCAAGTACCTTCATGAGAGTTATGAATGAAGTCTTAAAGGACTATATAAGAGTTCTTGTAGTGGTGTACCTAGATGACATCCGCATCTTCAGTAAGAAAAAAGAGGATCACATGAAGCACTTGGAAATGGTGTTGAGGAAACTCCAAGAGTAGAAGTTGAAAATGAACCTTGAGAAGAGCAAATTCATGAAAGAAGAGCTGGTTTACTTGGGCTTTGTGGTTTCCCAAGGAATTCTAAGAATAAGGTAGAGGCAATCCTAGATATCTACTAAGGCAAGAAGTTTCCATGGCCTAGCACAATTCTACAGGAATTCTATGAGGAATTTTAGTGAAATTTGTGCACCTATGCATGACACCATTAAGGGAGGCATGAAAAAAAAGTTCACATGGACCAAGGATGCAGATGAGAGTTTTGAAATCCTAAAGAAGGAGGTGGCAACCCAATTAGCATTGGACTTGAAAAGTTTTGAGATTGATAAGTAGGAGGTACTTTCCATAGCATTTAACTCATTGACCTATATTTCATGAGTAGTGATTCAACATGAATCCATATCTCATAAGAATAAATGGAACACTTACCACTCATTGGATCTAGGTGATGCTCACCCTTGAAGAACTATTCATGAAACATGAGTCAATGAGTTTGACTCAAAGTCACATAGTTAAATCCTAATAGGAATATCAAAAGTGTTGAGATACCATTTGTGGTAGAATGTGATGCTAGTAACATAGCAGTTGATGTAGTATTAAGCCAAGAGGGGAGACCTATTATATTTTTCAATGAGATAGTTAATGAAGCCAAAATAAGGTATTCAACAGATGGCTTGGAGCTATATGCCTTAGTCAAGCCCTTAATAAATGGAGGTATTATTTACCACCTAAGGAGTTTTTTGTCTTTACTAACAACTAAGCATTAAGTTTTATAAACTCACAGGAGAAGCTTAGTTAGGGATACATAAAATGGATGGAATTCATGCAATCCTACATTTTAACCATCGAATACAAGAAGGGAAAAAGCAATAAGGTGGTAGATGCTTTGAGCATAATATTGCTAACTGTTGAAGTGGTAAAGTTGCAAACTATTAGACTTGAAGGATTCAAGGATTTGTATGGTAAAGACAGTGATTTCTCAAAGGCATATAAGGTATGTACTAATTTTGAAAACCATTTTCATAGTCAGTATTTTGAATATACATTTCAAACTTTTTGTTGTTTAAGGGTTAGCAATTGTGTATCCCAAGGGAATCCATAAAGGAGAATCTCATTCATGAAGAACACAATGGAAGTATGATTAGGAATTTTAACCTTAACAAGGCTCTAGACCTAATAGATGTTAGATTATGGTGACTAATTAGGAAAGTACCATACATACTTCATAATTAGTGGGGTTCGGGGCATCGCCTCAAATTTTTTTTTTGGGTACTATTTGTAGATTCACCATTTGTAGATTCACCACTAAAGTTATGGCTAATTTATGGCTGACATGTTATAACCCTAAATTAGTCTAATACTTGTATAAAAGGGTTCAGGGTTGGGTATTTTTATTATGTTGTGATGCAAAATTGCTTCTTGTAGTGGTATTGAGCTATAAGGGATTATAGATTGTAATCAGGTTGTAATCATTGGATTGTAATAAGATTGGACTTGTTGTTTGGTGGATGTAGTCCAAGGATTGGGTGAACCATGTTAAATCTTGGTGCCTTGTGTTCATTTCTATGTGATCTATTATTTTCTATTATTGGTTATAATTGCATGTAGTTTTTTATTTCTATCTGTGGTTTATCCTAACAAGTGGTCTCAGAGCAAGGTTTTCTTTTAGTTATCCTTTGCAAGAAAGTCTCACGATTAAGTGGGAGTCTCACAGTTGAGTGGGAGTGATGGAAGATGAGGGTAAGCTGAGGGTTGATAGGTTTAATGGGCAGAACTTCCAGTTATGGAAGTGCAAATGGAAGACTATCTATATCAGAAGGATTTATGGAAGCTGTTGGAAGGCAAAGCCAAGAACCAGGGATCTATGTTAGATGTTGAATCTTTTGGATAGAAAGGCACTTGGAAACATTCAGTTATGCTTGACACCATTAGTGGCATTTAATATTAAAAAAATGAAGATGATAGAAGAGTTTATGAAAACCCTAGTGACACTGTATGAAAAGCCCTCCACTTCAAACAAGGTATTTCTTATGAAGTATTTATTTAATATGAAAATGGCAGAAGGTGGATTTCTTACAGATCATTTAAATGATTTTAATACTATTACTAGTCAGTTATCTTCTGTGGGTATCAATTTTGATGAAGAAATTGGGGCTCTCTTGATTTTTTGTTCTTTGCCTGAAAGTTGGAATGCCTTGGTAATGGTAGTGAGTAATTTTGTTCCTGGATCTAGTACCCTAAAATGTGAAGATGTGATCAGTGTTATTTTGAGTGAGAAAAACTCGTAGGAAATCCTTAGGTGGGTCTACTTTAGGTAGTCCTTTGAATGCACAAAGCAGGGGCAAAACAACTAAGAGAGGAAGTAACTCTAGAAATCGTGGGAAATCAAGAGGAAAGTCAAAGGGGAAGAGGTCTCAATCGAGAAGACCAAACGATTGCTGGTAATGTGGGAAACCAGGGCACAAAAAAGAAAGATTGTTGGAATCAAAAGAAAAATGAAGGAGATAAATCATATGGAGACAAGGAGGAAAATGTGGTAAGTAAAAAATTTGAAGAGAATGCTTTGCTTCTGTCTTTAGAAAGTGTTGATGATTCATGGGTTTTAGATTATGGTGCTTCATTTCATGCTACACCTCATAGAGGTTATTTTATTGATTATGTCCAAGGGGATTTTGGGCTTGTTTATTTGGGGGATAATGAACCCTGTTAGATTGTTGGAAAGGGACAAATTAAGATTAAGTTGCAGAATGGGAATCATTGGCTACTAAATAAGGTAAGACATGTTCCAAGGCTGAGTAGGAATTTAGTTTCAGTGGGGCAACTCGGTGATGAGGGTTGTGTAGTTACTTTTAATGATAAAAATAGGAAGGTTTCAAAAGGTTCCCTTGTAGTAGCAAAAGGTGTGAAATTAGGCACCTTATATCTTTGTATAGGTCATATTGTTCCTTCTAATTTGATTGTTTTAGAGAAAAATGAATGTTTAGGAACAATTGCTGCAATTGAGTAGGGAGAACAAATAGCTATTATAGATTTTGATACAACACTGTGGCACAACAGACTTGGGCACATGAGTGAGAAAGGTATGAAATTACTTCATTCAAAGAAATTTTTACCAGGTCTGAAATGTGTTAATATGGATTTCTATGGAAGTTGTGTGTATGGAAAACAAAAGAGAGTGAGTTTTGTAAAGACTGGGAAGGAAAACAAAAAGGAGATATTAGAGCTTGTGTATACAGATGTATGGGGACCAACTCAGGTATCTTCCCTTGGTGGCTCTCATTATTATGTTACATTTATTGATGATGCAACTAGAAAAGTACGAGTTTATTTCCTTAGATAGAAATCTGATGTATTTCAAACTTTTAAGAAATGGAAATGCTTGGTTGAAAACGAGATTGGTAAGAAATTAAAATGTCTTAGATCTGATAATGGTGGTGAGTGTTGCAGTCATTAATTTGAAGATTATTGCTCCACTAATGGTATTCATAGATAGAAAACTATTCCAAGAACTCCGCGGGAAAATGGAGTGGTTGAACACATGAATAGGACTATAATGGAGTGCGCAAGGAACATGAGGTTGCATGCTGGGTTGCCCTTACACATGTACGTGGAGGTTGTCAATACTGCAGTATATTTGATTAATAGAGATCCCTCTACTCCTTTGGGTTATGGTATTCCAGAGGAGGCATGGACTGGTAAGAAGGTGAGTTATTCTTTTCTCAAGACCTTTGGTTGTGAAGCTTTTGCTCATATAGACTTTGAAAATAGAACCAAGCTAGAAGCTAAATCAAGGAAATGTGTCTTTGTTGGATATAGAATTAATGAATTTAGTTATAGGCTTTGGGATTTTGAAAATCATAAAATTGTTAGAAGTTGGGATGTCATATTCAATGAGAAAGTGTTGTACAAAGATATATTGCAGCAACATGAGAAGAAAGAAGATGATTATGTAGTGCTGGATGATACTTCAAAAGCTGATGTTCTAGCCATTCCTCATGATGTGCAACAAAAAATACCACACACACTAGTGAATGTTAGATAGTCAACGAGGCAAATTAGAACTCCACAAAGATTTTCTCCCTCTTTGTATTATATTTTACTTACTGATGCTAGTGAACCTGAAAATTATGATGAAGCTGTGTAGGTGGATACTAAGATTCAGTGGGAGTCTAGAATGAAAGATGAAATGGATTTTTTGCTGAAGAATAAGACATGGGATCTCTGCAAGTTGCTTGCAGGTAAAAAGGCTTTACAGAATAAGTGGGTTTATAGGTTGCAAGAAGAGGAAGGAGGTCAGAAAATATTTAAGGCCAGGTTAGTTGTAAAAGGATTTGCAGAGAAAAAAGGGAATTTATTTTGATGAGATATTTTCTCTTGTTGTTAAAATGACTTCTATTCGTACTATTTTAAGTCTTGTGGCTACTGAAGATTTTCATTTAGAGCAGTTGGATGTTAAAATAGCCTTTCTTCATGGTGATTTGGATGAACAAATATATATGGCTCAGCCATAAGATTTTGAGGTCAAAGGTAAGGAGAACTTAGTGTGCAAATTGAAAAAAAGTTTATATGGCTTGAAGCAAGCACCTTGGCAATGGTATCTAAAATTTTATAGTTTTATGCATGAGCATGGATATAATAAGTGTCATTCAGATTACTGTGTTTATTTTAAGAGGTTGGATGATGATAGCTAAATTATTTTATGTTTATATGCTGATGATATGCTTGTAGCTGGGTCTAACATGGATCATATTAAGGGGATGAAATGCTAGTTAGCACATGCATTTTCTATGAAGGATTTGGGGGCAGCAAAAAAAATCTTTGGTATGAAGATTTGTAGAGATAAGAAGAATAGAACATTAATGCTATCTCAGGCTGATTATGTTGAGAAGGTGTTGCAATGTTTCTCTATGGAGAATGCTAAATTTGTCAGCACACCTTTACCTGGTCATTTGAATTTGACTAAGGAGATGTGTCCTAAGACATAGGAAGAGGAGGATAAGATTTACAAGGTACCCTATGCTTTAGTTGTAGGAAGCTTGATGTATGCTATGGTATGCACTAGGCCAGATATTGCACATGCAGTGGGAGTTGTTAGCAGGTATATGAGTCATCCAGGATTTGAGCATTGGAATGCTGTCAAGTAGATTCTCAGATATTTGAGAGGAACATCCAATAAGTGTTTACACTTTGGGGGCTCTACTATAGATTTATAGGGCTATGTTGACTTAGATTTGGCAGGGGATATTGATACCAGGCAGAGTACTACAGGTTATGTCTTTACTGTTGGAGGGGCAGCTCTGAGTTGGGTTTCTAGGTTATAGAAGATTAATGCTCTATCCACTACAGAGGCAGAGTATGTTACTACTACAAAGGCACCCAACGAGATGATATGGCTTTAGTTCTTCTTGGAAGAATTGGGACATCCTCAGAAGGATAATTATTTGTTCACAGATAGTCAGAGTGCCATTCATCTTGCAAAGAATTCAGCTTTGCATTCTAAGACCAAACACATACAGCTGCGGTACCATTTCATTTGGTCATTTTTGGAGGATGGATAGTGAAAGATGGAGAAGAAACATACAAATGACAATCCAACAGATATGTTGACAAAGGTTGTAACAAGGGAGAAGTTGAACTCCTCTTCAGCTTTGGTTGGTCAAGAAAGAATATAACTGTTTCCACATAACCCATAATAGATCTTAAAAATAAACACAAAATTAAAATCCACATGCAAGAGAATAGACAACATACCCACAAAATGTGACACACGATATACCCTGGGAAACCCTCATTAAGGGAAAAAAACCTAGCCTCCAAAAGCATCCATCACCATGTACTATTTAGCAAAAATACCATTTTAATACAACCATTGAAGCCTTCATTGCCATAGCCACAACCGAGAAAACTATGTGAACAAGCATGAACCCACACATCCCATGCCATGCTTTCAACCTTCACAAATGCTTCCTTAGCTAACCTATCAAGCCTTCTCATGCTCAACTCTTTCCTTTCTCACTCTTACTCTCTACAACAACTACCCTTATGGTTGCTTATATAATAGCAAGTCCCACAAAACCACTAAGTGGTATTGCATAAACCATGTGCTACCTAACCCACTGACCCCACATTTAATATTGGGCAATTAATTCTTTTCCCCAATATTAAATAATTACATGAAATGTTTTCACAATGTTACAATACAACTCATCGAGAATATTCTATGGGAATCTTTACATGTTGCATGTCCATCTAAGCACAACATTACATAATAAAATAAAATAATAAAATATAACAATATTATGCAATGTGTGCAACACCATTGTCTCAACAATCTCCCACTTGTTGTATACATTTCATAGGGTCAATCCATAGCCACATAAATGAACAAGGGAACAATCCCTCCCAGCACATCCACCATCATAGATCAAAATACACCAAGTGCTCCATCCTAGTACTCGCAAAAAAATCAAAGTATCCAGCATCTCAAACATGAATGATCTCACCTCCTATTATGCCACTACCACTGGACATACATAGAATCCATCCAAAGAGAAAGCCACGCAACCTATCGCATTAGAAGATCATAAAATCCTGTACCAATTGAAATTCCAAGCACAAAAAAATTGATGCAAAGGTAATCACATGTATCTGTAGTTGTCAAAATATCCATAGCTGAAATAGCACCCACAACAAGTGCCAAACCCATCCAACTATCCATACCTCAAAGATATAACAAGTGAATCTCATATCACCGACATATCCAATCTATAACCTACAATCACAAGCCTCAAGAGCAATACCTGCCACATATATACCAAGAAGCTCCCACTACAAAAGATAATGCCAAATCTATAACCAATCCACTCACAACATCTCAAAGAAGTGAATCCATGTAGTATCAAGGACATCCACAATACATAAACTAATATTCTACAAGAACAATTCTCATAACAAGTCTCCAATAGTCTCCCAAATTCTCCACAACCAACAGAGGAAAGAGATAAAGGAATAACTATGTCATCTCTCACATGATGTATACATGAACACAAATCAATGATCATAATCTCTAACCAATCTCAAATCCAATCTAGGCAAAATTGATCATCTAGGAAGATAACCAAGACCGGAGAAACTATGCAAATCATAACCTGTATCATGTCCTTCTACACACACCTCTAGATGTAAACTGTAAAAGTATGATCTCCTCCATTAAACCCCAACAATAAGCCTCAACAACACTCAAACCATACCACATAACTAATCATGGATGTAAGCCTCTCACAAGAAGATTAAACTCATAAACCATTCCTAATCAAAGGAATATGCCCAATATAAAACCATCTCCTAGACTCAACCAACATAACAACATATGCACATGGAGATAACCAATGCTAAACTATCTCTCAAATGAACCCTTTAGAACTAACTCATGTACCATAGTTCAAAATCCATATCCATGAAAGAAAAACATAATGAACCTAAGAAAAAATAATGGGCTATACCTCTCAAGTAGTAAACTGCCGAGTAGACCAAGAGCGGGGAATGAGAATGCTCATCAAGATACCCAAATCTCCAACCAAGACTCATCTAAGAACAATCTCCTCTCAAGTTCATATCAAGTGACTACCCCTTGGACTTCCTACTAAAACCATCAACCATCCCAACAAATACTTCTCTAATCCAAGAGAAATTAGCATCACCACCGTCTCTAAGTATGCATGAGCACATGTAACCGATCAATCCATGCCAACTCCAAATGCAACATAGCAATATCATGAAGTATCCAGCTTATGTTGTGATGCAAAATTTCTTCTTGTGACAGTATTGAGCTATAACAGATTATAAATTGTAATCAGGTTGTAATCACTGGATTGTAATAAGATTGGACTTTCTATTTGGTGGATGTAGCCCAGGGATTGGGTAAATGACGTTAAATCTTGGTGCCTTATGTTCATTTCTATGTGATTTATTATTTTCTATTATTGGTTATATTTGTATGTAGTTTTTAATTTCTATCCATGGTTTATCCTAACAGTAGAAAGGTTTTACTATTGGCCCAAGTTGCAAAGACATGTAAGGAGATATATAAAGAAACATGGCATGTGTCAAAAGGCAAAGGGCACCTCATCCAATGCAGGAATTTATCAACCACTACCCATTTCTAATAGGCCTTGGGAGTGCATAATCATGGATTTTATAGTGGGCTTACCTA
The DNA here is from genome assembly GCA_028749045.1 of Cupressus sempervirens. Classification (NCBI taxonomy): domain Eukaryota; kingdom Viridiplantae; phylum Streptophyta; class Pinopsida; order Cupressales; family Cupressaceae; genus Cupressus; species Cupressus sempervirens. The sequence continues at coordinate 286,111,454 of CM053792.1, forward strand.
GGACTAAGATAGGGTTAGACAATATGTTTATGGTAGTTGATAGGTTCAAAAAGATGAGACATTTCATACCATGCAAAGCAACTTATGATGCTAGAATAATAGCTAATCTATTCTTCAAGGAGGTGGTCAGAATTCATGGACTACCAATGAGTATTGTGGCTAACAGAGATGTCAAGTTTATAGGGAATTTTTGGAAGACCCTATGGAAGATATTGGGTATAAATTTGGATCATGATTCTACCTACCATCCCCAAATAGATGGGTAGACAGAGGTCATTAACAAGGTCCTAGGCAATCTATTAAGGTGTTTTAATCAAAAATATGGGTAGACTTGGGAACAATTGATCCCTCAAGTAGAGGTTGCCTATAATGATAACATGAATAGAACAACTACATTGAGTCCCTTTCAAATAGTGTATGGGTCACATCCAAGGGGCATAATGGACTTGAGAGAACTACTAGCACATGACACAATCAATGGAAATTCAAATGATTTTGTGTAGTCCATAATAGAGATACATGATAAGGTTAAGAACACCTTGATGGAGGAAAATCAAAGGTTGAAAGAAAATAAGGATGAAGGGAGAAGAGTGTTGGATATAATTGATTAATTATGTGTTGTCTTTGATGTTACAAAAATGTCATATCATTATCAGTCAGTATATGCCAAGCTCACTCTAGCAATGAAGATAATTCTCTATGTCTATCGAGTGTTCTTGTATTTTCCTAGTTCAAAAGGCAATGTCTACTTAGTTCACTCAAGCATCCATGGAAAATATGTAGAAAGTGAGTATTAACCAAGCTTAGTCAGTTAATGAAGGAAAGTTTAACGAAACTAGTGCTAACCAAGCTCACTCAGTTGCCAAAGGATTTTCAAAAGTTTGTAGTGTTAACCAAGCTTCTGTTGGTTAACAAAGGAAATTGTTTCTAAGTCAATTTCTACCAAGCTAGGTTGGGTAATGAATTTTTTTCTTATTTTGGCATATTAAGCTTAATTGATTTATCTATTGATTCCAACCAACTAAGGTGATGAATATTAATTATTCTAAGTTGTGTTTGACCCAACTTGACAAAGTGGAAGATATAAGTATAAGGTCAAGTCATGATTTCACAGTGTGAAAAAGCATGTAGTTTTTATTGAATATGTAATGATGAGAAGAGGAAACAAATTTGAAGGATAAGCAGAATATCCTTATGGAGAAGCAAAGCTATATTTGATCAGGAAGGATCAAGTACAAGCTAGAATAGAGATCTAAAATCAAAAAATTAGTTGCATTCAAATAAGGTCATCTCATTATTACTCTCTAACCATTGTAGCAATGATCTAAATCCCTTAACAGAGTTGGCTTAGCAAATATTTGTAAATCTTCTAACAAGGTGAAAGTTCTAATGAATTGTCTAAAGACCTCTAACAAAGCCACTCCTAAAAGGGTGATTAAATCCTCTAATAGGTTCACACCTAACAGTGTGTTTTGTAACCTTTAATAGGGTTGGATCCTAATAGAGCTCACTTTAGAAGAGTGAAAAATAGTAACTAGTTGTAATTGGTGTTTTTTCCCAAATTGGATTTCCATGTTAAATCTTAGTGTCTATTGTGTTCACGTTATTTTCTTTTATATGTTTGCAACTTAGTTAAAGTAATGGTAATCATATACAACATCTAAAAGTTTATATGTTAAGAATTCACTGAGTTAATTTAGTTATTATCGAGTTATAGCATTTTATGTGTATTTACCGAGCTTTAGCAGTATTCAGTTTTTGATTTTTCATTTCTATACTAACATCTAAGGGATCTGGGATTTATTTTAGTAGTAACTAATTCATCCCTCCCCTCTTGATTACTCCTCTTATATTTCCAACAATTGGTATCAGAGCTTTTGGTGCTTGCAGAGAAGATTTCAAGGACCTAAGCTAAAGATCAGGATGTCTTACAAAAGATAGATTCCCAAGCTAAACAAAGACAATTTTGGAGCTTGGCAAGGACTTGTGAGGTTACATATGGCTACCATCAATGATTCAGGTTGCAAATATCTTGATGTTGAATACAAAACTCCCACTGGAACATTATCAATTGAAGATATTGCTGAAAAGAAGAATCATAATATCATGATGATTGATATTGCATTTGCTCTCAGTTATGCCAAATTTGATGAAGTAAAGGATTGCAAAATTGCTCATGAAATGTGGCCCAAATTGAAAGATATCTATGGAGGAGATGACAATGTAAGAAGAGCCAAAGCAAAAAGTCTTAGAGGATAATTTGATCAAATGAGAATGAGAGAAGATGAAAACATTGCAAAATATGTGGAAAGAATCAAGGCCAATGTAAGTGCAATCAAAGCATCTGGAGGAGACATTAAGGAAGAAACTATTATAAGTAAAGTGCTTAGAACTATTCTTCCTATTTATGCAATTATAGTGTCTTCTATTCAAGAAAAGAGATGTGATCCAAATAAAAAATTAGGCTTGGATGCTCTATTAGGAAGACTAACAGCTTTTCAACTATACAACTATGATAACTATGTTCCTACTTCAAAGAATATTGAATCTGCATTTAAAGCTAAACTCTCACTCAAAGAAAAGGGTAAGAAATCAAAATCTAGTCAATCAAGAATTGAAGAAAATGGAACATCAGAAGAAATTTTAGATAGTGATCTTGAATTTTTTCAAGCCCTACTTGCAAGGATGTATTCCAAAGGAAGAGGAAAATACAAAGGTAAAGTTTTTCTTATATGTTTTTCTTGTGAAGAATTTGGTCACATTGCTGCTAGGTGTTAAAATAAGAAAATCAAAGATGAGAAGAAAAGAAATAAGCATAAAATCAAGAAGGACTCCAAGAACTACAAGAACTTCAAGGAAAAAGGTAAGAAATCTTGTTTTATAGCTAAAGATTCTAATAATAGTGAAGATGAAATGGTATATATTGCTATGAAAGATGAATATGATGATGAAGGAGATAAGATGGCACTAATCTCTCATGTTAGCAAAAATGATATATGGATTATTCACAATGGTTGTTCAGATCATATGATTAAAGACATAACAAAATTTGAGCACATGGAATACTAGGATGGAGGTAGTGTGAGATTTGGAAACAATGAACCTTGTAACATAAAAGAAAAAGGATGTATTTCATTGACTAAACAACTTATATGTGACAATGGTTATTGGGTTGAAGGACTAAAGAATAATATACAAAGTGTGGCATAGTTGAATAACATTAGATTCAAGGTTGAATTCATGAATGGACAGGACAAACTACTAGATGGAAAAGGAAATCTAATTGGATCTGGCAAGCAAGAAAAAGGTAATCTATTTTATCTTGATCTTAATGAGTGTTCATGTTTTATTGCTTAAGTAGAAGAAAGTTGGTTATGGAATAAAAGGCTATGTCATGTGAACTTTGATGATCTGGTTAAGATATGCAAACATAGAAGAGTAAGAGGTATTCCTAGTTTGAAGAAGCCTAACATGGGTCTATGCAAGAATGGCCAAATTAGTAAGATGGGAAAGACTAGCTTCAAAAGAAAAAATTATCAGTCAGAAGAAGTCTTGAAAATCGTTCATACAAATTTGTGTGGACCTATTGGAATAGAAAGCTATAGTGGAGAAAAATTTTTCATTTTTTTTGTTGATGACTATTCTAGAATGATGATAGTAATGTATCTAAAAGAAAAATTAGAAGCCTTTCAAAAATTCAGGTGGTATCTGGCAAGAGTAGAAAAGGAAACTAGAAAGAGGTTGAAATGCTTAAGATCAGATAGAGGTGTTGACTTCATCTCCCATGAATTCAATAATTTATGCATTGAAAGAGGAATTAAAAGACAAGTATTAGCCCCTGGTACACCACAACAGAATGGTATAGCTGAAAGAAGAAATAGATCTATCCTGGATTGTGCAAGAATCCTAATGATTGAAAAGAAGGTTGCTCTCAAATACTACAAGGAAGCTATCAGCACTACAGTTCATACCTTGAACAGAGTTTAGTTGAAGAAAGATTCAAACAAAAAACTTATCAGCTATAGTATGGCTACAAACCTAATGTATGTTACTGAAAAGTATTTGGAAACAAATTTTATGTATTGAAAGAATCTATAAAAGGAAAATTTGATGTAAAAGGTGATGAAGGCATATTTCTAGGATACTCCTACAAAATTAAATCATACAAATGTTTGAATTTGTATACTCATAAAATTATAGAAAGTGCACATGTCTGAATTGATGAGTTTGTAGAAAAGAGTGAAGAAGAAAGTAGCAAGGACCCAAAAGATTATAGAAGACTTGTTTAGTATGAACTTGATACCCTGCCAAATCTATCTAAAAGAAATGAAGTTTCACCTCTTGAGTGCCCAATAGTTAATGAGTTGTAGAAAGTGCAACCCGAGCTATAGTCTAAAGGACCTGAGTTACAATTAGAGGCTACTGAGCTAGTTGAAACCATGCCTGATGGACCCGAGTCATAGATAGAAGGACCCGAGCTTGAAACTAAAATTCAAGATGAAGATGGTGGAACTCATTCAAAGACCAAAGAACCTGCATTAGCAAGATATGTCAGAAGGCATCATGCACCTCATCAAATCATTGGAGACAAATTAGATGGAACAATGACAAGAGGCAAATTAAAAGGTACATGTTTACTTGCTGAATTTGAACCTAGAAGTGTTAAGGATGCTCTAGAAAATGAAATTTGGATTAAAGCAATGAATGAAGAGATAGAACAAGTAGAAAAGAACAAAGTTTGGACTCTTGTTCCTAGACCCAAGGATAAAAATATAATTGGTACAAAGTGGGTATTTAGAAATAAGCTAAATGAAGATGGAAAAGTTTCAAGAAATAAAGCAAGATTAGTGTGTAAAGGCTATTCTCAAGAAGAAGGTATTGACTATGGTGAGACTTTTTCTCCTATAGCAAGACTAGGAGGTGTTATGACCATACTAGCATATGCAACACATAAGTGATTTAAAGTATATCAAATGGATGTCAAATCTGCATTCTTCATGAAGAAGTCTACATTGAACAAACAAAAGGTTTTGTAGATCCTAGAAAAGAGATATGGTTCGCAAATTACACAAAGCATTATATGGTCTCAAGAAAACTCCTAGAGCTTGGTATGAAAGACTTCATAATTACTTCTTACAGATTTTCTTTCAAAGGACAAGTGACAACAATAGTCTATATATCAAGGAAGGACCAGACAAGAAGATTGTGTTGGCAAAAATATTTGTTAATGATACTCTATTTATAGGAAATGATGACTAATACAAAGCATTCTCAGAAGAAATGAGAAAATAATTTGAGATATCCATGTTTGGTGAAATAAAATTCTTTGTTGGATTGCAGATACAACAGAACAAAAATGGTATCTACATCACTCAATCTAAGTATATCAAGGAGATATTGAAAAAATTTGGAATGGAAGATTCAAGACCAATTGGAAACCCTATGTCTACTAGACATAAGCTCTCCAAAAATGATGATTCCAAAGAACTAGATCAAACCACATATATATCAATGATTGGAAAATTGCAATATGTAGTACACACAAGACCTAATATTGCTCTAGCATTTGGAATAGTGGCAAGATTCTTAGTAAATCCTAAGGAAAATCACATGAAGAAAATCAAGAGAATCATGAGATATCTGAAAGGTACTAAAGACTATGATCTATGGTATAAACTTGGAGGCAATCTTGACTTAAAAGTATTTACTGATGCTGATTGGGCAAGAAGTATTGATGATAGAAAAAGCATCAGTGGTGGAGCATTCTTTCTTGGTAAAAGAGTAGTATCTTGGACAAGAAAGAAGTAAAAGTGTACATCTCAATCCATAGCAGAAGAAAAATATGTGGTAGCAATGGTCAATTGCTCTAACATTGTTTGGTTCAAATAACTATTGGAAGGAATGAAAGTAGAGATCAAAGACCCAGTAGTCATATATTGTGACAACACCAATGCAATCAATATATCAAAGAATCCAGTAATGCATTCTAAAACAAAGCACATTGTAATAAAATATCACTTCTTAAGAGAATTGGTGCAAGAAAAAGAAGTTAAATTAGAATATGTTAATATAAAGGAATAGATTGCAAACATATTCACCAAGCCATTATCTAAGGATGCATTTCTATATCTAAGAGGTAAGCTAGGTGTCATTCCCCTATCTAAAATTCACTAAATAAAATTTAGTGAATGCATCAACTAGAACCTATTGAAGATCAATCAGTTGGTGCAAGATTAGAAAGGGCATATTGTAGTTGAATTAGTACTTAAGGTACATCAATATTCATAGAATTGTTTTCTTTGGCATGTGTTGTCAAAGAGGGAGAAGTTTACTATCATATCTCAGAGAAATTTTTTGAATAGGGATAAAGTACGAAACTAAAGAGGGAGAAGTTTTCCAAAGAAGAAGTTTGTTGAAAGAGGGAGAATGTTCTAAATGAACTTAGTAGCATTTGTTGCAGACATAATCTAGTGAAAGGAAGAGCTCATACTGATAGAGGGAGTTCTCAAGTCTAAATCCATAAATTCATTGTGCTATGACATGTTGTGCCGCCATCAATGCCAAAGAGGGAGATTTCTAGATATAATTTATTAATTGTGTGTTGTCTTTAATGTTACACAAATGTCATATCATTATCAGTCAGTATATGTTGAGCTCACTTAGGAAATGAAGATAGTTCTCTATGTTTATCGAGTGTTCCTATGTTTGTCTAGTTCAGAAGGTAGTGTCTACTAAGTTTACTCAAGCGTTAAAGGAAAAGATGTAGAAATTGAGTGTTAACTGAGCTCACTTGGTTAATCAAGGAAAGTTGGATGGAACCAGTACTAACCAAGCTCTCTTAGTTACCAAAGGATTTTTGTGAGTTTGTAGTGTTAACCAAGCTTCTATAGGTTAACAAAGGAAATCATTTCTGAGTCAGTTTCTATCAAGCTGGGTTGGCTAATGAAGGATTTTCTTATTTTGGAATATTAAGCTTAATTAATTTATATATTGATTCTAGCTAACTAAGGTGATGAATACTAATTATTCTAAGTTGCATTTGATCTGACATAAAAAAGTGGAAGATATAAGTATAAGCTCAAGTTGTGATTTCAAAGTGTGAAAAAACATGAAGTTGTTATTGAAGATTTAATGATGAGAAGAGGAAGTAAATTTGAAGGATAAGAAAAACATCCTTATGGAGTAGCAAAACTATATTCAATCAAGAAGGATCAAGTACAAGCCAGAAAAGAGATCTGTAATTAAAAAATTACTTGCATTCAAATTAGGGAATCTAATTGTTACTCTCTAACCATTGTAGCAGTGATCTAAATCTCTTAACATAATTGGCTTAATAGTTATTTGCAAATCCTCCAACAAAGTGGTAGTTCTATTGAATTGTCCAAATACCTCTAAGAAGGACACTCCTAACAAGGTGATTAAATCCTTTAATAGGGTCACACCTAATAGTCTATTTTGTAACCCTTAACAGGGTTTGCTCCTAATAGGGCTCACTTCAGAAGAGTGAAAAATAGTAACTAGTTGCAATTGATGGTTTTTCCCAAATTGGATTTCCACGTTAAATCTTGGTGTCTACTGTGTTCATGTTATTTCATTTTATATGTTTGTAACTGAATTGAAGTAATGGTAATCATAGAAAACATCTAAAAATTTATATGTTAAGCATTCACCGAGCTAATTTAGTTATTACCGAGTTACAACATTTTATGTGTGTTACCGAGCTTCATTAGTATTTAGTTTTTAGTTTGCATTTATGTACTAACATATAAAGGATTTGGGATTTATTTTAGTAGCAACTGATTCACCCTTCTCCTCTTAGTTACTCCTCTTATATTTCCAACAATTGATATTAGAGCTTTTGGTGCTTGTAGAGAAAGTTTCAAGAACCTAAGCTAAAGATCAAGATGTCTTACAAAAGAAAGATTACCAAGCTAAACAAAGACAATTTTGTAGCATGGCAAGGACTTGTGAGGTTACATCTGGCTACTATCAGTGATTCAAGTTGAAAATATCTTGATGCTATATACAAAATTCCCACTAGAACATTATCAGTTGAAGATATTGCTAAAAAGAAGAATCATAATATCATGATTATTGATATTGCATCTGCAAAGAATCATAATATCATGATTATTGATATTGCATCTACTCTCAGTTATGCTGAATTTGATGAGGTAAAGGATTGCAAAATTGCTCATGAAATATGGACCAAATTGAAAGATATCTATGGAGGAGATGACAATGTAAGAAGAGCCAAAGAAGAAATTCTTAGAGGAAAATTTGATCAAATGAGAATGAGAGAAGATTAAAACATTGCAAAATATGTGGAAAGAATCAAGGCCAATGTAAGTGCAATCAAGGCATCTAGAGGAGACATTAAGGAAGAAACTATTGTAAGTAAAGTGCTTAGAACTCTTCTTCCTATTTATGAAATTAGAGTGTCTAATATTCAAGAAATGAGATGTGATCCAAATAAAAAATTAGGCTTGGATGCTCTAGTAGGAAGAATGATAGCTTTTGAACTAGACAACTATGATAACTATGTTCTTGCTTCAAAGAATATTGAATCTGCATTTAAAGCTAAACTGTCACTCAAAGAAAAGGGTAAGAAATAAAAATCTAATCAATTAGGAAGTGAATAAGATGGAACATTAGAAGAAAGTTTAGATAACAATCTTGAAGTTGTTAAAGCCCCACTTGCAAGGAAGGATTCCAAAGGAAGAGGAAAGTACGAAGGTAAAGTTTCTCTAATTTTCTTCTCTTGTTAAGAAGTTGGTTACATTGCTCCTAGGTGTCCAAATAAGAAAATCAAAGAAGAGAAGAAAAGAAATAAGCATAATGGAAAGTACTCCAAGAACTAAAAGAAATTCAAGGAGAAAGGTAAGAAATCTTGTTTTATAGCAAAACATTTTGATAACAGTGAAGATGAAATGGTATATATTGTTGTGAATGATGAATTTGATGATTAAGGACATAAGATGGCACTTATCTATCATGTTAGAAAAAATGATATATGGATTATTGATAGTGATTGTTTACATCATATGATTGGAGACAAAACAAAATTTGAGCACATGGAATATTAGGATGGAGGTAGTGTGAGATTTGGAAACAATGAACCTTGTAACATAAAAGGAAAAGGACATATTTCATTGACTAAAGAACTTATATGTGACAATGGTTATTGGGTTGAAGGACTAAAGCATAATCTACTAAGTGTGATACAGTTGAATAATATTGGATTCAAGGTAGAATTCATGATTGGATATGCCAAACTACTATATGAAAAAGGAAATCTGGTTGGATCTGGCAAGGAAACAAAAGGTAATCTATTTTATCTTGATCTTAGTGATTGTTCATGGCTTATTACTCAAGTAGAAGAAAGTTGGTTATGGCATAAAAGGCTATGTCATGTGAACTTTGATAATCTGGTTAAGATAAGAAAATATAGAAGTGTAAGAGGTATTTCTAGTTTGAAGAAGCTTGACATGGGTCTATGCAAGAATTGCCAAACTGGTAAGATGGGAAGACTAGTTCAAAAGAAAAACTATCAGTCAAAAGAAGTCTTGGAAATTGTGGATATAGATTTATGTGGACCTATTGGAATAGAAAGCTATAGTGGAGGAAAAAAATTCATTCCTTTTGTTGGTGACTATTCTAGAATGATGACAATAATGTATCTAAAAGAAAAATTAAAAACCTTCAAACATTCAAGTGGTATTTGGCAAGAGTAGAAAATGAAACTAGAAAGAGGTTGAAATGCTTAAGATTAGACAAAGGCGTTGAATTCATCTCCCATGAATTCAATAATTTTTGCATTGAAAGAGGAATTAAAAGACAAGTATCAGCCCCTGGTACACCACAATAGAATGATATAGTTGAAAGAAGAAACATATCTATCACGGATTGTGCAAGAACCCTAATGATTAAAAAGAAGGTTGCTCTCAAATACTGGAAGGAAGCTATCAAGACTGTGGTTCATACCTTGAATAGAGTTTAGTTGAAGAAAGATTCAAACAAAACACCTTATCAGCTATGGTATGGCTACAAACCTAATGTATGTTACTTGAACGTATTTGGTAGAAAATGTTATATATTGAAAGAATCTAGAAAAGGAAAATTTGATGTAAAAGGTGATGAAGGCATATTTTTAGGATACTCCTATAGAAGTAAAGCATATAGATGTTTGAATTTGTATACTCATAAAATAATGGAAAGTGCACATGTCAGAATTGATGAGCTTGCAGAAAAGAGTGAAGAAGAAAGCAATAAGGAGCCAGAAGATTATAGAAGATTTGTTTACTATGAACATGATATACTGCCAAATCTATCTGAAACAAAGGAAGCTTCACCTCTCAACTCCCCAATAGTTATTGAGTTGCAGATAGTCCAACTTGAGTTATAGTTTGAAGGAATTGAGTCACAATTAGAGGCTACCAAGCTAGTTCAAACTGAGCTTGATGGACTCAAGTCATAGATAGAAGGACCCGAGCTTGAAACTAAAATTAAAGATGAAGATGGTGGAATACATTTAAATACCAAAAAACCTGTGTTAGCAAGATATGTCAAAAGCCATCATGCACCTGATTAGATCATTTGAGACAAATTGGATGGAACAATGACAAGAGGAAAATTCAAAGGTACATATTTACTTGTTGAATTTGAACCTTGAAGTGTTAAGGATGCTCTAGAAAATGAAAGTTGGATTGAAGCAATGAATGAAGAGATAGAACAAATAGAAAAGAACAAAACTTGGATTCTTGTTCCTAGAACCAAGGATAAAAATATAATTGGTAAAAATTGGGCATTCAAAAATAAGCTGAATGAAGATGGAAAAGTTTCAAGAAACAAAGAAAGATTAGTGTGTAAATTCTATTCTCAAGAAGAAGGTATTGACTATGGTGAGACTTTTGCTCCTATAGCAAGACTAGAATGTGTTAGAACCTTACTAGCATATGCAATACATAAGGGATTTAAAGTATATCAAATGGATGTCAAATTTGAATTCTTGAATGGAATTCTTGATGAAGAAGTCTACATTGAACAACTAGAAGGTTTTGTAGATCCTAGAATAGGAGATATGGTATGCAAACTACACAAAACATTATATGGTCTAAAGAAAGCTCCTAGAACTTGGTATGAAAGACTTCATAATTACTTGGTATAGATTGGCTTTCAAAGGATAAATGATAACAATAGTTTTTATATCAAAGAAAGACCAGATAAGAAGATTGTGATGGCAGAAATATTTGTTGATGATACTCTATTTATAGGAAATGATGACTTGTGCAAAGCATTCTCATAGGAAATGAGAAAAGATTTTGAGATGTGCATGTTTGGTGAAATAAAATTCTTTGTTGGATTGTAGATACAACAAAAAAAAATGGTATCTACATCACTCAATCTAAGTATATCAAGGAGATACTGATGAAATTTGGAATGGAAGATTCAAGACCAATTGGAACCCCTATGTCTACTGGACATAAGCTCTCCAAAAATGATGAATCCAAAGAAGTATATTAGACCACATACAGATTACCAATTGGAAAATTGTAATATGTAGCACACACAAGGCCTGATATTTCTCTAGCAGTTGGAATAATGGCGAGATTCTCAACAAATCCTAAGGAAAATCACATGATGGCAATTAAGAGAATCATGAGATATCTAAAAGGTACTGAAGACTATGGTTTATGGTATAAACTTGGAGGCAATTTTGACCTAAAAGTATTTATTGATTCTTATTGGGCATAAAGTATTGATGATAGAAAAACCACCAATGGTGGAGTGTTCTTTCTTGGTAAAAGACTAGTATCTTGGACAAGCAAGAAGAAAAAATGTACATCTCAATCAATAGAAGAGGAAGAATATGTGGCAATAGTAGTCAATTTCTCTAACATTGTTTGGTTCAAATAACTATTGGAAAGAATGAATGTAGTAATCAAAGACCAAGTAGACATATATTGTGACAACACCAGTGCAATCAATATATCAAAGAATCTAGTAATGCATTCCAAAACAAAGCATATTGCAATAAAATATCACTTCTTAAGAGAGTTGGTGCAAGAAAAAGAAGTCAAATTGGAATATGTTAATATAAAGGACTAGATTGTAGACATATTTACCAAGCCATTATCTAAGGATGCATTTTTGTATCTAAGAGGTAAGCTAGGGATCATTCCCCTATCTATAATTCACTAAATGGAGTTTAATGATTGCATCAACCAGAACCTATTAAAGATCAATTAGTTGGTGTAGGATTAGCAAGGGCATATTACAGATGAATTATTACTTAAGGTACATTGGTATTTATAGAATTGTTGTCTTTGGTATGTGTTGTCAAAGAGGGAGAAGTTTACTATCATATCTCAAATAATTTTTGGAACAAGAATAAAGTAAGGAACCAAAGAGGGAGAATTTTTCCAAAGAAGAAGTTTGCTAAAAGAGGGAGAATATTCTGAATGAACTTGGTAGTAGTTGTTGAAGATAGAATCCAGTGAAAAGAAGAGCTCATATTGATAGAGGGAGTTCTCAAGTCTAAATCCATAAACTCATTGTGCTATGACATGTTGTGTTGCTATCAATGTCAAAGAGGGAGATTGTTGGATACAATTGATTATTTTTTTGTTGTCTTTGATGTTACACAAATTTCATATCATTGTCAATTAGTATATGGCGAGCTCACTCAGGCAATGAAGATAGTTCTCTATGTCTACCGAATGTTCATGTGTTTGCCTACTTCAGAAGGTAGTGTCTACTAAGTTCACTTAGGTGTCAAAGGAAAAGATGTAGAAAGTGAGTGTTAACTGGGCTTACTCAGTTAATGAAGGAAAGTTGGATGGAACTAGTGCTAACCAAGCTCACTCGGTTACCAAAGGATTTTTATGAGTTTGCAATGTTAACTGAGCTTCTATTGGTTAGCAAAGGAAATTATTTTTGAGTTGGTTTCTACTGAGCTAGGTTGACTAATGAAGGATTTTCTTATTTTTGCATATTAAACTTAACTTATTTATCTATTGATTCTAGTTGACTAGGGTGATGAATATTGATTATTTTAAGTTGTATTTGAGCTGACTTGAAAAAATGGAAGATATAAGTATTTGGTCAATTTGTGATTTCAAAGTGTGAAAAAGCATGAAGTTGTTATTGAAGATTTAATGATGAGAAGAGGAAGCAAATTTGAAGGATAAGTAGAATATCCTTATGGAGTAGAAAAGCTATATTCAAATAGGAAGGATCAAGTACAAGCTAGAACAAAGATGTGTAATCAATAAATTAGTTGCATTCAAATTAGGTCATCTCATTATTACTCTCTAACCATTGTAGCAGTGATCTAAATCTCTTAATAGAGTTGGCTTAATAGCTATTTGCAAATCCTCTAACAAGGTGGCAGTTCTATTGAATTGTCTAAAGACCTCTAACAAGGCCACTCCTAATAGGGTGATTAAATCCTCTAACATGGTCACACCTAACAATGTGTTTTGTAACCTTTAATAGGGCTCACTTCAAAAGAGTGAAAAATAGTAACTAGTTGCAATTGGTGGTTTTTCCCAAATTGGGTTTCCATGTTAAATCTTGGTGTCTACTATGTTCATTTTATTCTCTTTTATATGTTTGGAACTCAATTAAAGTAATGGTAATCAAAGAAAAAATCTAAAACTTTATATGTTAAGAATTCATCAAGCTAATTTAGTTATTACCGAGTTACAAAATTTTATGTGTGTTTACTGAGTTTCGACAATATTTAGTTTTCAGTTTTCATTTCTAAACTAACATTTAAGGGATCTAGGATTTATTTTAGTAGTAATTGATTCACCCCTCCCCTCTTAGTTACTCCTCTTATATTTCACAAAAAGAGAACTATAGTTCTAGGTAGGAGATTTGGTCATGGTCTATTTAAAAAATTCTAGGCTATCAAAAAGCATCCCAAGCAAGTTTCGAATGAGGAGGATTGGGCTATGCAAGGTGCTAGAGAAGTATGGTTCCAATGCTTACAAAGTTGACTTACCAAAAGACATTTCCATCTCTCTTATTTTCAATGTCAAATACTTGATACCTTACAAGGGTCTAGATATTGATGAAATATAGTATTAGATAGAGCTAAATAAAGACATATAAAACTTGCAAGTAGCCGAAAGGAAGCAACCATAAGCGAAGAGGCTACTAGATTCTAGGGCTAAGAAGAACACAAGGAATAAATTTTACAAGGAACATCTGGTCAAATGGAAAGATACCCCTAAATTTGAGGCAACTTGGATTGTCGAAAGTGACTTCAAGAAGCATGGCATCAATAAGGATTTCCTCTCACCGTTGGTACCTTAGTCTTCTTCTTATAGGGGGAGTATGGTGCAGGAGCACCTTGGGGAAGGGAAAATCCCTAAAGCAATTTTGGCTTGTAAATGGTCTAGAAAACCATTTGATGAACAAGGACTAATGATGAACTTCCAAGGTATGTTTAGAAGGTAGGAATAAGTAGGATCTAAGGCTTCAATCTTTGTTTTGGTAACTGGGTCCTGATAAGCCTAGAAGTGCAAAAAATGTTCCAAATGGGAAAAATATGGAAAAATTACTTAGAGGGAGAAAGAAGTATTTAATAAGGGCCCTTATATTTTCTAGGATCATTTTATAAGGGTTGAAACCAAACTAGACAAGTTTGGAAGGTTCAAATGCCAAATTGGCAAAAGTTGTCAAAGTTGCTCATTGACAACTTTGCATTTTTGCAAAGTTGCAATGAAAATTGGTGCAGGGGAACTTCAAAGAGACAAGTAAAAATAGAGGACTTCAATCATGAAGTCAAACCAATTATATCATGGTAGAATTAACTTTAAAGCCTATCATGGCATAAAATTGCAAAATATGTAAATCCTAGGTCCTAAAGGCTCAAAAAGAGACTAAATGGTCATAAGGATGTAAAAGGGATCACAATAGGATAGATTATCATTTAGGAATTCTTAATAAGACCATATAAGTCATTTGGAAAGGTTGTAATAGTCTAAATGCTTTTAAAATTCAGAATTTGTAATGTTGTTAATTCAAATTTTTGAATTACAACGGTGAGTTGGATTTTGGAGGGAAAAGTGTTTTCTTTATGTTTTAGGCCCTTAATAATTCCTATACTAACCAAAGGTACTTAGGAAGGTTATAAGGAACATTATATATTGTGGAGGTGTCACTTGTACAGACAGACAACATCATTTGTATGGACTATTCACAGATTTGAAAAGAAAGTCTCCATTTTTATGAGTTTACTCTTTATTTTTGGTGTTGTATGAAACCTATTAAATCTTGGATGAATCAAGGAATTTTTTTATTTTTTCTATACTCCATTTCATACTTGGTTTAAATATTCTCAGTGGCTTTTGCATTCATAAGTGTTGACTGTGATAACATTTTCAGATTTTTCTCAAGCAAGTTTGACAAAACTACTAAGGAAATGGTCATTCCATGAATGTGTGCCTAGTTCTCATGGAATGAAACTAATTTTTATCTATAATATATTCTACTAATCCATTAACATTTTTTTTTGAAGGAGGGTGATGAGTTTTTGGTGATCACCATGCTGTTTGGGAGCATTTTGGCATTGAACTTGCTTGGTATGCTACAACTATAGGAGTTTGGCCTTAAGGAGGGGTATTTTTTTTTGTTTTATTTCATCTATATATGTCCAAGACAAGGTGTTACAACCTTTAATTATTGAAGAAAGAATTGGGAGAGAAGAGATTGACAAAGCCCTAGCTTTTGAGGGTTTGAAGGCATAATTTGGGGTTTTTGTGTTTGGTGAGACCATACATTGAAATTAGTTGCATATTCTTCTAATTGGATCCATTTTATTAAACTCTAGAAGGCTCTAAACTCTAGGGATATGTTTATCATATACTTCCTTTGTAAAGTGACCTCTTTTATATGTTTAAAGACAAGGCTATTGTGAAGAACAACCATATTGGTCCAAAGCAACCACCCTTAAATTTTATATATCTTATGTATCTCTGAAAAGGGTATCCAAATATGGTTTTCCAAGTCCTTTGGAAAGTATTGGAGTTAAGGGCTAAAAACCATTGTTGTTGTTATGGTTTGAGGTTAAGGCCTAAAAAGGATAGTTTTGGGTTTGGAGTGTTGGGTTTTGTTGAGAGCCCTAAAACTAGTTGGTTCATCTTATATTTGATATTTTAAGACAATTTAATCATCTTGAAACAAAGAATAGGTCTTGGTTAATCATCTTATGTGTTGGAGGCTTTGTAGGTCATTTCCTTACATTGGAATATTATGAATCTTGAATTTTCCTACTCTTGATGTTTGTACCTTTATCCCACCACCATTCATTGCATCAAAAACTTTTTGCACTACTGATTAAAAAGGCATAATGTAAACCTAGAATTTGACCTAAGGGTCAGGGTAATTAGGAAAGTGTATTTAAATATAATACAACTCCTTAGAATGGGTTGGTTATGCCATTGTATAGACAATTGATGAAAGGAGTAGTTGTTAATAGAAAACATGATTTTTGAAGGATTGATTGAAGAAATTGATTGATTTTCTTACTTTTCTTGATCAATTGGATTATTTTTTTCATGTGATAACTCTTTACAATCTTGTTTTGATCCTTAGCATACATTTTATCAGTTTTACAAAATTATTTAGTTTCATTGTTCCTACTGGATGGATTTGGAAAGGTCACACAAAAATGGCTAGAACTTGAGTTCCAATGATTAAAAACCTATGGTTTTTTGGAATCAAGTAACAACTTTTGTATATTATGTAAATATCAATTTTGAAGGTTGGGGATGATTTTTTTCTATTTTTGCAAGCAAGCCCTAGGCAAGCTAGTGGAAGCTTGGCAAGGCACAAATATGCTTGCAAGAGAGAAACAAAGGGAAAAATAGATTGGTGTGTGCCAATAAAGGTTGGGAAATGATGGAAGGGAGTGTCTAGTGTCCTTGAACTAGAGGATGGAGTCTAGAGTGAAGTTTTACTTGTCTTAGAAGTGAAGTTGATGTCATTGCCCTAGAAACCCTTAAAAGAAGGATTTTCTAGAATATTACTGTACAAACACTTTGAGGACATAAAACCTAAAAAATCCTTAAGTAAAGGTCAATATGAGACAATTACTAGTAGAGATCTATAAGCCTTGTTAAGAGGTTTTACAAGTTATTGAAGAATCCTTGTTTCTAGGAGGGCTAATTGGGGCTCATAGGGCTATAAGGACAAACATAGCAAGAATGGGTTGTGGGTGTGTAAAACCTAATAAGATGGTGTAAAATGACTTGAAATGTGTCAAGAACCTCAAGAGGAAGGCCTAAACTTGACTTTTCCCTACTAGGTATCTTTGGTGGGGTTTTGGCTTGATAAGCCAAAAGGTGCATAGCTGGGGTTTTAGAGTTAGAAGAGTGGAATTTTGAATTGATAGGAGAGTTTCTTGGTTAAAGGGGATTAGGAGAGAATCCTCTAGGTTAGGGTTAGAGAAGAGACCTTAAGGAGGCTAGGAAATATCCTTGATAGAGCAAAGAGGCTCTAAGAAGAAGAAGCTCCCCATCAACCATGCCCATCATAAAGATCAAATAGTTGCTTATAGATGTGCTAATATATTGGACAAAAATATAAATCCCTTACGACAAATAGAAACACAAAGTGTTGGTACATAGGGACACAAAAAATAATTCCAACATTAGAAGAGAAACCACTTGAATTTTGACAAACTCAATTACAAGAAGAAATGAATTAAAAAACAAGAGTTAGGCTAAGAAATGATTATATGATGGTACTCAAAAAAAATTGTCAAAGGGTTGATGGATTGTCAAACTTATATAACTATACTATATGCAAAGAATGTTACCTAGGAATACACATGCAATTATCAAACACAACTCGCACATGCAAGAGATGCTTTCATGAGAAAGGTGTCCACCAATTCTCATCCTTAAACAACATGGATCTTGGAGAACAACCTATTATACTCAAAAGTTTAACCTAGGTTGAATAGTTGTTGATTGCTAAATTCAACCAATTATTATAGGTGACTGAAAATTTTGGAGGTCAATATAAATATCATGGTCACAAAATAAGATTTTTTCCGGATATAAACAACATTGCAAATATTTTTCTACATAGAATACAAGACCTAGACATAATCATTGTTAAGAGATTACATGCAACAAGCCAATCCTACATGATTGTTACATAAAGAGAAGCCATGTTATAGATGAATTACAATACAAGGTGAAATATGACCCATACTATAATGATGTCACTATTTATGTTAAACATCTAGCTGATGTTCCTAAAATAAGAGAAAATATCTCAAGTATGCTCAAAACCATTGAAACAATTGAAGATGTGTCAATGCCAAATCCTAAAATGGATATTGATGAAGAGATAAATGGAAATAACATAACATAGAAATCATCATTTGTGTCTCAAAATCCATAAACAACATGTGAGCTACAAATCATCAAGAATAAATTACAACTTGAAGATGACACAAGAAATTATATTAACTAACCAGTGATAGACTCATCTCTGGTTTAAATGAATACAACATAGAGGGCTTACTGGATATGAAATTTCCAACACTTTTTAAAAATGGATTCTCATTCTATGTGAAGCCTTGTATAAGGGAAGTTCACATTCATAAATTTTTACCACACTTAATCAAGTTCCACGAAAATAGATTTGGGAGACATCCTCGCTTTTGATATTTCATCTTGAATCTCATGGATAGACATTGTAGCCAAGATGTTGCAAGAGGATTGATTAGAAGAAATGCAGATGAAAATATGCACACTACTTTAGAAATTCTTCATGCAAACCTTACAAATTTTCCAAACAACTAGCTTGCACAAGAGTTGGTGCACTATGGTTCTTCTATGTGAGCAACACAACCATTTTGGAACAATCACCAAATGAAGTTGATAAAATTGATCAACTAGATACGATCACTTACAATTTTCTTCACATATAATATAGAAGATACGAACTAGCTAGATTGATATCAATTGTTCACAAATGACACTACTTTGAGGATGCTATTAAATAAACAATGTATAGACAACCTAATCACTAGCCCTCATAAAGTAGCACTATACATGCATCATCATTTTACAATATTCCATGAGGAAGTCATTAAAAACCTTTTGGGTTCTAAAAACTATCATGAGGATTCACAATGAAATAACACACTCTTTAAGAGTTCTCTAGATGATCCATGCTTTCTTGACACACATGAGATATTATCTAAAGATCCTTCTCATGACTATGAAGAATTGATTAGTCAGGTTAAAAGACATCAAAATGTAGACAAGGTATATGTTTGATAAAAAGGGTATAAAACTAAAGTGTCACAACAAATCTCCATGGAAAAAAAACCATATCTTCTCTACCATGTGATGAGGATGGGAAAAAATATGAACTTAGTAGAAATGATGACAAACTTAACATTCATAATCAAGAAATGACAATAATTTGGAAAGTAAACATTGATTGCCAACCAGTTATGTCATAGGAGCTCGTTCTCAAATGCATTGCTAAATATGTGTCAAAGGTAGAAAGATCATTCAAGACATATACTGATGTGTTCAAAAGAATATCTTCATCCCAACAACCTAACAACTTAACTCTTACAACATAAATGAAATTTATGAAAGAAGTTGTATCCAAACATGACATGGGGGAACAATAAATATGTCACATACTTCAAAAATTGTCTCTTTTCATGTACAATTGTCCTTTCACATCCTTGGATGTTGGCTAGAAAATGTTCCAGAGGATAGTAGAAATTTTAGACACAAACCAAATACAATCTACATACTTGTAGACATATAGTCAATGATCTCTAGAGCTTGAGATGTTCAAACTTCTTATATCTACACAATAATACATTTATTCTGCAAACCATAGAAATGAGAGGTGGAAAGAAAGAAAGGTTGAACTCATTGTAGAAGATGAAATTACAAACATTTTTGTATTGTAGAAAATGACATTAACTTGATGGAAGAAAGAATTATTATAAATTGAGATGACATGAATGCAAATGGATATCATGTTTGGTATGTCAATTGTATCTCAAGATGTGAGAAAAACTTAGAAAAAGAAGAAGCAGAAAAGGAGCATGAAATAATGTAGATTCATGAAAGAAAGACTTTGTTGAAAATGGGAAATTCACATCATGGATTAAAATATCTCTTAGAAGTGGCAGATATCTCTACTGAAATTTTTCAATCTAAGGTTTTTTGGTGAGAAATTCAAGCTGAGAAGACCTAAAATTCTTGCCTATAAGTTAGCCACTTCTTTATGATAAATCATGAACTTCTTGTGATAACTTAACTACTTCTCTTGGGGAATACCATTGAGACTTGGAAACCCAGTAACCTACCCATTCATTATTTTCTTTTTCAATTTTGAGTGTTTGGAGGAGAGCAGAAGGGTTTTAGTACAGATAAATGTTTTTTAGAAGCCTTGTAGATGGATCACAAGTGGATTCGAACCAATTTTTGGATTCCCAAGGAAGTTTTTGATTTTTATTTTCTTTTTAGTGGGAAGGGGTAGAGGAAGATGTAGACTAGTTTCATATTTTACTTGAGATTGTATTTTTATTTCATTTTAAAATACAATTTTCTATTTCTAGTTTTCTTTAGAGTTCAGAGTCTGTGAATATGGTTGTCAACCAATATCAAAATTTCACACGAGGATGTAACTTTGTTACATATATCATTTATATATATCTAAATTGGCATATTTAGTATGTTTACACATTTATTGACTCATTAGATGCATATCCTTATTGATATTTTGTCTAAGATGATTCCAATTTATCTCCAATACTTTCTGAGAACTTTATCTTTTAGCTCATTGATACGTGGTGGAAAACAGTATTTTTGAACTATGCTTCACATAATATTTTACCTTTGATGAATTTGATATGTTGGGTAGACATGATTTTGATAAAAAATAATAAATCAAAAAAAATTATTATTCCCCAACATTTACATGAAATTGCAACATAATTTATAAATACAAATAAAATAATTTGCACAAGGTGAGAACATCTTATCAAATTCCCATATAATGAGCTATCCATTGTCAACAAGTCAACAAGAAACACTAGTAATAATTATGGAGTACAACAAATGTCCGCCTACCAAACCTCTTTACATGATTATTTAGGGAACTACTGGTACAAGAAAATCATAATTGATTCACTACATAAAAAATGCAATATTGAAAAATAATGGTGTATAACATAAAGGATAGCAACTGAAACTCACTCCTACAAGTGTTACTATATTTAACATACATATCTACTCTAGATATTATACTCAAGATACCTATTAAAAAAATGCAACCACTTCAAGGGAAAGCACTAACTGTATTGCAAGATGAATTAAAAGAAATAAGATATAGTCTTATTGCTGAATTAAGTTTCATTGGCCCAAAGCTACTATTGAAAATAGATAGTAAACTATCACAAACATTTCCAAAAGACCAACAACTCTTCTTTGGCGGTCTTTCCATCATCCTAGTCGATGACCTCACACAAATACCCTTCATCATGGAAAAGCCTTTATACACATCACATTCTACTACATGAACAATATAAGAGAAATTAAAAATAATTATCATATCAGATACAAATATATTTTACAAACAAGGAGATGATAGATAGCATGCACAATTTTGTCAACATTTGCAGAACCTAGGAAATGCAAAGTTAACAAAAGAAGTATGGGAGCTCCTACTTACACACATAGAGAAATAAATTCAAATGATCTTGTCAAACTACACAATAAAAAATGTTTAAACTATTGAATAGTCCAATTGCTATAAGTATAGCAATAAAAATCACATATAACACAAATTATGCAACTGTTTATGAAAAAATTGAAAAGGAAATTATGTTGTGCAAAAGACAATATATCATGCTTAGAGAAAATATATGGACACAATTAGGCCTCGTAAATGGAGCATTGGGTGCAATAATTGAGATTGTTTATGGCAATGGATCCAAACCTCAAAAACTTCCACTATACATTACAATAAGGATTGATAATTACAATGGTTAGCCATGGGATAATAATGATCCAAAAGTAGTACCAATAATTCCTTTGATCTTGGGCACACAAAGGCAAATTTTGCTAACAATTACATGGGCTTTAAGCATTTATAAATCTCAAGGTCTTACACTTCACAAAGAAACAATTGACATTGGTAAAATAGAAAGTCAAGGGCTCTCATTCACAACAATATCTAGAGCCAAATCACTAAAATACTTTTGCATTCAACCTATTTTCTCTCTTGAAATTCTCTCCAAAATGAAAAACAATCCATACATAATCATAAGGAAAGGAGAAAAAGATCAATTACATCAAATGGCCCTCTTGACAATCAAGGTATGAAACAATTTCATAGAATCATGCTCTCATTATGAAATGTGTAAAATTATGATCTTCTAAAAATATTTAAATTATTATGTTTTTGCCAATGAAATTTAATTACTTATATACAAGATCCCAATTCAACATTTCAATGATTGAAAGTTATTCCAATGGATGTATTAAGATTATTTGGTAAGGTCAACAAATCACTTCATATCATATTACAAATCACTTCATATCTTATTACAAATCACTTCATAAGTATAACAATACACATCACATATAACACATATTATGCAATTGTTGATGAACAACTTGAAAAGGAAATCCTACTATGCAAAAGGCAATATATCATGCTCAAAAAAAAAATGGCCACAAGAAGGCCTTGTAAATGGAGCATTGGGTGCAATAATTGAGATTTTTTATAGCGATGGTTCCAAACCTTACTAAAACTTCTACTATACATTGCAATAAGAATTGATAATTACCATGGCTTGCCATGGGATAATAATGATCCAAAAGTAGTACCAATAATTTCTTTGATCTTGGGCACGCAAAGGAAAATGCCCCTAAAAATTTCATGGGCTTTAAGTTGCATTTATAAATCTCAAGGGCTTACACTACACAAAGAAATAATTGACATTGGTAAAATAGAAAGTCTAGGGCTCTCATTCACATTGATATCTAGAGCCAAATCACTAAAATACTTTTTCATTCAACCTATTTTTTCCTTCGAAAAACTCTCCAAATGAAAAACAATCCATACACAATCATAAGGTAAGGAGAAGAAGATCAATTACATCAAGTTTCCCTCTCGACATTCAAGGCATGAAACAATTTCCTATAATCATGCTCTTGTTATGAAATATGTGTACAATTATGATCTTCTAAAAATATTTAAATTATTATGTTTTAGCCAATGAAATTCAATTACTTATATACAAGACCCCAATTCAACATTTCAATGTCTGGAAGTTGTTCCAATGGATGTCTTGAGATTATTTGGTAAGGTCAACAAATCACTTCATATCTTCTTACTTTTCCCTATATGGGCTCATTATTCTTCTAGGTCTTCCATTTTTCTTAATCTTCCTAAGTACTATTGGCCAAATAGGGAATCTTGATAATTATGCTCCAAGTCTACTAGACTTCAATTTTGCCAAGGTATTATTGACAATGCATGATGCATTCTTGTTTATAATTTTAGTATAAGATTACATTGTATCTATTGAAACTTAGTAACTTAGTAACTTAGTATGAAGTTATAATTCTACTACTTGCTTGATTTGAAAAGAGGAATATTTGATTCACTTTTGAATCACTAGAGTTGGAGGATAATTTAAGACCCTAGGTGCTTACTATTTTCTAATTAGAACTTTAGACACAAAAATCAAAATACTTTTGAACAACAAGGGCTATTCTGATTTTCAGTTATATTATTTGTTATCTTCTTATGCTTTCATAAATTTGTGTATGCAATTCATCTAGAATCTAGACATGTCTAGCATTATAACATGTTATAGTAGACAATAGCATATCATGAAGATACGTTAAAAAACTCACAAGTTATTCATATGAAAGATAGGGTTGTGGATAGGGTTTGGAACTCTCTATAGGAAACTATGCATAGCTGCCATGAAAATGGGTTATTATTGTAAAAGAACATCAAGCTATAATCTAAATTTTTTTATTTCTTCATGCAGTGGGTTTGTGGGCTTTTTCTTGTCTATAGTTGCTTTATAACATGGACTTCCCTTACTCAATTGTCTTATACTTTGCTACTTAATCTATATTCATTATTCTTTACAAAATTATTACTTGAAAGTGATAGCCTAATTTTTTTCTCATCCAATTTGAGTGAAATCCTTAAAAAATCAAGAAGAATTATGAAAGAATAGTTTAGCATTTATAAAATTTTGTTATCCCTTGAGAAAGCCCTAGGAAAATTATTTTGTAATTTCATTTTAAAAGAGGAGTATGTAGTTTCCATACATATGTTCCTTGTTCTAAGTTTTGAAATAATTTTGCTTTTATGTTTCAAGAAT
The DNA here is from genome assembly GCA_028749045.1 of Cupressus sempervirens. NCBI lineage: Eukaryota > Viridiplantae > Streptophyta > Pinopsida > Cupressales > Cupressaceae > Cupressus > Cupressus sempervirens. Next base: position 286,135,863 of record CM053792.1, read on the forward strand.
GACTGTGCGAAGCCAAGGAGAACACATGTCTGCATGTTTATTTCAGCTCAAGGCATTTGTAGTTGCAAATGTGCACACAAAGGAAAGTAGTTAGTGTAAATAGTTAAGTGCACTATCATGGGTTTAGTTGAATGTCAGTTTTTCAAGCTATGAAGCTATGAGGTAAGAGGAGTGTTAAGCTTAGCCAATTAAGTGCACTGTCACATGGTTAAAATGGATATCCATTTTTAGAGTTGCAAATGAGCTAAAATGGAAGTTTGGGCATCACAAGGTTGCAAGCATAAAGTACTCAGAAGGCTTAGCTATGGTGAGGTTGTGAAGTGTTAAGGGTTAAGGGCTTGTTGCAGGATCGTAATGGTCATAAAGGTGAAATTAAATATAGCTATGAAGTTGTGATTGAATAAAAAGCTAAGGATTTGAAAGATCGTGAGTCTTATTGTGATATAAAAAGTTTTAGTGTGAAATGGAAAAATGATTTTGTTCATGGTAGTCACACTTGTAAGTTTTAAAGCATATAATGGCTTTTTCAATGACAGAATTTGAGCTGGACGTACAAATTTTTTAAAAAGCATAGTTTTAATTTGTTTTATGAAGATTGATAGGTTTTCAAGCATTGCACCCTTAAATGCCAACTAAAGCTATGATCTCATCAAAGAAATTGATAAAATTTGGAAGATAATAGGTTGCTATTACTATTTTCTCAAAATTGTTTGAATTTTCAAGCAATTTCAAGTGCAGTGCTGATTTTTGAGTAGTTTTCGCCAAATAGAGCATACAAAATCAACAAAGGTATTTGTGGAAATGGCCCAAAGATGATGGGGGCACAACCCAAGACCAAAATGAACACAACAGGAAAAGGGAAATATTATTATCAAAAGTGATCTGCTATTACATTTAGTACACTAAAAATAGACTCTAAGACATGCCCTATGGGCTTACAAAGTTATCTGAATCTAGAGAAAGTCTTCCTACTGTGCCTTCTCCCAAACTCCACCAAGAACTACCTTTGCAATGCCATAAATATTTTTAAATAGACCCCAATTAGGTTTAGGGTTCGGAATACATTCTAGAATATTCCATTTGGCATCCACTACCAAAATAGAAGGTTCTAGAAATCATGTTAGAAGTCGGTGTAAAATTAGAAGAATCTAGAAATGGTAGTCCAACTTTCGGAAGGCATAACTTTTGATCCGGGACTCCGATTGATAAACCGTTTACATTTCTAGAAAGCTCTCCAAGTTCTCTATAGTCCTATGGATGATATTTTCTTATCCCCCATTTTTTGGGCCGTACAATTCTGTTTAGTGCCTCAAATCTAACTTTGAAGCACTCTTAGGAGGTCTCCAAGCAACTTAAAACTACAATAACTTTCAAACCGTAAAGCCTTTTGACCTAATTCTTTTTTTGGAGTACTTTAAATTACAACTATAATCATCCCTCCAACTTACACCCTATAACTCACCATGATTATGGCTCAATTAAAAAATAACCCATTTTCTACATTGGCACATATCCCAAAGTGCTCAAAAACTCTAACCCAAAAAACTAATAGTGGAACTATGAGAGTTGGAATCTTTATTTGACCCAAATGGGTATCCAAAAATGAAAAAACTTAAGTAGAAACTAATACTAAGAATATTATTGGGTGATACAAGATTGCCCTTATGCCACTAGATGCTCCTACATTAGACACCCTGCAAGGTAGATTGAAAAGTGACCCTATCACTTTATAGCTGGTAGAGTAAAAAACAAATTGGAAACCTCCATTGTGAATATCCAAGTTGAGTCTTCTATTGATCGTCCTTTCCACTTCACTAGGTATTTTTCAAACTACCTATTTTTGGTACTCTAGTCCATATGACTATCTAGAATTTCTTCAATCTCTTCCTTCATAGAAGTAGGAATTGAACATGTCTCCAACATCAACCCCATCTAGCAACTCCACCTCATATGCATTTCTTGAGTCATGTTTCTTCAAAATTTTGTAGGGGCCAAATTTCTTCATCTTCAACTTGTTGTAGGTACCCACTGGAAATCATTCCTTCCTTAAGTATACCATAACTAGATCCCCTACTTGGAACTCCTTATGTCTCCTCTTTTGATATTCCCTAGCCTTATACTATTGGTTCATCTTGGTAATATGTGCATGTACCTCTTCATGTAGGTTCTTGACATGTTCAACAAATTCTTCTACCTCAGTACTTGTCCTCTCCCCTTGCTCCATCTTCCTTAGCTCTGGTGTAGTCCTTGGACTACTCCCATACACAATTTGGAATGGTGATCTACCAGTAATCTTGTTTACAAAATTATTGTAAGCAAATTCTACTTGTGGTAGAATCAAATCCCATCCATTGGGCTTTTCTCCTACTAAACTCCTTGACAAATTGCCCAGACTTCTATTTACTACTTCTGTTTGTCCATCAGTCTATGGATGATGTGTAGAACTAAACTTCAATTCTGTCCTCAAATTTTTCCACAATGTCGTCAAGAAATATCCCAGAAATTTAATATCTCTATCAGAAATAATACTTTTTGGGAGACCATGTAACCTCACCACCTCTATGAAAAAAAAATCTGCAATATGCACTGCATCATGAGTTTTGTGGCATGGAATGAAATGTGCCATCATGGAGAACCTATCAACAACCACAAATACTAAGTAATTACCCTGTTGTGTCCTTGGCAACCCAAGAAAAAATCTATACTTATGTCCTCCCAAGGCTTCAATAGAATAGGAGATGGCTGATAGAGTCCAGTATTTTGACTAAATCCTTTGGCTATTTGACGTACTTGACAACTCTGCACAAACTTCTTCACATCTTGTGACAATTGAGGCCAAAAATAATGTTTTTTAATAATGGAAATGGTCTTATCCCTACCAAAGTGTCCTGCCATCCCTCCATTGTGTTTCTTCTTGATCAAGTTCTCCCTCATAGAACTCCTTGGAATACATAATTGACTGCCCTTGAACAACATACCATCCTGAATCAAGTAATCTAGCGACCCGGTCCTATCTAGAGTAATAGGTTTGTTACAAGCCTTCCATGCTTTTGCAAAATTAGGATCCTTAGGGTACAAATTCTTGAGTTCATCAAACCCAACCACTTCAACCTGCATTACTATCAACAACAACTATCTCCTACTTAATGCATCTGCAACCCTATTAGACCTCCCACTTCTATGTTTCAACAAAAATGTATAGCTTTGCATGAACTCTACCCATTTCAAATGTCTCTGATTCAATTTACCTTGGCTATTTAGGTATTGCAATGCCTAGTGATTAGTATACAGGACAAATTCTTTTGGAAACAAATAATGCCTCCATTTCTTTAAGGCCTGAACTATTGCATAGAACTCCTAATCATAAACATAATACTTCTTATTTGCATCATTTAATTTTTCACTAAAGTAGGCAATAGGCTTAACTTCTTAGCTCAATACAACCCTAATAGCATTGCCATTGGCATCGCAATCCACCTAGAACACTTAATTGAAATTAGGAAGTGCCAACACAAATTTCTCTATCACCTTCTTTTTCAACAATTCAAAACTCCTTACAGCTCTTGTAGTCCACTTGAACTCTTTTCTATCCCCCCTCATTGTTTCAATTAGGGGTGCACATATGCTGTTGAAATTCCTAGTGAACTTCCTTAAAAAACTAGCCAGACCATGGAATGACCTCACCTTAGTAGTAGATCTTGGAGTAGGCCATTCCAAGATGACCTTTAACTTCTATGGGTCCATTTTGAGACCCTCAGCTGATACAACAAACCCCAAATAGACTAACTCCTTTTTGGCAAAGCTACACTTCTTCAAATTAATCAACAACTTCTCTTCCCTCAACCTTTCAAGGACACTACAAATGTGCAATAAATGTTCATCCAAAGATTTGGTGAAAATTAAAATATCATCTAGATAGAAAATAACAAATTTCCCCAAGAATTTCTTTAGTACCTCATTCATAAGCTGCATGAAGGTGTTTGGAGCATTGGTCAGGCCAAAGGGCATGACTAACCACTCATATAGACCCTCCTTGGTCTTGAATGTAGTCTTCCACTCATCTCCCTTTCATATGAAGTATCGAGCTCCACTCAAATATTCCATAAGATCATCCATTCTTGGCAAAGGGAACTAATATTTGATGGGCATTCTATTTATAGCCCAAGAGTCTATACACATTCTCCACTCTCCATCCTTCTTTGGTACCAGCACTATAGGTACTACACATGGATTCAGGCTCTCTCGAATCAAACCTTTCCTCAACAACTCCTGAACTTGTCTTTTTAGCTCCTCAATTTTAGTAGGAGTCATCTTATGAGCAGTGTTGTTAGGCAAACTAGCTCTAGGGATTAAATCTATTTGATGACTAATTTGCCTTACTAGTGGCAACCCTTCTGGAATATTATCAGATATGACACCTCCATACTCACTTAATAGACCTAAAACTTCAAGTGGAATTTCACTACCACCTTCCTTATCCTTTCTAGTAATCAAAGCATAACACATATGTTGATGTTTCATGCCATCTAGAAATTCTCTTCCATCAACAAGACATACCCTAGCACTACTGCACACTTCTTCATCTTCCTTTATCAAGGGTTTCAGTTTGTGGTGAACTCCATCCTTTGTCAGAGAGTATGTATTTACATGACCATCATGTACAACATGCCTATCAAACTGCCACAACCTTCCCAACAATAAATGGAAAACATCCATTGGAATGATGTCAGAGAGAATCTCATCATGGTAACTCCCAATCTTAAACTTTACAAAACATTGTTCACTAATTAGGACCTTATGATCATCCTTTACCCAAGCAATTTGATAGAGTTGGGGGTGCTTCTCCCTCTTGAGTTTTAGCTTTGAGACCATCTCCTTTGACACCAAGTTGTTAGTGCTTCCACCATCGAAAATCACATCACAAAATTTACCCTTGCACTTGTACCTAGTACAAAATAAACTCCCCCTTTGTCTAGGTCCAGTCTCACCGCTTAGTAAGACCCTTTCATTAACTAGAACCTCTCCTCTTTCTGCATCCTCTGTGTTGGTGTTTTGAAATGTTACAAGTTTCAAATTACCCCAATCAGAACAAGACACATTTAGGGATAGCTAACTCCCATCCTTAACATGTCCTTTCAAACACTGGGCCAACTATAATGCTTGACCCTTCTTCTACTTTAGGCTTTGCAAAACCTAGGTGGGTTTACCTCAGAATTAGTTTATATGGTACTAGTCCTAAAGCATATTCCTAAATCTAAGAAAGTAGATAAAACCCTTATTTATCCTATTGACTCATGCAATAACATAGATCTACAATAGCTAAATGCAAAACAATATAATTCATAAGCTGAGTGAGGGCATCCTTTTTAGATCTTCAACATTAAAGGGAAAAACATTTGATTAATGATGTTGAGTTTAGCAAAACCCCAAATATGTAGTAGTAAGAACTAATTGATCCTATAACTAACCAATGCCTTGTTTATTGGGAAATTCTATGAATCAAATACATGCATATGGATACCTAAAACATACTTATATATTTAGATATTTGATCTATCCATTCACCTTGTAAATAGACATCTATCTTCATAAGAATTCTCACTGCTTACTGAATATCCTCCTAATGAGACCTACAACCCTGTCAAGGTAAATAAACATTTACTTGGCCCTTTGTTCCAATAGCAAACTTATCCAGACATACAACCTTAAGGGATTGCAAATGAGTTTAAGCTCTTTGTTCTTAAATAGAAAAAATTGAAAATAATAAAGGAAGGAGATGAGAATTAGAATGAAACTAAAGAGATTTCTACTCAATTTTATTCATTTCCTTAAATTAGACATTCATATTCCTGAAATTGAAACATAGAAATGCCTAACAGATTAGAACTAGTTGTATTATCTTCATTACTATTGTTCATACAAGAGAAATTTCTAAAGAAAATGTGGTGTCATAGTAATGAAAACACATCAAAATTGGAACCATTGGTCTCATATATTTGAGAAAACTCAAGATTGGAACACCTATGGTATTACAATAGTGAGTCATTTTTTCTCTAAAACTAGAAATTCTACAAAGAATGATAAAGAGAATAATATAGAGGAGAGTGAATTCTTAGATCTATTATGCATCTGACATGTGTCCACTTGGAGAACATCTTCAAGCAATGAAAATAATCTCTCTAATCTCTCTCTGTAATTACATATCAAATCCTTGATCATTTTGGCTCTCAAAAGCATAAAGATATCTCAAATACTTGACGGAACAATTACTGCTTTTGATGCTAGATCTCAAATCAAGGCAAAGGAAAAAATTAATTAAATGGCCTCTATAGGCAAGATAATCTTTTCAAATTTTTTTTTTACACATTTAGGCTTCAAAAAGCTTTCATATCTGTCTTCTAACCAGTTTTGATGCTCCATGGTGAAATCCGCCCGTTCTGTTGAGAATGTCCTAGAAAATACAAACCTTCTCATAGAGAGAACCAGTGAATAGTTGTGCAAAATTTGACCTCATATTTGGAAAATTCATTTCCTCCTAGTTCCAACGGTATATTGAAGTGCTCGTTTCAGATGAAAATCATGCATCTGGCAACCGTTTGAAAATTAGGCTTCTTCTATACCCTTGCATAGCATTATTGCAAAAATTTGTCCTTTTCAAAAGTTTTAAACTATATAATAATTCAAACTTTATTTAAAATCTGACACTGCACGTTTAGAAGAAGAAATATTTAAAAATAATAATAATTTTTTGAACCTTTTGAAATTTCCCTCCATTTTTCCTCTAGGTCAAACCTTGTTGACCACCCTCACCACATGTCATCATTTGATTGGTCAAATTTCTACCACATCATAAGTCCACCTCACTACTAGTTGGCTAGTCACCATGTTGCATGGTTAACTATTGAGCAACTTCGCCTTAGCGACATAACAACTACCATCAGATCTATCGTGTGGCATGATCTGGTGCATCATTTAACTTAGACTACCACATCACTACTTGGTTCATCAATCTGTCACCACATGCTACAACTTGTTAGATTTTAATTTTCCAACTGTATCTAGGTAGGACCCACATCCTCTACAACATCTCGTTAGATTTTTTATTTTTTGGCAGGTCACCATGTTGCTTGTCGAAAAACCTCTCATTTTTTGGTGGTGACATGGCGACCACTAGATTCTTTAGCTTTCTTGGTAATTCTCTGGTAGCTCCTTGATTTGCATGCTCATTCAAAATTTATCTAGTTGCCTCCAGCTATCAGTGACCAAGTTGGGCCCACCATGCAAGCCACAGCTTGCAAAAGCCTTTTGTCTTGTAGACAACATACAAAGTGAGTTGAATAGTATATAAACATTTTAAAATCCCTCCCTCTGGTGAATGTGGGATAAAGGCTACTTTGTTATTATAATGTTGTCCCTACCTTGCTTGGACTATGGCTTCTTTCCCTCACATGTCTAGAGTCTGTATTTCCACTTGGTTAAGACAAAGAAATTTTAGGGAAGCCATGGACCTTATTTACCATTTCATACACAAGGGGCCTCTATAAAAGGTACAATACATCTCCCATTCACAACTTTTTTTAAAACTCCCTCTCTATGCTAACAATTACCTTCCTTGATGCTACCTATTTACTTCCATTCATTGAATATTGAAATCAAAATTATTTAAAAGATTCCTTTTGCGCATGGTTTGCTCTGCCATGGGTTACAAATAGTCAAATGTAGGGCCACAAATTATGTGGTGTTAAGGTAAAATGATATTTTCAAGTCTTCTTAACAACTCCCACATGCTTCATTGTCAATATTATATTCAAAAGGCATGATCACAAGTTTTTCATTCTCCTCCAGCGTAGTAAGACTCCTTCACATCGTGGGCACTTCTCTTGCAATATTGTCGTGCCTTCGTTCTCTTTTTGGCATGGATGTTCTTTTTCAAGCTTCTGCTATGTCTTGTTTTAATGTGAGCTACGTACACTAAGTGGCTTGGCGGCTTCCTCTTCAAAGTTCTGGACTATTATTGAATTTTACAATTGAATTGTAGGGTTAACACTAATGATGGGTTGCTGCCAAAATTACAAGGATTAGAAGGTTACCCTGCTCCATAGTCATAACACGAATTCACGTGGGGAGAGGGCAAGTCTAGAGTAAGAATGTCTAGTTGTTGGATATCAAACTGGAGATAAAGAATGGATGGTGGCTCATGGACATGATTGTGCCTTCTATTCACTAGGGGACCTTTTAGATATTGAGCAATGAATTATCCGGTAGGTATATGTAGTATATAATTCAATATATTCTTTTTTTAGTTGCTTGGCCTACCTCATCAAGTTGCAGTCCCCATGCAAGCAACACCTTTCTGCCTTTTATAGTATTTTAAATTTAGGCTTCCAGGGAGATTTTAGTTAGATCAAACTACAAAATTTCTTTTAAATTTTATTGGTCCCTGATAAAAGGTACTCATTCTCAATCTCCACATTCTTTGTTAACAAGAAATAGGGTTCATTTCCTTTGTCTCTTTCATGATTTATAATGCCCCACACAATGACTACTTGTCTACCAAAATGCATATAATTCCAGATTTTCAACACCATCCTGCTCAAGGTATCATTTATCCCTCTTTCCTAGACAAGTGGTGGCTCCAAACTATAGTCTCCTCCCTTGATGATAATAGTCAACCATTCAAATTCAATGTTGACCCATACAAAAATTAGATGCCACAACTCCCACCAGTCATCAAGATCAAAAAAACCTTTGATTTTTCTTCTATTATGAATCAAATTGTGCTTAGGGCATAAAATAAGGTCTATCCTTTGACATATTAAATCTCTCCACCTTATTTTATCACCTTATCAATCTGATGGGATTAGTTCAGCCCCAAAGTGGGTTTGGCCAAAAAAAAATTCATTTTTGAACACTTGAACTGTCAAATTGATCCATTAGTCACCTAACATTGATTTGATCAAAATCCAATCACTATCGTATCACTTAAAACTAATTTTCAACCTTTCCTACAAATTGCCAACTTCACGCCAAGAGGTCCTTTGACTGGCCTTAAAAACTGATTGAAACACCTAATCAAACTCTGGAATCAAACATACTGATTCTCTATTCTGCATACTCCTACCCTGTCAAATCTTGTCTCATGAAAAATTTGGGATCAAAAGATATTAACTATTGAAGTTGTCCTCTCAGAACTGCCTACAAGCAAACACATTAGAAAACAATAAATTGTGTTTGGATTTGGCTTTGAAAACTGGGTAAATTGACACTTGGAGGTACAAAAATTGGGGCATTGGTTCACTATCATGAGGACAATATAAATATGGGATTAGGGATCATGATGAATAACTAGGTACATTTGGAAAATGGTCAAAGTAGGCTACTCAAATTTGTAGAGTTGGGAACAATGGTAGAAAAATATTTGTTGCAAATGGAATGACCCCGGGAAAATGTGCAAATAGATTTGTCAAGACTTAAAAATTGGCACACTTGAAGTATTTTCAAAGAAAAACATAGTGGTATAATCCATTTAACCTCACCTATCATAGATTCAAAGTTATGACATCACAAATAGGGGTTTTGATAAATCTACATTTATTAACACCAGTAAAAAGTTACAAATTGCATTCAAAAACTGATCAAACAGATTCATCATAAGCTCAAACTTGAAACATAGAAATTATCTAACATCTAAAATGCAATGCAAAATGAATTTTCTCATTTTTGTCAACTGGGTCAAAGTTATAACAAGTCAAAAAGGGCTTCCTAGAACTCAAAATAATTCACATCAGCATGACAACAATAAATGACCAACTTTGAGAGATTCAAAACCTAGACAAACACATTTGAAATGACTCAAAATCTAAAACATAGGTTCTCTAATATGGATACTAAACACTCCCAAAGTGGCAAGTCATGAGAAATTACTAGGTGTGAGATATTCAATTGCAAACAAGGCAACCTATCGCTATTTGACATGCAAAAATGTAGAATTAGACATTGCTCAAAAGAAGACTTCACAGAATGACTCGTAGTGACAATTTATCATCATGGGATGAGTAGATACACTAAACACAAGGTGTTAGAAATATTAAACACCTCTTAGACCTCAAAAGGATAGCTAGGTACAAATGCATCAAAAAGCATTTATAGGGCTTGATTTCTCGATGGAACTCAAAATCAGGGCTTTGATTTTGAGTCCCAACAGTGGCTTTGTCTAGGGAAGCATGTTCCTTGTGGGAATGGAAAGGATTCAAATCTCTAGAAGAAGTAGACCATTCCCAAAACAATAAAAAATTCTCTCGAACAATTTTATTGAAAACAAGAAACAACTAAACTATACAAATGATGGCCCCAGGCCATCGAAAAGTTTTCAAAACTCCTTACCTCTATCATACACCTGATTCTCATTGACATTTTCTTGAGGTAAGCTAAAATTTTCATTCTCCTTTGTTTCACCCAACACATCAGCACTTTGAATCACTTCATTAGGAAAAAAAAAATTATTATCATCATTTTCATAGTGCATATAAAAACTAGCATTAACTTCCACATCATGCTCACTATGAAATTATGAATCAGCATGATCATAACTACTAATATCTAACTGAAACCGATAATCACTAACTGACTCATGGACACCTTCAATTGGAAATAGGAATGATTCATATTCTCCTTTTTTCAACAAGTTACATATGTCAAAACTTTACAACTCACCTTGTTTAACCAAATGTGAAGAGTACGTAAAATTTGATTGTTGCCCACTTGCAGTTATGTCATTCATTAAATCAGACTTATCTTTTGCTAAAACCTCTTCACATTTGAAAAACTAATTAGTCACCAACCATGAAAAATTATCCTAAAATTGCCAACATAAGTCATGCTGATTGTAATCTTCATCAAACAATTCATTAGAATGAACTTTGAGCTTGTCATCAGCATATAGTGAAAACTCAGAATCAGATTTATCACTTCTAGCCTTTGCTTCTTTGTCATATTTTAAACTAATTTTAGTATAATCAGCATGATAAGAATCTGAAACAAAATGAAACTTCTCCCTATTGGTATTCTCCTTTTTAGAAAAGTCATCATGTGTATTGATACTTGATCTATTATCAAATACACCTCCAAAACTTGACAACGGATATTCTGATTTTATATCAAATCCAACATCAAACCTTGGGGAAATAACCTCATCTTGAGAAGAAATACCACAAGGGACAACATGAGCATATGAAGAAACATTTGCATATATATCAAGATCATGAGCTAGTAGTTCTAAAATCTCATCAAGACTCAACAAGACTTCATCACAAGTCTCTTCTCCTAGGTTCTAATCATAAATTGACTGGTCTAAAAAATATAAAGTAGTAGCACCATTAATATGACAATCTAAAAAACTAGAATCCATACTACAACATATTACCTCTTCTTCACACAATACCTCTTTACATAATTGAAGATAGACTTATAATAGTCATAGAACATAATTTACATCCAATCTTACAACATACTATTTTCCATGAATAAAGCTTACCTGGGGAACACAAAAATTCAAAAGAGAAATGAAAAACATCTCACAACCCCACTAGTGTAGCAAATTCTTCCTGTTGTATTGAATCTTCTTCAAATTCTCAAAGTTTGTTTATCAGTTAAATTCAATACAATTCCCTAGTAGATTCATCATTTTATTGGTGTTTTGAAATGCTACAAGTTTCAAATTACCCTAATGAGAACAAGAAACATCTAGGGGCAGCTAACTCCCATCCTTAACATGTCCTTTTGGACACTAGACCAACTATAAGGCTTGACCCTTCTTCTACTTTAGGCTCTGCAAAACCTAGGTGGGTGTACCTTAGATTCAATTTATATGGTACTAGTGCTAAAACATATTCTTGAATATAACAAAGTAGATAAAAACCTTATTTCTCCTATTGACTCATACAACAACATAGATCTGCAATAGCTAAATGCAAAAAAATGTAATTCATAAGCTGAGTGAGGGCATCCTTTTTAGATCTTCAACATTAAAGGGAAAAACATTTGACTAATGATGTTGGGTTCATAAAAACCCCAAATATGCAGCAGTAAGAACTAATTGATCCTATAACTAATGAGTTCATTGTCCATTGAGAAATTCTATGAATCAAATACATACATATGGATACCTGAAACATACTCATATATTCAGATATTTGATCTATCCATTCACCTTGTAAATAGACATCTATCTTCATAAGAATTCTCACTACTTACTAAATATCCTCCTGATGAAACCTACGACCCTGTCAAGGTAAATAAGCATTTACTTGGCTCTTTGTTCCAATAGCAAACTTATCCAAACATACAACCGTAAGGCATTACAAATGAGTTTAAGCTCTTTGTTCTTAAACACAAAACATTATAGATAATAGAGGAAGGAGATGAGAATCAAAATGAAACTAAAGAGATTTCTACTCAATTGTATTCATTTCCTTGAAATTATACATTCATATGCCTAAAATTAAAACATAGAAATGCCTAATAGATCATAACTAGCTATATTATCTTCGTTATTGGTGTTCATACAAGAGAAATTTTTGAAGAAAATATAGTGTCACAGTAATGAAAACACATCAAAACTAGAACCATTGGTCTCACAGATTTGAGAAAACTCAAGATTGGAACACCTATGGTATCATAGCAGTGAGTCATTTTTTCTCCAATATTGGAATTTCTAGAAAGAACGAGAAAGAGAATAAAATAGAAGAGAGTGAATTCTTGGATTTTTTATGCATCTTACATGTGTCCACTCGAAAAAAATCTCCTAGTAGTGAAAATAATCTCTCAAATCTCTCTCTATAATTACATTTCAAATCGTCAACCATTTTGGCTCTCAAAATCATAAAGATATCTCAAATACTTGATGGAACAATAACTACTTTTGATGCCAGATCTCAAATCAAGGCAAATGCAAAAATTAGTTAAATGGCCTCTAGAGGCAAGATAATCTTTTCAAAATTATTTTTTCCACTTTCAGGCTATTGTTCTTAGTTTGGTTTTGAATTTGAGTGTCAAGACACTTAACCACTTTCTACATAGAAGCTGAGCTACAATATGTGCCGAGCTAGAATTCCAGCAAGTGTTGAGTGACTTCAAGTGTCGAGCATTATATAGGTGCCAACTGATATATAAGAGCCAAGTCATAGTTGATACTGAGTAAGTCAGAACATTTCATATGTTGAGTGAGATAGAGTCATACATGTGTTGAGCAAGACAAAATGCAATAGGTGTTGAATAAAGCAGAGTAGTATATGTGTCGAGCACCAGTAGTCCAATATGTGTTGAGTAACACATAATCAACATATGAGTTTGTGCCTTTACAAACTCATATGTAAACCATTTTTGGAGCTAACATAGAAGGATTTTGAAGGATGATAAGGTTAAGAATGAATGTTTTCTATTTCATATGCAATCAGCATGCAACCAATAAGAAAAATGGAGAAGGCATGTAACCAAAGAGAAAAATGCAAGGAATGAGCAGGAATTCAAGATTCAATATGGATCGTAGATCCATACCTAACCCTAAGTTTACAAAGTCTTTATAAGAAGGCTCAGATCCTATGATTTTATGTTGTTGAAAAGAAGTCAAGGAATTTTCTAAGTAGATAAGCAAAATTGCAAAATAGGGAAAACAACAGGGGCATTACAAACTTAGTGAATTGAGCAGAAATTACACATCTAGTTAATCATAATAGTACAAGGGTTAGAGACAGATATCAGATCAAGCAAGGATCATGTCAAAATGAGCAGATCAAGTGCCTGAAATCAACAATTGAAGATTGTAAGAAATCAGGTCAAAGATCTCTAATACTTTCTAGCAATTGTATTAGATAGTGAAAACCCTATGTTGATAGGTTAGCTCAATAGCTATTTTGTAGATCCTTTGAAGAGGTGATTAAATCCTTTAACAGGGTGACACTTCATGTAAATTGTTTGTAAATCCTTTGACCAAGTCACTATTGACATAGTGTAAAGCCTTTAATAGCACAGGCTTTTCACAGGGAAAACCATCAAAAGTGGTCAAACAATTATTGTTGTAGTGATTTTATGGGTATCATCCCCACCCCAGTTTTACCTTCTTATTCTTGGATGGTTTCTGGGTTACCAAATCTAGTGTAATGTGTTTACTTGCATGTGTTTACTTTATGTTCATTTAATATGCTTACATGCATACAGTTTACTTTCAATTATTTGTTTTAAAGGATTTGAAAAGGTTAAAGTGTGATACTTCTAATTCACCCTGCCCCCCCACTCAGAAGTACTCTTCCCATTTGAATATTTCAAAAATTGGTATTAGAGCATTGGTTCTCACAAGGAGAAGCCTAACAGCTTAGAGAAAAGATCTAAAGATGGAAGTCTTCAAACTTGGGAAGATCATAGACAATTAGGTGATTGATGTGCATCTCACTCTACACAAATTGGAGGAAGCAAGAGAGGAATTGAGAAAATCCTTGAAAAGAAGGAAGGACATAGCCATAGCTAAAAATGATATACACTACAAGGAGATTGACACCACACAAGTGTTTTCAAATGGAGATTCCAAAGAATATGATGCAATAATAGCTGAATTATTGGAGAAGAACAGAGCTCAAGCAGAAGAAATTAGAATATTCAAGCTTGAACAAGAATCACAAGCCATAATGCTTTGTGAGGTAACTGAACAAAAGAAGAAAGCCATTGAAGACAAGGCCATGATAGAAGATGATAAGAGAAATCTTACCAATAGACTAGAGGAGAAGACAATTGAGTTTGAAAGAATCTCAAACATGAAGCTTGAAACCTTAAGCCAAATGATGAATGCTCATCATGAACTGAGTATGAAGGACATTGAGATCTCTACATTGAAGCTACAAAATGATCAACTGCAAAATGCAATTAAAAGAGAGAAGGAGATAGCAGATTGCTTCAACAAACCCAATGAGGCTATCAAGTACTTTGAGCAACTACTGAAATCACCAAGGGCTAGTAATGATACTTCAAGACTTGGTTACACCAACACTAAACAAGGAGAATCATCCAAAACTGTAGAAGAAAGGAGTAATAGAGGTAAGAAAACTAAACCCACTTGTCATTTTTGGGGTAAAAAGGGACACACTTCTAATCTTTGTAGGAGCAAGGATGGTCATCAGCATGCAAGCTTTTTTCACAAGTGCAAAAAACAAGGACATCGAGCACATGAATGCAGAACCAAGACCATGAGGACACCAAGATTTGAGGGTCACTGCTACAATTACAACAAGTATGGACATAGAGTCTTTGAGTGTAGATCAAAGCCTATGTGGATATCTAATCAGACTACAAAAGGGAATAATCATGGTCATCATTGTAACTAGGATTACAATAGCAAGTATAGCTATCACTACTATCACGAATATGGACATGTCCTTGAAAATTGCATAAGGACACATTTTAGAGGGAATTACAGTAGGTGGTTAAGCCAAACCACATGTTTTATTTTCTTGAAAATTGGTCATATCAGCAAGTATTGCCCAACAAAGTCAAAGGTACCCAAGTTAGAAGTCAACAAAGGAAAAGAGAAGATAGATTTTTAACAAATAATAGGGAAAATGAACAAGACTTGGAAAAAGAAAGATGAGTGCAGCACATCAAATGGAGGGATCACTTCACCCAAGAGGTCAAGTAATCACATATCACCAAACTAAGCAAGAATAAGTGTATGAGACTGATATACAAAGTTATATCATACATCATTCCCAAGACAAAGTAGTATTGCAAAGAAGAAATCAGCATGAGCAAAGATGTCAAGTCAAAATTTGAAGCTTTTGCAAATACTGCTGAACTATCCTTAGATGTTGAGTAAAGTTCCATTGGATGCCAAGTTGCTACTAGTGACCAAATTGATGGTTGATGCTAAGTTGAGAAATTTTAATAGAAGCCAAGTGGATTGGAAATCTAGTGGAAGCCGAGCAAATGAAATCTAATAGAAGCTAAGCCATATTGAAATCTTCAAGTACTGAGTTTATAGTTGTATGCACTAAGCATTTAATGCTAGGTTTTGAAAGGTATAAGGTCAAATTTTAATCATTTTTACACCATTCAAACATAGAGAAAAGATGAGAAGAGTGTAGAAGTGTTCATATAGCAACCTTAAAGCCATTTGCATTGAATTCAACAGTGGTTTAGCATACATTTTGATGATCTAAGGTATTTATCAAGTGTCGAGCTACACAGTATTGAAGTTTTTAATTTTTGAAACCCTAGTTTGGTATAATGGATTCTAGTTCAAGAAACCCCAAAGGAAAGGAAGGTCATGAGGTCTAGCTAGTTAGTAATAAGGTAAAACAACCCAAATTTAGGCCAATCCCTAAAGTCGCCTATAAAAATGATCCTACTAGCGCATTGTCCATTATTCCACCAAAAGTTGTCATGGTACAAGATGTGAGAAAGTGTTATAACTACAAAATAGGGGTAGTAGGTGATCTTGAAATATTTCAAGCCTATGAAAAACTGTGTGAAAACAAAATTCTGAAGGATGAATTCCAAATAGTCGAGAAAAAGGGTTTGACCAATGCCCTAGTTTAGCCTACAGGTTTCAAAACAGAATGGATATGGATTGTCCTTAGAAAAATTCACAATGGATGTTTGTGGTTAGAAATAGGACCAGTAAATATTACCAAGAGAATAGTACATAGGGTTACAGGTTTCCCAACCCTAGATCAACCTAAGACCCTGAGCAATGATTCCAAAGAGATCATTGAAAGAAATATAGGAGCTAAGTGGAATAAAAGGGGTATGACTATTGACACTGTAACTGATCCTCTTCTAGATTTTATAGTAAGAGTGATATCTCATAAATTATACCAATCCAACAGATTAAATAGTGTGCCATGTATAGCTATTGATGTAGCTTACAAACTTGTAAAGAAATATCATGCATATGATCTAGCTAAACTAATGTTGCAGCAAATAAATGAGAACCTAGGAGCAATAAGGAGGTCAAAGGGTACTTAATATAAGTTTGGTTCAATTCTTATATGCATATTCTTTTATGTCATGGAAGAGTTTCCTTCTACTGGAAAGGTGAATTGGAACCCAAACAAAATAGCAATCACACAAATCAATGAGTTCATTGATCAGATGGGTGATAATTTTGAGGCCCAAATGACAAAATTATTTTGAAGATTTCAAGAAATCCATGAAACAAAGGGTTAGAATACTAGTTTCCCTGGTGGAAAAACACATCAATGACATTTGCTTTTTGGTTAACATTGACTATACCTATATCCAGGTAGCAATCCCAAGGGTAAGATGGCTAAGACCATTGAGATATAAACTTGATGTAGATGAATCCTCAACAACAATCACAACATTTCTTGCAAAAGAAATTGATAAGGAGGCTCTTCATTTTGGTACATATGATGTTGTCAAATCCAAAGTTGAAATAGAATTGAAGACATCCTCTATTATTAAGAGGAAAGATAAATTAGTAAAGAAGAAAAAGAAAAAATTTGGTGAAAATATTGAAGGAGAAGCACGTGCTGAAGAAGGAGAAGAAGTAGTAGTAGTAGAGAGCAAAGAAGAGGAGCAAGGGCAAGGCCCAATGGAGTTGACACAAGGCTTAGGAGAAGACAAGGAGGAAGGTGTCGAGGAAGAAGAAGGCAAGTAAGCACCTAAACGAGCTGAGAAAAAGAAGAGAAATGCTCAAACTCAGCCTCCAACTCAGCCCAAACCTAAGAAGGTAACCAAGCCTACACAAGCCAAGCCAACACCAACAACAAGAGCTAGCACAAGGGCATCCACACAAAATGCCAAAGAGGTAACAAAAGAGAAGAAGAAGGATACTGAATAGCTTGATGAAGTGCCAAAGAAAAGAAGAA
The DNA here is from genome assembly GCA_028749045.1 of Cupressus sempervirens. Classification (NCBI taxonomy): domain Eukaryota; kingdom Viridiplantae; phylum Streptophyta; class Pinopsida; order Cupressales; family Cupressaceae; genus Cupressus; species Cupressus sempervirens. The sequence continues at coordinate 286,153,739 of CM053792.1, forward strand.
AGTATGTGGCACAACTAGACACTGATAATGAGGAAATAATAGAGTCAAAGGATATCAGCCAATTCAGAGTGGTAAGTCATCCTCCCAAATTTGCTATAGACAAAATTTGTGAAAATGTTAGGAATGCAAATTTGAATGATTTGCAAAGTCTTGATTTCAACAAGCCAAGTAGAGAAGAACAAAATAAAATAGAGGAATCAATATATGCCATGATGGTTGAATTCAAAAGCACACCTCTAGAGTTAGACAATACCATGCCTAGAGAGCTATATGAGATAGTTGAAAACAAATGGCATTATTGTCTGAAAATGGAAAAGGAGATCAGATAATCTACCTTAGCACAAGTGATGCCTAACTTAACAAGAGGTCAAATAACAAAGGCTAATAAGAAACATGGTGGAAAATATACACCTAAATATAGAGCGTTCAACATCCTACAAAATAAGATTGAGGATGTAGTGAATAAGTCCACACAATTGTGGAAGACAATTTACAAGAAAACTAATGACAAGGATAAATAAGCAAATAAGGTAGAGGCTAGTACCAAGGAAAAGATAGAGGAAAAGAAAGTGGAAGAGAAGGAAGATAAAGGAGAAGAAGAGAAGAAAAATGAGGAAGATAAGGAAAATAGAGAGGAGGAAGAAACACAAAAGGAAGAAGACATGGTAATAGCTGAACAATAGTAGCAAGAGGAACAGAGTGTGCAAGACAAACAAATGCCACCCCCAAGCCCTCCTCATGTAATCATCACATCTATAGACATAATAACTATTGAGGATGTTCCTAATAATTTAGCTCAAAACATCGATCCCCTAACTGTAGAGGATCTCTCCAAGATCCTTCACCAATTCACTCTATAGGCACATTTATGCACAAATCCTATATTGGTGAGTGTAGATGAGCTATAGAAAGCAATAAAAAAACCAAAAAGAGACAAGGTGAAACCACAAGAACCACCTTTCACCTATATAACTACTAGCACTCAAATTTTAATGCTTCCACCACCATATCAAATGACTATAATAGCAATAGGTGATACTACACAAAGGTCAAGTACAAAAGAAGGGAAGTCTAATGAGAAGGAGGACACATCAAAAGAAAAGGAGTAGGCCACTATTCAGACATTGGTAGAACTACCAAAAATAGGAACTCCTACCAAAACCCTTCAAAAAACTAAAGCCATACCTTTGCAAATTTCCACACCAGGCTCTAGCTCTACAAAGGTGACTAGGGTACTTCCCTATGGAGGCCTTGAGTTAGATGAAGACATTGTAATACCTACCTATGACTCAAAGACTATCACCATGGAGCAGATTATAGAAATGCAAGATGCATTAAATAGGAGAAAGAGGCATGAAATACTCAGAAAAGAGTATAAAAATAAGCAAGCAGTACATGAGATTAAGGACATCTTTATGGATGCCTTTAGCTTGCAGTCACCAAATGAATCAAAGCCCATAGTGGAACAATTATCAGACATTGTTGATTAGGTGACTAGTGAAGACCAGGACACAAATGTCAAATTTATAGAGTGGTCTAAGAGGAAGTTCTAGGGGAAGGTAAATGAGAAAATATCTAGTGGTATAGCACTTGAGCAAGTAGAATTGGCCAAGAAAATTGACAATGTCAAAACTGTACTTGAGAACATTTTCTCATTGTATAGAAAGTTGTGTGATTTTTCCAATTTCACACAAGAAACAAGTCAAAGGATAATGAGCTTGGAAAGAAATTTGAAGATTTCTAGCATACAATTACCAAGGGATCCAGCTCAAAGTGAGAAGCATTTTTCCCAATCGCCTCACACTAAAAGAGAGTTAGTAGCACTAACAAGTGAAGAGGCCAATATAAAGGCCAAATTAATGTAGATTAAATCCTCCATAACCCCACATTTGGAGGTCCTCCACAATGAACAAGTCTATGCTGAAACTATTTTAAAGAAAGATCCTAATCTTTCTACACTTGATGGAGTTGTACATCTTGCTAAAGAGACTGCAACCCAACACAAGTCACTAGACATTGCTTTGGAGAATTGGGATGCAGCTCTAAAAATGATAATGGAGGTAAACATCACATTTTTAGCTAAATATGGTATTACTCCTTAGAACCCTTTGACATAAGTGTCAAAAAGGGGGATAAATAACAATAAGGAGGAAATAGATATAATGTTTAGGAGGAGAAATAATAATAATAAGGAAGATATGACTAAGGGGGAGAATACTAAGTATTCCAGTAATTACATTCTTTCATTCATTCTTTTGGAGAATAAAAAGGGAAAGAATTGCAGATAGCCAAAAAGGGGGGAGATAAGACTTAATGTGTATGGGGGAGAAATAATGTTTTGAGGAGATATGAATAAAAGACAGAAAAGATAGAAAAATAGCACATAGGTATAGATTATAGAAATAGGGAAAAGGAAAAGATTATCTGATACAACAACACAAGAATTTTGGTTGCAAGAATGAAAAGGCACAATCAGCTCAGGGGGGGTTACAAAATTTTTAAGGTATTTTGAACAAATTTTGAAATTTTGTACATATGCAGAGCATATTAGATAGGGTACTCATAAGAGTAGATCAATAATGTTTAGTAAAGTGTTTTTTGACACTCATGTCAAAGGGGGAGATTGTTGGTCTTAGTTTGATCTTGACATTTGAGTGTCAACACACTTAACCACTTTCTACATAGAAGCTGAGCTACAGTATGTGCCAAGCTAGAATTCCAATAGGTGTCGAGTGAATTCATGTGCCGAGCATTATATAGGTGCTGAGTGATATATAGGTACCAAGTCATGGTTGATGCCGAGAAAGTCAAAACATTTCATATGCCAAATGAGCCAGAGTCATACATGTTTCGAGCAAGACAAAATGCAATAGGTGATGAATAACATAGAATCAACATATGAGTTTGTACCTTCACAAACTCATATGTAAACCATTTTTGGACCCGACATAGAAGGATTTTGAAGGATGATAAGGTTAAGAATGAATCTTTTATATTTCCTATGCAATCAACATGTAACCAATAAGAAAAATGGAGAAGGCATGAAACCAATGAGAACAATTTAAGGAATGAGCGGGAATTCAAGATTCAATATGGATCATAGATCCATACCTAACCCTAAGTCTATGAAGTCTTTATAAGAAGGCTCAGACCCCACAATTTTATGTTGTTGAAGAGAAGTCAAGGAAGTTGTTAAGCAGATAAGAAAAATTGTAGAATAGGGAAAACAATAGGGGCATCACAAACTTATTGAATTGAGCAGCAATTACACATCTAGTTAATCAGAATAGTACAAGGATTACAAATAGATATCAGATCAAGCAAGGATCACATCCAAATGAGCAGATCAAGTGCCTAAAATCAGCAATTGAAGATTGTAAGCAATCAAGTAAAAGATCTCTAATACTTTCTAGCAATTGTATTAGATAGTGAAAACCCTATATTGATAGGTTAGCTTAACAACTATTTTGTAGATCCTTTGAAGAGGTGATTAAATCCTTTAACACAGTGACACTTCATGTAAAGTGTTTTTAAATCCTTTAACTAGGTCACTATTGACACAATATAAAGCCTTTAATAGGGTAGGCCTTTCATAGGGCAGACCATCAGAAGTGGTCAAACAATTATTGTTGTAGTGATTTTGTGGGTATCATCTCCACCCCAATTTTACCTTCTTATTTCTAGAGGGTTTCTAGGTTACCAAATCTGGTGTCATGTGTTTACTTGCATATGTTTACTTTATGTTCATTTAATATGTTTACATGCATATAGTTTACTTTCAGTTATTTGTTTTAAAGGATTTGAAAAGGTTAAAGTGTGATACTTCTAATTCACCCCCCCTCTCAGAAGTACTCTTCCCATTTGAATATTCCAACACAAGCTTCAACAAGCTTTCATATCTACCTTCTAACCAATTTTGATGCTCCATGGTGAAATATGCCTATTCTATTGAGAATGTCTTGAAAAATACAAATCTGCCTACAGAGTGAACCAGTGAATAGCTGTGCGAAATCTGACCCATATTTGGAAAATTTGTTTCCTCCTTGTTCCAATGGTATATTGAAGTTCCTATTTTGGATGAAAATTGTGCATCTGGCAGCTGTTTGAAAATCAGGCTTCTTCTATACCCTTGCATAACATTATTGCAAAAAAAGTCCTTTTCAAAAGTTTTAATCTATAGAAAAATTCAAAATTTATTTAAAATCTAACCCTGCACATTTAGAAGAAGAAATATTTTTAAAATAATAATAATTTTTTGAACCTTTTGAAATTTCCCTCCATTTTTCCTTTGAGTTAAATGTTGTTGATCACCCTCACCATGTATCATCATTTGATTGGTCATATTTTTGCCACATCATCAGTCCACCTCACTACCAAATAGTTGGTCACCATGTCGCATGGTTAACTATAGAGCAACTTTTCCTTAGTGACATAACAACCACAATCAGATCTACCACATGGCATGGTCTAGTGCATCATTGAACTCAGACTGCCACATCATTGCTTGTTTCATCAATCTGTCACCACATGCTGCCACTTGCCCAATTTTAATTTGCCAACTATATCTAGGCAAGACCCACATCCTCTACAACATCTTGCCAATTTTTTTATTTTTTAGCAGGTCACCATGTTGCTTACCAAAAAACCTCCCATTTTTTGGTGGCAACATGGTGACCATTGGATTCTTTAGCTTTCCTAGCGACTTTCTACTAGCTTCTTGATTTGCATGCTCATTCAAAATTTATCCATGGCTTGCAAAAGCCTTGTGTCTTGTAGACAACATACACAGTGAGTCAAATGGTATTTAAACATTTTAAAATCCTTCCCTCTGGCGAATGTGGGATAAAGGTTGCTTTGTTATTATAATGTTGTCCCTTCCTTGCTTGGACTATGGCTTCTTGCCCTAACATGTCTACTCTATATTTCCACTTGGTTAAGAAAAAGAAATTGTAGGGAAGCCATGGAACTTATTTACCATTTCATACACAAGTGGCCTCTATGAAAGGTACCATATGTCTCCCATTCACATCTTTTTTTTTTAAACTCCCTCTTTGCGCTAAAATTACCTTCCTTGATGCCGCTTATTTACTTCCATTCACTGAATGTTGAAATCAAAATTATTTAAAAGATGGCTTTTTCTCATGGCCTACTCTGCCATGGGTTACAAATAGTCAAATGTAGGGCCACAAATTATGTGGTGTTAAGGTAAAATGATAGTTTCAAGTCTTCTTAACAACTCCCGCATGCTTCATTGTCAATATTCTTTTCAAAAGGCATGATCACAAGTTTTTCATTCTCCTCCAGCCTGGCAAGACTCCTCCACATCGTGGGTACTTCTCCTACAATATTTTTGTGCCTTCATTCTCTTTTTGGCATGGACATTCTTTTTCAAGCTTCTGCTATGTCTTGTTTTAATGTGAACTACCTATGCTGAGTGGCTTGGAGGCTTCCTCTTCTAGGTTATGGACTATTATTTACTTTTACAATTGAATTGCAGGGTTAATACTAATGATGGGTCAGTACCAAAATTACAAGGATTAGAAGGTTCCCTTGCTCCACAATCATAACATGAATGCACACGGGGAGAGGACAAGTCTAGAGTAAGAATGTTTGGTTGTCAATTGTCCAGCTGGAGATAAAGAATGGATGGTGGCTCATGGACATGATTGTGCCTACTATTTCCCAGGGGACCTTGTAGATATTGAGAAATGAATTATCTGGTAGGTATATATAGTATATAATTCAATATATTATTTTTTTAGTTGCTCGGCCTACCTCTTCAAGCCGCAGTCCCCGTGTAAGAAACACCTTTCTACCTTTTGTAGTATTTTAAATCTATGCTTCCAAGGAGATTGTAGACAAATTGAACTAAAAAATTTCTTTAAAATTTATGGGTTTCTTCATTCTTAACAAACAAGATTCACTTCTCAACATATTTCTTGTCATTGGCCTTGCATCTTTATCTCCAATGATTTGATCTACAGGATGGTGTCTTTTGACATATTTGGATAGTCTAAGCTCAGTTCTTGTAGCTACATTTTGTCTCTCAACTTTAGTATCACTATGTGCATCACTGTTAGGTATTTTAACATTTCTTTCATGTGTTCCAATCTTAGAGTTAGATTGTGCATTCTCCTCATTTTGCAACTTGACATCTGAATGCAACTCGACATTCACAAGATGTGACTCAAAAATTGTTGAAACTTTCTATTGGATTGCTACATGATTTGTAGCATCTTCTTCAATAGGCATTCCTTCATAATAATATACAAATATCTTGTAATCTTCTAGTTCTTTTGTAGGTTCAGCCTCATGTGCTTCTATAAACTCATCAAAATTCACATTTGCACTTTCCACAATTTTGTTAGTGTTAGCAATTAAACACTTACAAGCTTTACTTCTTGTGTAGTAACCAAGGAATATACCTTCTTCGCTCTTTGAATCAAACTTTCCACTCCTAATATCTATAAGAATATAGCATTTACTTCCAAATACCTTAAAGTATTTCACATTAGGTGGATGACAATACCATAGTTCAAAGGTGTTGAGTGAGTACCCTTCTTTACTTGCACATGGTTCAAGGTGTATACAATAGTGCTTACAGCTTCTCTCCAATATTTTAGAGCAACATTTTTCTCCATCATAAGTGTTCTGGCATAGTCCATTATAGATTTGTTTCTTCTTTTAGCAATTCCATTTTGTGGAGGGGTCCTAGGTCCTGATGTCTATTTCTTGATTCCTCTAACATTGCAAAATGTCTCAAACTCATGTGAAGTGAATTCACCTCCTCTATCTGATCTCAAGCATTTCAAGCTCTTACCTATTTCTTTCTCAACTCTTGCCAAGTACCATTTAAGCATTTGAAAAGTATTTGATTTTTTTTTAAGAAACATGAATATCATCATTCTAGAGTAATCATCAACAAGCAACATTATATACATGTCTCCTTTGTATCTTTGTACTTCAATGGGTCCACAAGTCAGTATGAAAAATTTCAAGTATTTCCTTAGAAGTGTAAGCTTTACTTTTAAAGCTTACACTTTGTCATCTTGCCTAGATGACATTGTTTGTAGATTATGTTTTCTAGTTTCTTCAACTTAGGCAAACCTCTAACCCTTTTCATGTTGCTGATCAGATTATCAAAGTTAACATGACATAATCTCTTGTGCCAAAGCCATACATCATCAAATTTTTCAATAAGACAAGTAGCATCTTCTATATCCAAATAGAACATATTAATCCTAGTTTGATCACCTTTTCCAATCAAGTTTCCATTTGTATCATATATCTTGGCTGATTTATTTTCAAACTCAAATTTGCACCCCAAATTATTTAATTGTGACACACTTAAATTTTTTTAATTCAATCCTTCAACATAATAGGCATTATCACATGAAATCTTGTCTATGAGCTTCATAGACCCTTTTCCTTTTATCAAACATGGTGCATCATTACCAAATCTTACACTATTTCCATCATAACAGGTTAAGGTAATGAACTTACTTTTGTCTCCAGTCATGTGATGTGAGTATCCATTGTCAATGATCCATTTGTCATTCTTGTTCACACAAGTCATAAGTGGAGTGGCTTGATCCTCATCTGATTCATCCTTCATTGCAACATATACCACTTCTTTATCATTTTCATCAGAGTTATTTTCATTAGCAATGTAGCATGATTTCTTGCCTTTATCGCTATAGTCTCTTCCATCATCTTCTCTTCTATTTTCATACTTGTTCCCTTCTCTGAAGTTCTTCTTCTGTGTACATCTTGCTGCAATATGACCAACTTCATTGTAATTGAAACAAATGATAGGCAACTTACCTTTGAATTTACCTTTTCCTTTGTGGAATCTTCTTTCTAGCAATGCTTCCAATTGATTCAATGTTTTCTTCATTTGTACTACTATCACTAGATGCATACTTTATCTTTCATTTCTTTTTCTTTGGCTTTTCCTCCTCATAATCCTTTAGTAACATTTTTTCTTTGAAAGCTGATTCAAGTGCCTTAGGTTTGTAATTATTTAGATAGCTCAAAAGCAATGAGTCTTCCTACCAAACCTTCAAGGGTTAGATAATTTTCTGGCACACATCTTAACTCTTGGACTGTAGACACTCTAATCGCATACACAAGCAACAATTTTCTTAAGACTTTACTTGGCACAATATCTCATCTATCTTACCACTAGTTCCTTTTATTGCACTAAAAACTTCTTTTATTCTAGAAACATATTGAGCAATGTTTTCACCTTCTTCCATTCTTATATCATCAAACATACCTCTGAGGCTCTTTGAACATTTTTTTCTCCTCCATAAATGGTTTTTAGGGAATCCCACATTAGCTTTGCATTCTTAAGGTCTTTGATATCATCAAATTTAGCATAGCTTAGGGTAGAGGCAATCTCTAAAATAGCCTGATTGTGTTCTTTCTTTTTCTTCAAATCTTCAACAATTAACACTCTTGTTGGATCAACATGTTCTATTGTAATGCAAGTTTCTGCATAATCTCCAAGTCCTCCAAGGTTTAGCTTCATCAAACTTTTCCATGCAGGAAAGCTATCTCTATTGAGCTTGGGTACCTCTCTTTTTGACATCTTGATCTTTATGCTCTTAATACCTTAAAACTAATCCTCTTAAGCACCTATGCTCTAGTACCAATTGTTGGAATTCTTTTAGAATAACTGAGAGAGGGGGGGTAGTGAATCAAATATTCAAGGTCCAGATGTACAAATAAAACTTTTCACAATGTAGTGAACCCATATAACATTCTTAACCATGCATGCATTCATTGTGTGTTAACCAAAAGTGATATGTTACTATTAAATCAACATGTAGAAATGTAAAGCATAAATGAAAACATATCCATCAGTACACTTGACACAATGATTTAACATGGATACCCAATTTGGGAAAAACCACTAGTAACATGCTACTTCTTTTTCACTCTTTTGAAGTGATGCCCTGTTAAAGGCCAATCCTATTAAAGGTTACAACACACATTGTTAAATGTGACTCGGTTAAGGTATTTTAATCACCCTATTAAAAAGTGAGCCTTATTAGAGAACTTTAGGCCATTCACTTGGAATGTCACCCTGTTAAAGGATTTTCCACCTTTCTCCAAAGGATTTACCATAATCTAATACAATTGTTAGAAAGTGATAGTAGAGCTATGATCTGATACAACTTACAACCTTACTTGCATATTACAAATCACTATTTAGTCCTCAACTCTACTTGGCTTCCAATATTTTTAGTTCTAATAGCTTGTTCACCCTTCAAGCATTCATCCTCATTAAGCCTTCTTGCTTAGTTTGCCATTGCAAACTTCTTCCCTTAGGTCACTTGATGAAGCAAACCCTCTTCCTTCTTGTCATATGTTCACATCCAAAACTCTCTAACCTCCATCCAACATTATTTCATGACCAAACATTCCTACATATAGGAAATTAGAACTCTTTTTCCTTCTCATTATCCATCTCAAAAATTAGGGTTTTCAATCTATTAGGTAGGATACAATGTATCTACCCCATATCTTCTCTATCCTAGAAACTTCTAGAATCCATTTGAATTTTCCTCCAAAAAAATTTAAATGAGATTCTATGCCTCTAGCTCATCAATCTTATCAAGTTCAAAGAAAACAAACTTGTCAGCTTTTATTTGGTGAATCTTCAATCTTTTTCATAATGTAGTAGCTCGGCATTATCAATTTATTGATGCTCGACACATACTATGTTATTCAACATCTATTGTAAAATCACTTGGCATCAACTAAAAATCACTTGACATCTACTATCTTTCTTGACACCCACTAGTTTACTCGGCATTCACTAAAAATTGCTTTCACTCAACTCCAATTGAATTTTTTCTCGGCTTGCACTAACTTTTCTTGGCACCTTCTATCTACTTGGTCAAGCTTAGCAAATGAACTTTGTCCAACCTTATTCTTCTAAACTTTCTAGTGTAGCCAATCATTTTGTAACCACAAGTAGATTATCAATACATTATGTTATCACTATCTTAACTGATTCTTGCACTTCAATACATAATCATAACTCAACCTTTCCTCTAGTACTTTTGTTACATCCTGTTGATCAAATTCTCTTCATTAATCAACTAAGTGATAGTGATTGAAACATATAAGAAATTTTCTTACCATCATATAGCAGGTTTGACATCAGTGACAAAACAATGATTGAAAACACACAATCTTCTTTCAACATTCTTCTACTTAAATGATCTTTTCAATCATATGTCAATGGATACCACTGCCACTGGATGTAGTGAGAGTAGAATTGCAGGCCTTCATTCTTGTGGCTTTTGATCAATCACTCTACTAAATAAATAGAAAATTTCCTTATGGCTAACATGGTCATTAGTATATATGTTATGATTAATAATTTTTTACAATTGGATTTGAATAAATGGGTCTTGTGTACTTGTTGAGAAAGAGCCAACACTTATTGTGATTCAATTGCAGTCTATGTACTCACTAAAAGGATGTGAAATGGCAAAGAAATTTTGGATGCCTTAAAAATCACACAGTGGGTGATGTTTAAGAGTGGCCAACCTATTAAGAATGACCCCTTGTGGGCTAACAATAGTGCCTTATTTTTCCAAGCTTAATTTCTTCCTTAGAGTGATGTTTAAGAGTGGTCAACCAATTCTATTGAATTTTCTTTTAAGTTAATAAGATGGTACATTACTTAATCAAGGGAAATGGGTTACATGAAAATTGAAAACTGATTGATTATTGAAGGGTGTTATTGTTATCATAATTAAAGGAAAACTATGAGTATTCTTTATAATAATGAAACTTAAGAATTAGAGGTACCTTTGATTTGTTGTCCTTTGTCACAATTGTATTTAAGATTATAAAATATATTATGCTACTTCATTTAATATTGATTGATTGATGATATGAAGATAATATCAACAATTCAAACAAATCAAGAAGAGTTAGTAATCAGATGGCTTAAATATTAAGGCTTGATTCCTAAGCTAAAAGTGTTAAATAGTCAAAGTTGACTTATTGCTTACAAGCTTAATTTTTTCCTTAGTGTGTGATGTTAAAAAGAAGTTGTTAGTAATAAGTAGATTATAATGCCTTGGATTTAGTATGTTTTGATTTGTGTATCAAGAGGAGTAGAAGTAGCCTTGAGATAGAAGCTACCCTCCTGCTAAATAAGTAATTATGTTGATTAAGATAAAAATGATTAATAGGAATGTTGATGATTTATATTTTTAGTTAGATAAATTCTATATTGAAGATATATTTACTATTTAATATTATGTGACACACACACACACACACACACACACACACACACACACACACACACACACACACACACATAGATATATAAATAAAATTATTCGTAGTTGTTATGGGTTGAAACTTGATTAAGATTGGGCATGAAGAGGGACATTTTCATAAGACATACCCATCAACAGACATGTCTCCACCTTGTGGAGACATATTCTCTTATGGATATGTCTATTCATATCCTTTCTAATACAAATTTTGATTCCAAGGGAAGACATTGAAATCAAAATATGTTCTTCCCTTTAGAGTTTGGCACCTATAAATATCAAATTTAGAATTAAAAATCATTATTTATTATTTTTGAATATTAAATTGTCATTTCATACAAATTCACAATGATCCTACTTCCTCACATGATATCCAAGCTAGACTTGTTGGCATAAAGTTATTTTCCATTAGTGAAAACACTCATCATACAGTTCACATTGAGTAATACAGTGCAAACTAAATGATGGCAACACAGTTCAAACTGAGCACTGGCAACACAGTTCAAACTGAGCACTGAAGACATAGTTCAAACTGAGCACTGGTGACACAGTTCAACCGAGCATCAAAGACATAGTTTTAACCGAATGAAGTAGCACTTAGTGTCAACCGAGTAAAGTTGCACTTAGTGTCAACCTAGTACAGTTGCACTTAGTATTAACTGAGTGAGGAAGCACTCAGTGATGACCGAGTGAGGAAGCACTCGGTGATAACTGAGCTTAGGAGGTTATTGAAGAAGTTAGTTTCTACCGAGTGACACTATATCTACCGAGTCACCAATGGTTATCGAGTTCCAGGCAACGTTGTATGACTAGTATGAACCGAGCCCCTACCTCTACCAAGTGCATGATGATGCTGAGTAACGTAGTGGATTTCGCGTATCAGAAGGTCATCAAGTCTGTCTAAAGAACCCGATTTTATTTTACCATTTGGCCAACTCAGTTATATTTTGTTTACTTGTGTTTGGCCAACCTTGCATGAATAATTATTGGAATGGTGTATATATATGTAATGTATTATAGACATTCATAGTGTCACAGATATTCAAGAAGACATACAAGATATCTGGAATAATGATAGTGCGAATTCATCAGCAGAAAAGAATACTCAATAAGGTCTACCAGGAGCAGAAATGATTTCATCAATCACGGAAGGTGATCTACAATAAAGAACTCAGTCAAATTGTAAGTTGATCTATTGGTTCATCCTAACAAGTGAATCATTTTTTTAAATCCTTTAACAAGGTAGACTTAACCATCTTTATTCAAATCTCCTAACAAAGTGCATACTTATAAAGTATGTTTGTAAATCCTCTAACGAGGTGGATCTAGCAATCCTCTATGCTCCTAATAGGACAGATCACTAGAAGTGATCATTGTAAGCCTTAACCAACCAACTTCATACTACAGTAACGAAGCTTTGTGGGTATCATGCCCACCCCAGTTTTACTTTCTATTTTGGAAGGTTTCTGGGTCACCAAATCTCTATGCATATATGGTTTAAATGTTTAATAGTTTTTATGCAGCAAGATAGATAAGTAAATGTTGTGTATGGTTGACTTAAAAAGTTTTATTGTTACTGATTCACCCCTCCCCTCTCAGTAACCTATTATATCTTGAATATTTCCAACAATTGGTATCAGAGCTTTTTTGGTTCTTAGGACAAAGTTTGACAGCTTGAGCAAAGATCTAAGTTATGGAGATATTCAGACTGGAGAAAGTTATTAAAAATGAAAAGTTAGATCTAGAAATGGCCATGGTTCAACTCAAATAAGTAAAGGAGCATCTTTCTCAATCCCTAAAAAGAAGAAAGGAACTTGCAAGACAAATGAATGACCATCACTATGTTGAAGAAAAGATTGAAGATTTGTTACCATCAAGTAGTTCAGAAGAAGCTGACAAGGCAATCAAAGAACTTCTAGAAAAGAATGGATCTCTACAAGAAGAGGTAAGAAAGCTCAACAGAGAACAAGAAGTCCAATCCATCAGGTTATGTGAAGTTTTGGAATAGAGAAACAAAGCAAATGAAGACTTAGAGGTAAGGAATAATCTATCCCTTCAGCATGAAGATCTTATAGGACAACTATCTAATGCAAATGAAGAAATCATGATTCTAAGATCTGAGAATGAAAGTTTGAGAAATGATTTAATCACTAAAAGACAAATCAATGTAAGTTTGCATAGTGATCTGAGAACTGAGAGACAAATCAATGAAAGCTTGGAAAATGATCTAATCTTTAAAAGGCAAGTCAATGAAAGGATGATGAAATCCCAAGCAGATATGGATCAATTGAATTTGCAAAATGAGTAGAATCTTCATAGACAAAAAGGTAAAGCTGATCTTGGATACAATGAAGAAGGCGAATCTTCAAAACAAAGTACCCAAAAGAATAAAAAACCTACTTGCAATCACTGTGAAAAGTTAGGTCATACATCAAACAAATGCTAGAGCAATGGAAAAGAAAAATTCAATGGTAAATGTTTCAATTGCAATCAGCATGGTCACAAAGCAAATGAGTGCAAAGAAAAACCAAAATTTGAAGGCAACTATCAAAAATGAAATAAACATGGTCACAAGGCATTCCAATGCAGATCCAAATCATTCAATCCAGCTGAACAACTTGTCAAAGCCATATTTGGATGGGACTACAACACCTGGTGTAGATGTCACTATTGTGGAGAATATGGACATACTGGCATAAATTGTGCAAGACATCACCTAAGGAAGAAGGACACTACTTTAAGGTGCTATACATGTACAGAACTTGGTCATATAGCTAGAAATTATATGAATATAGAAAGAATTGAAGATAAAAAGAAAATCAAAGTAGACAACATCCAAAAGAAAATGAAGCAACAATGGATTCCTAAATCTACTGAACAAGATAAGTCAAGAAATGGCAATGTCACTCAAGAAATGAGTGACTCCATCATTTCCAATTAAGATTCATGAAAAGTATGGAACTACATCCTCCAAGAATCATCCTAAGCAGTTCCAAAGTGAGAAAAATGATCAGATCAGTATGCAGATACACTTTGATCCCAAATCGGTTCAAGACTCAACCGAGTTCGGTCAGGTACAACAAAGTTTCACTCACTGAGTTGTATCTACCGAGCGAGGTCGATTCATGACCTTACCAAGTTAGGTCGGTACATCAATATTTTTTTTGGATCGTCGAGTTGATAGTATCTACTGAGAAAGTGGATGACAACCTGTCATTTCATCTATCATCGTACCAAGCATTTATGATGAATGTTTCGTCAAAAAGGGAAAATTTTGATCTCATTCTTCACTAAAAATGTTGAGCTAAGTTATCTTTTGTGATTCTAGAGCAAGCTTAAAGAAATTTTGAGCGAATTTTTTTTAAGAGCGAAGAATCTGTTCAGAATTTCTCTTCACCTACTGAGCAGCAATGGCATTCGGTAGCAACAGCTCCAAGGCAAAGAGAGGCTCAAAAATGCTAGTTAAAGGTGTGGAATGGAAGGCACCGAACTTCAAATTGGCACCAACGATTGCAGAATCACATGACCCTAATGGTGCTCAGTCTTGAATTCCTCCAAAGGTACTTCTTGTAAATGATATTTGCTCTCATTTCAAATGTTCCATTCAAGAACTTGGAAACCTAGAAATTGATAATGCCCTAGGAGAAATGAGCGTAGATGGAAATTTGAAACTCGAGCATAAGCATCTTGAAACAAAAGGGTTAACCCACATTTTGCATTTCCCAAGAAAATTTCAAATTAAATGGGTTAGGTATGTACTCAGCCGGGTTCACAACGGGCAATTGTGGTTAGAGCAACCAGTGCTTATCATAAAGAAAATGATTAAAAAAATTACTAGCCTTCCCATATTGAGAAAAGCTAAGACTACCAAAACCCTAGGTCGGGAAGAATTGCAAAGGCTAACCCAAGTAGAATGGGATGGTAGAGGACTTAACCTTAGTACAGTAGCTGACGCTGAGTTAAGATTTGGTATTCACATCATTGCTCATAAAATTTACAGTTCCAGCCATCCAAACAGTGTACCTTGCAAAGTAGTAGATTTAGCATATAAGATAGTAAAGAAGAATGTTAAGTTTGATCTGTCTGAATTGCTTTTGTCTCAATTTAATAAAAATATGGAAAGCATAAGGACTTCAAAGAACAATTCTTGCAAATTTGGTTCACTTTTGATCTGTCTATTTTTCTATGTTCAAAAGTCTTTTCCATCAAAAGGATCAGTAGTATGGAGAAAGGATATTCCCATTCTCTATCAAATAAATGAGTTTATTGCAGAGTTAGGTGAAAATTTTGACAGTGTTTTGGATAATTACTTTGAAGATTTTAATGAAAGAATGAACAATAGGTTCCGGATTCCACCAAAACTGGTTGAGGAATACAAAGAAGATGTATGCTTTATGGTAGATTGTGACAAGGTATACATACAGGCAGTCAGGCCCCAAATTGCATGGGTGAAACCTCTTCCTTATGAGGTTAATATTGATGAAACCAAAGACATCATAGAAGCACTGGTGAATGAACCTGTAGACCCAAAGCAACCAGCCTTTGGAACTTATGATGAAGCTAAAGCCAGAATAGAGCTTTCAATCAAAATCCCTCAGGTCATTAGCAAAGGAAAGAGGAAGATTGCAAAGCTAAAAAATAGAACTTGGTCCTCTGATGATTATTGAAGGGAAAGGAGAAGATGATGATGAAGAAGAGGAAACCGAGTCAGAAAAAGAAGAGGAGCCTCAATGGAAGAAAGGTAAGGTGATTATCACCAAACCTAAAAATAAAACTACTGCAGTCTTCTCCAGGAGAACAAGACAGGGGAAGAAGGAACCTGCATTTTTCAAGCCTCCACTCATATTTGAGGCAAGGTTGAAGCAATTAGAAGAAGGTACTAGCTTCACAAACTTCAAAGCATTGAAGTTTGAGACAAGAATAGAACAGGAGAAAATGCAGATTGAAGAATTGGTATTGAATAAAATGGGAAGATGGAAATACTCTCCTGAAGAGATTGCCTCTATGATCCCTATAGAGCTATTGGAAAGGTTCCAACCAAGATGGGAAATTGCAACCAAAACTGTCAAAGATATCTTTGAGCAAACCCTGAAAAATCTCCTGCCGAGTCTCACTGATGCAGAAGTAAAGAAATCACTGAAAGATCATGAAGGTAATATGATGATTAGATTCCACACTTTTTTGATACTTATCAAAGACATTGAGCATGTTTTCAATGATGCAACAAACATGTGGAAACATATCTATCATCTACATAAACCTAGTGAGGATATTGTTGAAATCAAGGACAATGACAGCAGTGATGATGATATTGAAGATATTATAGGGGATCTACACTCAATGATGATAAATGTTGAGGAAGGATTCAAGGAAGATGAAATGGAGGAAGAAGTCAAGGAAGATGAAGAAGAAGAAGCTGATCAAGCTAAGGAGGAAGATGATCCTGTAAAAATTGTAGCCAAAGTCATTGCATCTCTTCCTCACTCTCCACCTAAAGCAGCTACATCAACTGTGGAGATAGCCTCTACTAGTGAGATTGTGTGCACAATAGCTTCATCAATTGCTCAATCTTCACCTATCTCCTCTCAGCTCCGGGCACCATCTATGCAAGTGTCTACCACTTCATTAACCGAGCTACAGCCATCTTCATTGACTGAGGCATCATCAACTATAGTAGTAAGTTCATCAAGCATATCAACTGCTACTGCAGAGTGTTCAGTAAGTGTACCCACTAGTACTTCAATTTTGACAACTTCATCTGCTCCAATTTTTGCATCTATTAGTTCTCCTATACCAACCTGTACATCAATCTTGGGAAGAACATCAATTTTTGATACTATTAGCACTTCTCTTAGTTTTCCTCTAGCTAGTCCTATTCCAGTTTTGTCAACCAATCCAACCTCATCAACTATTGTTTCAGATTTAAAGGGAAAAAGTGAAGTCACTGTAGGAAAAACAAAAAGATACATGATTTCCAGCAAGGCAGTGGATGAGGAAATAGACTTGGATAAGGACATTATCATTACTAAGATAGATCTGGATAATGCATCAGTTGATGAAATGAGAATGGTCAGTCAGCTATTAGATCAAAAGGCAAGACAAAAACAACTAAGGCATGAGAGAGACCAGGAATATAGTATTATTGAAAGAGCTAAGAATATTCTAACAGAGGCTATAGGTGTTGAAGTAGATTCTACTCAACACATTTTTATTTAGTTAGAAGAGGCTGTATATAAATTCAATGAGGATACCTCTAGCCAAGAAAAATTGATTAAGCAGAGAAGAAATTGGACAATAAGGTGCTTGAGCACATTGCTCAGCATATTGCATTAAAATAGGTAGAACTGTCTACAATTTTGAGTAATTTTGAACATTCTTTTAATAATGTAACTTCACTTTTTGGAAAACTTTGTGATCTTACCGAGTATACTAAGGAAATAAAAGAAAAGTTGAATAAAATTGATGAGGATATGAAGGTCAGTGCACAAATGTTGTAGCTTGACCACAGTTCAAGTTCATCCCATCATCTCAGAATAAGATTTTTGTCAGAGAAACAAGAAAACTTGTTGAGAGAGGAAGCAAGGATCAAGTGTACCCTAATTGACATCCAAAATATGATCCTTCTTGTCATGGACACAATGCAGAAGCATATTGCCCATTCCAAAACATTGATTCATGACAAAAACTTCTCAATTGCAGATCATATGATTGAACTTTCTGCAGAAGTTCAAATAGCACTCTCCACCAGCAAAATTTTGCAAGAAAATTGGGATAAGACATTGGCTCTTATTCTCAAGGTAAATTCTGAGTTTATCTCTCATTTTGAACTCTCTGTGTAAATATATATTGTTTAATTTGGCATTATTGTCAAAAAGGGGGAGATAGCACACTTCCATGAGATAATTGTGAAAGAGATATGTGTAATAACTTAAAAATACCGTGCATATTGTATGGGGGAGATACATGTAAGAAATATATGTGTAATAAGACTTGCAAAGAGCAATTTTGAAAATTGAGAACTGTATGTCTATTTTTTGCACATAATTGTTTTTGTCACTAATGCCAAAGGGGGAGATTGTTGGCATAAAGTTATTTTCCATTAGTGACAACACTCATCATACAGTTCACACTGAGTAATACAGTGCAGACCGAATGATGGCAACACAGTTCAAACCGAGCACTGGCAACACAGTTCAAACTGAGCACTGGAGACACAGTTCAAATCGAGCACTGGCGATATAGTTCAACCAAGCATCAAAGACACAGTTTTAACCGAATGAAGTAGCACTTAGTGTCAACTGAGTAAAGTTGCACTTAGTGTCAACCGAGTAAAGTTGCACTTAGTGTCAACCAAGTAAAGTTGCACTTAGTATTAACTGAGTGAGGAAGCACTCAGTGATGACCGAGTGAGGAAGCACTCAGTGATAACCAAGCTCAGGAGGTTATTGAAGAAGTTAGTTTCTACCGAGTGACACTATATCTACCAAGTCACCAATGGTTACCGAGTTCTAGGCAACATTGTATGACTAGTATGAACCGAGCCCCTACCTCTACCGAGTGCATGACGATGCCAAGTAACATAGTGGATGCTGCATATCAGAAGGTCATCAAGTTTTTCTGAAGAACCCGAGTTTATTTTACCATTTGGCCAACTCATTTATATTTTGTTTACTTGTGTTTGGCCGACCTTGCATGAATAATTATTGGAATGGTATATATATGTAATGTATTATAGACATTCATAGTGTCATAGATATTCAAGAAGACAGACAAGATATATGGAATAATGATAGTGCAAATTCATTAGCAGAAAAGAATACTCAGCAAGGTCTACCAGGAGCAAAAATGATTTCATCAATCATAGAAGGTGATCTACAATAAAGAACTCAGTCAAATTGTAAGTTGATCTATTGGTTCATCCTAATAGGTGAATCTTTTTTGTAAATCCTTTAACAGGGTAGACTTAACCGTCTTTATTCAAATCTCCTAACAAAGTGCATATTTATAAAGTATGTTTGTAAATCCTCTAACAAGGTGGATCTAGCAATCCTCTGTGCTCCTAACAGGGTAGATCACTAGAAGTGATCATTGTAAGCCTTAACCGTCCAACTTCATACTGTAGTAACGAAGCTTTGTGGGTATCATCCCCACCCCAGTTTTAGTTTCTATTTTGGAAGGTTTCTGGGTCACCAAATCTCTGTGCATATATGGTTTAAATGTTTAATAGTTTTTATGCAGCAAGATAGATAAGTAAATGTTGTGTATGGTTGAATTAAAAAGTTTTATTGTTACTGATTCACCCCTCCCCTCTCAGTAACCTATTATATCTTGAATATTTCCAACAGACTACAAATGTGAGAAAATAAGAGATAAAAGTGCTAGAAATGGAGAAAAGGATACAACTGTCTAAACCTTTAAAACATATATAATTTGATTGTTGTCAAATAGAAATTATTTTGTGGTATGTGTTGATGTTGTTTTTTCTTTGGTCTACATTGACGTTTCACATTTGGCTTGGTTTGAACAATACATTTATTGGAAAGATACAATCTTCGATAATTATTTGAATGGTTCAAATTTTTTACATGATGTAGTGGTAGTCACAAAATGTTAATTACATACTTCAAAATATAGAAGATGTATTGCAAGCTCTCTAAAGATTAAATCTTTAGAAGATGCACATGATCATATAACATTGACAATTTTTTTTTTTTAAATATCCAGTTTTAGAACTAAAAACATTGTAAGTTTCAAGTAATAAACAAATATTGTATATGGTGTATGTTTTCTGCCTAAGTGTTAGCCTAATAAGGGACAAACATAAGAAGTTTTGGTATATGTTGAAGTTGGATCAACAATCAAAGTTTCTAAATTATAAGTGGGTATGTGCAGGATCATGGTGTGCCAAAAAGTGGCGATGTGAAAAATATGTAGTTTTGAAATGTCTAAAAGTGTTTCAAAATGTGCTTTGACTTTTTCCCCACCCATACTGATACCAAACCAAAAATGTGATACCTTGCCTTATCGGGTACCCAATTTGAGAACAAGTATCTGATTTAAAAATGGGTACTTGATTCTCAATTTCATAATAGGTACCCGATCTATGCAACTAAATCATGGCACCCAATTCCAATTTAAAGGGAGCAGGGACCAATTTTCAAGATAAATATTAATTCTTATTTACCAAGCTCAAATGGCGGGTACGAGGGGGAGGGGGGGGGCAATTATTATTTATAGTTACAAAAATTTATTATATAGTATTAAATTATTATTATTATTATATATATAGTTAGTACTTATTATGTTCTATTATATAATTATATATCATATGTATTATAATTATATATTATATATATTAGTAACCTAAGTTAATAAACTATAAGATGATATATGTTCCTAGGGGTCCCCCTAGGGACATACATGTGTTCCAATGAGTCCAAAAGGGTCATGTGATATCCTATGACCTCTTCCAATCCATTATATGACAACATATGTTCCTAGGGGTCATAGGATTCCTAGGGGCATACATCTTGTGTTTCAATGGGTAGAAATGGGTTATAGAGTATCCTATGACCCCTTCCAACCTATTCAATGATAACATATATTCCTAGGGCTCCTAGGACGCCTATAGGCATACATGTTGTATTCCAATGGGTTGAAATGGGTCATAGAGTATCTTATGACCCTTTCGACCCATTACATGAAAACATACATTACTAGGGGTCATAGGACCCTTAGGAACATATGTTGTCATGTAATGGGCTAAAGGGGGTCATAAGGTATCTGATGACACCTTTTAACCCATTGGAACACATGTATGGCCCTAGGGGCCTTAGGACCCCTAGGAACATATATTATCATGTAATGGGTCAAAAGGAGTCATATGATGTTGACCCATTGGAACACAAAAAACATGATGATAAGGGTCTGAGGACCCTAGGAACATATGTTCTTGTGTAATGGGTCAAAAGGGGTCATGGGATACTCTATTACCCCTTTCTACCCATTAGAATATAAGAGGTATGTCCCTAGGGGTCCTAGGAACCCTAGGAACATATGTTTTTATGTAACGGGTCCAAAGGGGTCATAGGATACCCTATGACACCTTTCTACCCAATGGAACACAACATGTATGTCCCTAGGGGCCCTATGACCTGTAGGAACATAAGTTGTCATGTATTTGATTGAAACAGGTCATAGGTTATCCTATGACCCTTTTCATCCCATTTGAACACAATATGTTTGTCCTTAGGAGTCCTAGGACCCACAAGAACATATTTTGTCATGTAATGGGTTGAAAGGGGTCATAGAATATCCCTTAACCTCATTTTATCCATTAGAACACAACATGTATGTCCTTAGGGATCCTAGGAACCCTATGATCATATTTTGTCATGTAATGGGTCAAAATGTGTCATGGCATGCCCTATTACTAATTTCTACCATTTTAAACACAACATGTATGTCCTTAGGGGTCCTAAGTCCCCTACAAACATATATTTTCATTTAATGGGTTGAAAGGGGTCATAGAGTATCCTATGACCCCTTTTGATTCATTACAATACATTGTGTATGTCTCTAGGGGTCCTATGACCCCTAAAGGAGTGGGACATACATCATGTGTTTTAATGGATTGAAAGGGGTCATAGTGTTCCCTACAATCCATTTGACCTATTAAATGATAACACATGTTTATAAGGGTCCTAGGACCCCTCAAAAAATATATCATGTGTTAAAATGATTCAAAAAAGGTCATAATGTACCCCATGACCCCTTTCAACACATTATATGACAACATATGTTCCTTGGGGTCCTAGGACCCCTAGGAACACAAATCATGTGTTTAAATAGGTTGAATGAGGTCATAGGGTAACCTATGACCCCTTTTGACCCATTAATGATAGCATATGTCTAAGACCCTTAGGATCATATATCATGTATTTGAATGAGTTAAAAGGGGTAATAGAGTACTCTATGATCCCTTTTGATACATTTCATGATAACATATGACTTTAGGGGTAGTAGGACCCCTAGGGACCTATTTTATTTTTTGGAATGGGTTGAAAGGGGTCATAAGATAACTTATGATCCCTTTAAACATATTTCATGACAATATATGTACTTAGGGGTCCTAAGACCTCTAGGGATCTATTTCATTTATTTGAATGGGTCGAAAGGGGCTATCCTATAACCCCTTTTGATGTATTTCATTACAACATATGTCCCTAGGGGTCCTAGCTCCTCTAGGGACCTATTCAATTTGTTCAAATGGGTCGAAAGGGGTCATAAGATAGCCTATAACTATTTTGAACACATTTCATAACAACATATGTCTGTTGGGGTCCTAGGACCTCTAAGGACCTAATTAATTTGTTTGAATGGGTCAAAAGGGGTCATAAGATAATCTATAACCCCTTTCAACACATTTCATGATAAGATATGTCTCTAGGGGTCCTAGAACCCCTAGGGACTATTTTATTTGTTTGAATGGGTCAAAAGGGGTAATAGGATAACTTATGACCCCTTTAGACACATTTAATGACAACATATGTCTCTGGGGGTCCTAGGACCCCTAGGAACACATTATAATCATTTATATGGGTCAAAAGGGGTCATAGGATAACATATGACCCCTTTCAGCACATTTAATGACAACATATGTCCCTAGTGGGGACCACTAGGGAACTATTTCATTTGTTTGAATGGGTCAAAAGGGGTTATAGGATAACTGATGAACCCTTTTGACACATTTCATGACAACATATGTTCCTAGGGGTCCTAAAACCCTGAGAGACCTATTATATTTTTTTCATTGGGTTGAAAGGGGTCATAGGATAACCTATGATCCCTTCAACACATTTCATGATAACATATAACCCTAGGACCCTTATGGACACATTATAATTGTTCGTATGAGTCGAAAGGAGTCATAGAGTACTCTAGGACCACTTTTGACCCATTAAATGAGAATATATGTTCTTAGGGGTCATAGAGTAATCTAGGCCCCCTTTTGACCCATTATATGATAACATATATTCCTAGGGGTACTAGGACCCCTATGGACATACATGATGTGTTTGAATGAATTGAAAGGGCTTATAGGGTACATTATAACCCCTCTTGACCTATTATATGATAACATATGTTCTTAGGGGTCTTAGGACCCCTAGGGACATACATCATGTGCTTGAATGGGTTGAATGGGCTCATAGGGTGCCTTATAACCCCTTTTGGCCCATTAAATGAGAACATATGCTCCTGAGTGCCCGAGGACCCTTTGCAACATATATCATGTGTTTAAATGAGTCAAAAGGAGTCAAAGAGTACTCTATAACTCATTTCAACTAATTATATGACAACACATGTTCCTAGGGATCCTGGGACCCTTAGGGACATACATCATATGTTTGAATGGGTTGAATTGGGTTATATGGTGCCCTATGAACCCTTTTGATTAATTAAATGAGAACATATATTCCTAGGGGTTCTAGGAACCCTAGGAACATATATCATGCATTCAAATGAGTTGAAAAGGGTCATAGAGTACCCTAGGACCCCTTTCGACCCATTATATGACAACATATGTGCTTAGGGGTACTATGACCCCTAGGGACATACATCATATGTTTGAATATATCTAAAGCAGTCATATGGTATACCTTGGCCCCTCTCAACCCATTATATGACAAGATATCTTCCTAGGGGTCCTAGGATCCCTAGGGACATACACCATATGTTTGAATGAGTTGAATTGGGTCATAGGGTTCCCTATGACTCCTTTTGACCCATTAAATGATAACATATGTTCCTAGGGGTCCTAGGATACTGAGGAACATATACCATGTGTTTGAATGTGTTGAAAGGGGTTAGAGAGTACCCCATGACACCGTTCAACCCATTATATGACAAAATATGTTCATAGGTGTACTAGGACCCCTAGAGACATACATCATGTGTTTGAATAGATTCTTGAAGGGGTCATAAGGTATCCTATGATCTCTTTCAACTCATTATACGATAACATATGTTCCTATGGATACTAGGACCCCTAGGGACATACATCATGTGTTTGAATGGATCAAAATGGATCATAGAGTACACTGTGACCCCTCTTAACCAATTATATAACAATGTATGTACATCATGTGTTTGAATGGGTGGAATGGGTTTATGGGGTGCCTTATGACCTCTTTTGACCCGTTAAATGATATCAAGAACATATATCATGTGTTCAAATGAGTCAAAATGGGTCATAGAGGTCATTGAATACCCAATGACCCCTTTCAATTCATTATGTATCAACATATATTCCTAGGGGTACTAGGGCCCCTAGTGACATATATCATGTATCTGAATTGGTCTAATGTAATAATAGGGTGCCTTATGATCCCTTTTGACCCATTAAATAAGAACATATGTTCCTAGATGTCTTAGGACCCCTCTGAACATATGTCATGTGTTTGGATGAGTCAAAAGGGGTCATAGAGTACCTTATGACACCTTTCGATGCATTATATGACAACATATGTCCCTAAAGGTCCTAGGACACCTAGGGACATACATTATCTATTTGACTAGGTCAAATGGGGTCATAAGGTTCCCTTTGACCTATTTTGACCAATTTCAACCCATTAAACAAGAAAATACATTCCTAGTGATCCTAGGAACATATATCATGTGTTCGAGTGAGTCAAAAGGGGTAATAAAGTACCCTATGAGCTCTAAGCACACTTAATGTCAT
Organism: Cupressus sempervirens; assembly: GCA_028749045.1. Classification (NCBI taxonomy): domain Eukaryota; kingdom Viridiplantae; phylum Streptophyta; class Pinopsida; order Cupressales; family Cupressaceae; genus Cupressus; species Cupressus sempervirens. Next base: position 286,178,789 of record CM053792.1, read on the forward strand.
CAAATGAGTCAAAAGGGGTCATCAGGTATTCTAGGACCTGTTTTGAGCCATTAGATCACATCATTTATGTGGTTAGGGGTTCTGATACCCGTAAGCATACATATTGTGATTGAATGGGTCAAAGAGTGTCAAAGGGTACCCTATGACCCCTTTTGATCCGTTGAAACCATTATTTGTATGGTTGAGGGTCCTAAAGCCTTTAAAAAAACATACAAAGGATCCTTAAAAAGGGGTCATACTATTTTTTTTTTTTAAATTAAAAATGGGAAAATTGGGTATTCGATTTGATAACAAGTATCTGATTTAGGAATAAGTATTCGATTTTGAAATTGGTATTCAATGTTATCAGGTACCCAATTAGGCTTGGTTTTGGTTTGGATGTCAACCCTCCATGGTCAACACTAATAATGTCCAAAAAACATGTTTTTGGCCTATTATTGTCTATTTCTGACTTCAACCATGTAGTTGACGATTTTATTCATTCAACTTTGATGAAACAAAAAGGGTTTCTTGAGAACATTCTTATCTTTCTATCAATATAATTTATGCTAAATTATGAGTTTAGTAAGTAATTATTACTTATTTTCTAATGGAGTTAGCTACAAAGTGTTGATTGACATATTGATTAAAAAATAGCTATAACTATCAAACCATATAATATTTTTGAAATAAAAAAGATTGTGTCACATTCTATGCTTTGACTACTATAAGGGAAAAAAATTTGAATTAGTTAAGGTGGTTAGACATGGGAGATTTTAATTCTAAAAATAGTATAATAGAAAATTCATAATTAATTATTTGTTTGGAATAAAAATATCCAAAAATATGTGTCACATCCAGGCATGAGTTTACTTATTATATCTAGAATCTTATTAAAAAATATTATTATATTATTTTTTTTAAGGTGGTTAGACATACACATACTTCTTATTTTTTTCTTGAAACTTTTGTACTACTACATTAAAATCCAAAATTTTGACCAAACAAATTATTTTTTCCTCAGATAAGGCCTAGTAGTTTAGAAACTACATTCAATTTACTATAGATTATTTTCATACAATTTTTTTTATATAAATTCCAAAACTATCTTAAAATTATGCATCAAGTTGACATAATCCTAAATTTTTGGTTTTTCACTACCACTTAAGGGCATAGTTTGGTTGACCATGATCCTGCACATACCCAAGTGTTGAAGACAACTAGGTAGATTTGTAAGAAGTTTACAATAGAATAACTTTCTCAATCGCCCAAATTTGTTTAACATATTCATGTTGGAAATTGGATAATGAAGATGTGTAATTATTTTCATTTATGGCAACACATAATGTACATGCTTGTAAAAAACCTCAGAAATAAAGATACTTCACTTTTGATACACAAAAAATTATCTAAGTATGAAATTGGTTTACAAAAGTGTATTGTTTTGTATGTAACTTGTTACTAATGTCATATTATGACTAGCAATGATATATAAAGATATTATACATGTTGATGATGATGTGTATAACCACGAAGATCTATATGGACCATATGAAAAAGAGATATTCACGTTTTACCAGTGAAACATAATAATGGAATTAAAGGTAAAGGAAATATTTTATTTGCAAAATAATTACTTAACCAATTAGGGCCAACATCCTAGATGTTTACTCTAAGTTGGAAAACTATATTATGATCTTAGCTAACCTAGTAGAAATTTGTGAAAAGGCATGGTATTTATGCAAAGGACATCTTGTGAATTCATGTATGTATTTAGTGTGCAATTGGATTGTGACAAGTGATATGCAAACTTCTTGTAAAGCAATATATGCAAATTTTTTGAGAACTTGATTTTGTGATCTGAGATTGAGTTAAGGTCATAGATCAATAAAGAAATAAGTTAAAACACCTATATTCCTAAGAACTAATTACTTGTTTGGGCAATGATCTCTTCTTGTAATTGGAAGTGCATGTTTGGGTAGTGGGCTCATCTTGCATCTACTATACTACAACTCCCAACAAGGTTGGAATCTCCTAACATGGATTCAAAGTCTCCTAATGGGGACTCTCTATACTAAATTTTCTCATTGAATCCTAATAGGGTCCATCCTCTAACAAGGAGCATATATATCAGTATATTATTGTAGTGGGTATCATCCCCACCAGGGTTTTCCCTTGGCCAAGGTTTTCCTAGATAACAAAATATGGTGTTATGAGTTCTCTTTATGCATGGTTATTATTTTGGTTCAACATTACTTGTTTACTTTATTATGCATGGTACAAAGTAATTAATAATATCTAGTTGGTGACAAATGTTTGTAAAATATTGATTCACACACACCACCGCCCCCCCCCCCCCCCCCCCCCCCCCCCCCAATATTCCCTATTTCTAACAATTTATCTATATGAGTTCATAATATTTCTGGAGATGATGTGGAATTATCATTGCATTTTAATGCATAAACAATCAATGTATATGGCATGATTTTGATTTGAAAGCAACAAGTGATTTTTTTAATAATATAGTAAGAAAAAAGAGGAGATAAGGCATGAATATTGAGTGCACTAAACACGAATCCAACTTGGAGCAAAAAAATACTATCATCATGGAGTGTAAGGAAGGCCTACAAATGGCACCATAGAAGTGGGTATAGTCGACTATTTAGTAGTGACCATTTGAACTAAATGTTAAGAACTCCTATGTCAACAATAATTTGGAGTGTTATTTGACTTAGGATCAAAGAAAATATTGGATGATGAGCTCAAAAGATCGATGTTTAGAGGGAGCCTAAAATTCCATCATAGGCAACCTTGTACAAGGAGCTTAGAAAAGTTGATATCAGATTCAAGGGGAGTTTGATATTTCATAAAGGAGAAGTTCAAAGCGTAATCCCTCATAATATATTCTTCTCTAGGAGAGAGAAGTTTGAGGTGAAAATCATTATTCTCTAATATGATTTGTGGTGGATGTCATGACAACACCACAAGGGAGTATTTGTGGTGACTCCATGTAAACTTTTGATATCATGTGTGTGATTGCATGATTTTACTAGGCCTACCCCATATGCACGTCATGAGGAAGTGACAACTTCCAATTTATTATCACTTGTATTTTTTAAAGCTATTGGAAGGTGACGATCTTACAATAACTTATTCTTCTAGGATATCTTATGATGTCTCAGTAGATCATGATAGATTATTTCTTGCATAGTGGATTAACTTTCTTAAAAAGATAATGAATATAATTTGTTCCTATGGTAAATATTATTGAGGATACATATGCACATACTTTATGAATATAATATTCTTATGATAAGTGTTATCTCTAAAAATTGCACCCTTGTCAAGTTAGAGAAAATGTGACTTTCTTGAGAAACATGGAAACACTCTTGGATAGTAGGTGTACCAAAAATAGGAGTGAATCTCTAAGTTCTAGGCTAGCTCCTTATGATTCTTCACCTATTATCTCTTCAAACATAAATTAAAACTTGGGAGGGAAAGAGATAGAAGGATAAAACAATTAAAATGTAAAACTATGGTGATGCACCGAAATGAATCTTTGGGCATTAATAGATAATCGACACACAATAGAAACCTGTAATAAAAGAATTTTAGTACATAACCCAATAACATAATCCTTGCATAAAAAAATTCTAAGAAGGTTGAATAAGCTCAACCCTTAGGAGGAGAAGACTCTCACAAACTAAGATTAATTCTTAGGATGAACACAACTTATAACCTGCAAAGAACTATATTTTTCTGTATAAAGGCACCAACATGTAATACAACTTCAAGGACAAAGAACATCACATGAACTTGCATCAACACAAAGTACATAATAATAGAGAAAATGAGAAGGCACAAACTATGTATTATTTCTCAAAGGTGTTACAAATCTATATATCTCAAAGTGAGTTACAAGAATTAAGGTAAGAATGAGGAGAAGGAATGGAAAATATCACAAGTCCCCAATATGCCCTCAACTCGAACTAATTTAAAAATGAGCCTTAAGTTCATATTTATAGCTTCAACTAGCTACATCTAGGAGATAACAATCCCTTGGTCAGTTTTGATCAATCATGCCACTTTTTGGACCCCTCAAGGCACTCGAAAAATGTGATTTAGTACTAGAAATGCTATTCCTTCTCAACCTTATCACGAAGGCCCTCCATTAAGCACTCCTATCTTTTCAACAACTCATGAATTCTCTGAAAAGTGAACTCCACTTCAAAATAAAAGCTCTACTCAACTTTATATATTATCAACCCCATCCTCAATGACTTGGAAAAAGCATAAAGGTTTGTCTTATCTTATAATGTACCTTGCATTAAATCCACTTAGGACTATCATCTTATCTTGATAACTAGCCAAAGAATGCATATTTTTCTTATCCCCATAAAACAAATCATAAAGACACAACTCTAGTCAACAAAGTAAAACCCCACTTAGAAAAGTAGGAATCCACTTATAGAAAATTGAATGCCACTTAGAAAGTAGAAGTCACTCATGAAAAGTAGAATGCCACTTATCCTTATCTTCATGGCAGCAACCCTTTATTGCATCCATAAATCATTAAAGCTCTACTTGCTTAAGGTTGTAGGTGGAATTATGCTAACATTTCTAATTTTAGAAAAAATGATAAAAATTGGTAACATTTTTGGTGACATCTAAAAGGTGTTTGTTTGCTAAAAAAATTAGACCAACTTGCCTTTGTGGTCCATTGGGCATAGATTCAATTAGCTTAAATCTGATAACATTTGAAAACCTTGACTTCTACTTTGGTAGAGTAGACTTTTCTTTTTAAACTCAAATAGATTGAAACCTTGAAATACTTATTGAAAGCAAGGAAAACTGAACCAAGACTACTCGATTGTGCTTGGACAACACTTAGAGAAAGATGAAAACTAACCTATCCTAGCCAAAGCAACAATAGGGCATACTAAACAAAACCATTTACTAGTTGGCTGAAATATTTTCCTTTTATCCTTAATTTGCAATGATAAACAATCTTGTAGGAAAATACAAGATGTAAAAATGAAACATATCCAACCAATCGATGCAACATTTCCGAAAAAATGAAGAAGAATTCACTTACTTGAATATGTTGATTAAAGAAATTTGCGATTTGTGATGGATCAACATGTTCAATGTGATCTTCCTTATCAATATCTTCATATTCAGGTGATGGCATGACTAGGACCTTCTCATTTGCCTTTGTCTAGGCCAAATATCTAATTGGACAACCTCTTGCTAGGACGAACTCAGAGCTTTCTTTGTTGGCTTCTTTTTCTTCTTTATGTTTATGATGATTGTCCTACATGGTTTTTTTCCATTTTGAATCCTCCATAAGAAGATATCCATCATCTTTTATTAGGACAACTAATAGATCATCAAATTTATTAGCTTGATTTCCATTCTTAGCCACTTTTGACTCTATCTTGAATTGTTCATTATCAACCAAGGAAGTATGCTTCAAAATAGAAATTGGTTCTCCCTCCTTTACACCTTCATACTCAAGTTCTTCTACAATTGGTATCTCCTCATTCTTTTCCTACTGCAAACTCGATATTGATATGGATAGAACCCTATCTTACTCATCAAGTTCAGCAAATAGTGGTAGTTTGTTAGCCAAAAACATGATTTATTCATCTCTACTAGCATTCTCCTCACTCGTAGCCAATGGAAATGCTTCAAAAACAACAACCCCTTCATTTTGTTCAAGATAACTAGGAAACTCATTAGATAAACTTGATAATACCTCCTATCCCAACTGGTCTTGCTCTTGAGCCTCTATTACTTCATCATCTAACTTTAAACAAACAACAATGACCTCATCTATAATTCTCTAATCCTGGACTAGCTCATATCGAGTAACCTTGACAAGGTTTGAAATCTAATAGCTAGGATACTTGGTCCATGAAGGCTATCGTGGTTGTTGGATATTATGACTATTCAGTTTAGACTCATGATATGACTCAAGCTGAGAATTAATGGAGTGGTTTGACTGACAATGCTCATTCAAAGGCTTATACATGGGATTTTCTTTATCATTAATAGGAAAATGATGCCTAAAACTTGGAATCTCAAACTTGGAAACCTTAATTAGAGGTTGGGAGGAAACTCCTGACTTGAAACTTGAGATTACAATCTTGGTCCAACTTCTTTATGGATAGGTTGAATTGAGACACGAGAAGTTACTTGAGCATCTAGGTCTTCTAATCATACAATCAATAACCTTATTTGCTCCTCTTTTTTGCAATTTGTTGGGCAAGAAACTCTTGCTGATGCATGTGGTTTTCTACATCTTGTTGTTGCATATAAGCTTGATAAGAAAGCTCTTCTTGTTGCATATTGTATTCATTTTCTCAATCCAAAGCCCTCATCTATTCTTGAAAGTTTGTTAAAGAATCATTTAGATTTGTATTTCTAATAGCCTCAGGCTGATTTTACAAACAATCATGATAACTCTCTTGTGGTTGTTGATAAGCACACTACCAAGGAATTTGAGAAGGGGTGGGTGGGTGGTAAGCATATGGGATTTTTTTGGCTATATGTTGCTATAGAATCATTCTAAGTAAAATCAGAAATATAGTTATTTTGATATCACTGATAGGGTGAAATATATGCATCACTTTCATAGAAAGGTAGAAAATAAGGTATATTTCCATGATAAGAAGACATAGTTAAACATTCATATAAGCTAGAAAATAATTTGAAAATTTGAAAATTGGGAAAAAAGTAGAAATTACTTTCTCATACCACCAACTGAAACAACTTGAAACTAGTAAAATTTTTGCTCCAAAGTCACCAGATGTGTCTCTTTTCCACCTCTAAAGGAAAAAAAGACTGGTTCTATACACATCAAACACCAAAAATATAAATCTTAAAAAGAACTAAGAATTAGTTTGTTGTCCCACTAGGTGTGCCAAAACTATTATCTCTAAAAATTGCACCCTTGTCAAGTTACAAAAAATGTGACATTTTTGAGAAACATAGAAACACGGCTAGGTAGTGGGTGTACCATAAATATGAGTGAATCTTTGGGTTCTATGCTGACTCGTTATGATGCTTCACCTATTTTCTCTTCAAACATAACTAAAAACTTGGGAGGGAAAGAGATAGAAGGATAATATAATTAAAGCTTAAAACTATGGTCATGCACCAAAATGAATCTTTGAGCATTAACAGATAATTGACACAAAACATAAATCTATAATAAAAGATTTTTAATACAAAATCCAATAACATGATCCTTGATTTAAAAAATTATAAGAAGGTTGAATAAGCTCAAACCTAAGGAGGAGAAGACTCTCACAAACTAAGACTGATTCTTAGGACCAACACAACTTATAACTTGCAAAGAACTGCATTTTTCTGCATAAAGGCACCAACATGCAATACAACTTCAAGGAAAAAGAACGTTGCATGAACTTGCATCAACACTAAGTATACAATAATAGAGAAAATGAGAAGGCACAAACTATGTATTATTTCTCAAAGGTGTTACAAATGTATATATGTCAAAGTGAGTTACAAGAATTAAGGCAAGAATGAGGAGAAGGACTAGAAAATGTTACACATCCCCAATCTATCCCCAAGCAGAACTAATTTACAAATGATCTTTAAACTCATATTGATAGCTTCAACTAGCTACATCTAGGATACAACAACTCTTTGGTCGGATTTGATCAATCATGCCACTTTTTGGACCCCTCAAAGCACTTAAAAAAGGTGATTTAGTGCTGAAAATTCTAGTCCTTGTCAACCTTATCATGAAGGCCCTTCATTAAGCACTCCCATCTTGTCAATGACTTATGAATGCTCTAAAAAGTGAACTCTACTTCAAAAGCAAAGCTCCACTCAACTTTCTATGTTATCAACCCCATCCTTAATGACTTGGCAAAGCACAAAGGTTTGTCTTATCTTATAATTTACCCTACATTAACTCCACTTAAGATTGTCCTCTTATCTTGATGACTAGCTAAAACATGCATATTTGTCTCATCTCCTTAAAACAAATCATAAAGACACAACTCCACTCAACAAAGTAAAACCTCACTTAGAAAAGTAGGAATCCACTTATAAAAAGTTGAATGCCACTTAGAAAAGTATAAGTCACTCATGAAAAGTAGAATGCCATTTATCCTTATCTTCATGGCAAAAACCATTTATTGCATCTATAAATCATTGAATCTCTACTTGCTTGATTTTGTAGGTGAAAATATGGTAACATTCCCAATTTTAGAAAGAATGCTAAAAAATGGTAACATTAAGTATTATTGAAGATACATGTGCACATACTTTACAGACATTTTGAGTATTTGGTGAATATCATGCAACTTGACATTCAAGAGGTCATTTACTCTAAGTACTTGGTGAATATCATGTGGCTCGATATTCTAAAGCCATTACTTAGAGAACTTGGTGACTATCACACAACTTGATATTATGATGTCATTACTCTTGATATCATGAGATGATATCTAAATTGTGAGTATCTTCTGATCAAAGATATTCTTAATCATACCATCTTGACATTGCATTGAGGTAATATTAAATTCATGTGTTAATCATCCCTAGCTAAGAGGGAGTGTTGATGTTTTGTAGCTTCAATAAGATAACCTCTCTCTCTCTCTCTCTCTCTCTCTCTCTCTCTCTCTCTCTCTCTCTCTCTCTCTCTCTCTCTCTCTCTCTCTCTCTCTCTCTCTCTCTCTCTCTTTCTATATATATATATATATAGTGAAATTATTTGTAGTTTATAAGTGTTGAAATTTGATTAGAGATCAAGCATGTAGAGCAACTTTTTCATGAATATACCCATGAACAGTCATGTTTTAACCTTGTGGAGACATGTCTACTCATGTATATGTCTATTCATATCCTTTATAATGCATGCAAATATGATCCAAATGAAAGACATCAAAATCAATATATGTTCCACCATTTGGAGTTTGACGAGTTGTGACTGCAATTATTAGATTCAAATTTAAAAATCATTATTAAGTATTTATCAATATTGAATTGTCATTTCATACACATTTGCAATGATCCTACTTCCTTAACAAAGAAATATATTTAAATTAGTATAAATGAAGTTAATTTGATTATATTTGTCGAAAAAGGATAAGTAGAGTTACTAGTGTCTTTTAAGTGAGCCATATGTAAAGTAATTTATAAAATTTATAATGGTTTAATATATTTAATATTATGATTAAAATGAATCTTTGATTAGGCAAGAGCCTACAACATAATAGTAAATTGTGAGCTTCCTATGTGGGAGGTCTTGGGTTCGAATCTACTCAAGATTAATACTTAATTATAATAATTAATCACAACACATAATAATACTAATCAATCTTGGCTTCAGCCTCTTACCGATCCACAAAAAAAAAAAAGTATCTTTGATCATTAGAATCTATTATATTTTTAGAGATCTTTAGAATTAGAACAAGTTGTGTAGTTCATGTTAAAATTTGTTTTGTGTTTATTTATTTAGTGTTGAATTTATGTTAAATATCAAATAAATGGTTATGGACACTTTTAAGGAATATCTTGTATTAGGATGTAGATTCTTCCCTCTTTCTTTGGTCACATATTTTATTTTACTTTAATAATAATAATAATACAACCTTAAATTTTAAATCGAAAAGAATGAACTATAAACCTATCCTTGGTTTGAAATAACACCTTAAATATAATAGTTATTATTCTATTAATCTAGATGTTGTGTAAATTATTTTATATTTTATTTATATGAAATGTTTGGAGATTTTATAATTATTCCTTAAGGTTTTTCTTCAAATAAGTCATTATAAATACAAAGTCCAAAAACTTTTATATTTGAGCCATCATCATAAGTGATATTTTTGACTTGAGTCATCTTGAGACTTTTTTTTTTTGCAAAAAGAGGGGTAAAAATTTATTAAGACAGAAAGGAATACAACAAGGAGCTCGATCCTGAGCAACAAGATCATCAAATTCTTGCACCATCTCAAAGGACAGTTGCTCCCTATCCCTAATATTCCAACCCGGATCATGACTAGAAGCCCATTTGGCTAAACAATCAGCTGGTCTATTCCATTCTTGCAGAATATACTTGAACCTAATGAACTGAAAAGAGGAAGAGAAGAAAAGAATCTGCTTAACAACAGTGGCTAGCTGCCAACTAACATCCTCAAGCTCTTGCAAAGAAAGCATGTTCACCACCACCTGGGAATCAGACTCACAAATAATCTTACTCCATCCCCACAAGCAACACTGTTCCACAACATATAAAATAGCCTGAGCTTCCATGAGATTGTTAGTATAATCACCCTTATGAATTGAGAAGAAAAATTTAACATTCCCAGAACTACAACAAGCCACTCCGCCAATACCAGCTGGACCAGGATTCCCACGAGAAGAACCATCATTGTTAATTTTCAGAACTCCACAGGGAGGAGGAGTCCAGTGCCCATCCCGGTTAACCCAACCCTTCCTCTGATGGTGAAGCTGCCTGGACATAGAAGGAAACCTATGAGTTGCAACCCTATCCTGCAGATGAAAATTGAGGCGATTACAGATAGCAAGATCAACCGGATCCATACCCCCATCAAGCTCACACTTCACAAGAATAGTTTCTTGGAGAGAATGTGATATTTTCCACCAAAGATGCAAAACACCAAGTCGAACATCTTGGAATATGCGATGATTCCTCTCCAACCAGATATGCCAAAGCATGAAAGATGGGCCGACAATCCAAGCAGCATGGAGAGAAGAAGACTTGGAGGGAGCACTACCCAAGTGAGCCCAGAACTCAAGCAAAGAGTTAGTAAAATGAATAAATATTCTATTATTTGAAATTGACAATTTCAAGAAAATATAAAATTTGAATACGTACTTAATAAATTTTTTTGGACCTAAAATTATGAAATTAGTAATTCAACTAAAATGCATTAAGATCTAAGAGAAAATAGTATAGTTGACTAATTTTCAAAAAATAAAAAATATTATAGATTTTTTGTGAGAATTTCATCATTTGATCTTCATGATCTGCATAGTTTGTAGTCGAAAACAATAAAAATTTTAGAAAAAATATCACTACATTCTAGTGAATCTGAAAAGAATAAGTTTGACTTTGTTTTTCTTTAGTGTGTTTTGTCATTATTAGGAGGGGTAATGCTTGACTTTGAAAATTGTGGAAATTTAGGATTGGATAAATAGAATAGCTTGTTCTCCTAGGACAGCTTAAACATCACACACAAAGTTTCATTCCAAGATTGAAAGTGTTAAATAGTCAAAGTTGACTTATTTTTTCTAAACTTAATTTTCTCCTTAGTGTGTGATGTTTAAGGGTGGTTGTTGTCCTTTGTTGTATTGAAAATCATAAACTGTATTGTAATATTTATTTTGTTTGTGTAATGTAATAAATTTTGGTAAGGTATTACTTAATAACACCATCAAAGGCAGCATCAAAGGTCCCATCATCATCTAGATCTGCTTTCCAAAGTGACAATTTGTCACTGGTCTGTGAGAAATCCAACAAATACTTGTCTTCATTGGATTCCCTGTAAACCAAAGAAGAAAGCATGCAATTGTGGACATTAGTCACATCTAGCATATAAAAAAGCAAGAACTTCAATGCACTTTTGCAAAAAATATGTTACACATCTTGAAAAATTAGCCATTGCTAATAAACACCCACCTCTCTATTGTAAATAACCAACTAAAATCCAAAGCAATAAATAACCATTGATAAAGGTATCCCATGACCCCTTCTTATTAAACACATTTGATGCATCTCTCTTATTCTGTCCAAAGAAGCAGAGAGCCAAAACAAATTCGTCATCGAGCTTAAATAAAATGCTGAAGGAAAAAGCTCTGCATTTAATGAAGAGCGGAGTCCATCAAACTACATGAAACATAACTTCCATATCTTTTATTAGTGTGTGAAGAGCAGCAGAAAGCTATCTTGAGAGAGAAGCTACTTTTCATTTGAATAATTAATTTCAATTAAGATATATAATTATTTAAACTATTATATTTTAAAACTATAAAGATAATTTTAATGTACATGTCAAGAAAGAATGGTTAGAGTTAGTTTACTTAAATGAATTGTGTGTAAATTAGTTATGGTTTTTTACAGTTGAAATCTTCTGTAATGGCAACACAAACTTACATAATGTCAAAAACATATAAAAATGTGGATCTCTTATATAAAGCAAAATTTGATTTGATTTGGAATTAAAAAGAAAATAAAGTAAAAATTAGATCTTTGATGTTACTTTTTCTTATCAACTCTATGGTTTTCCCTTTATGATTGAACCTCTAAGCCTTCTCTAGTGCATTATCACTCTCTTTCAAAAATTGATCTAGTAGTTTTTCCCATTCTTTTTTCCATCTAAGGTTTGTTAATGAATTAAAATCACACCTTGAGAAGAGGAAATCTAAATTTGATTAGATGGTTGGTAATTGAGTAAACTATGGAATGGTTGATAGTGAGGGGTGCAAAATTTTATGGTCTGATTGGTCAACTACAAACATGACCAACAACTTATATGTACACTCAAAGAGAACTTAGATAATTGATCAATTCATTAATATATGAACTTGTTGACTACATCCAAAAACTAAATAAAAGAACAACAATAGACTAAGATGATGTACACTCAAAGATAAGTCAAGCAATTGAGTGGTTCAAGAACAAATGAACTAGCTAACTATGTTCAAGATCTTAACAAAAGGACAATGATAGATTAGGATTTAGCATAATTATGATGGTAGATTTTAAAGAAAGAGAAACACAAAGAGTAAAAACTTAAACTTTACAATACGGGAATTGAAGCATCAATTAGAAGGGTAACAACTATCTTGAATTGTATATCTACACTATTTTTGCACTAGATATCCATCTCCCTCTCTTGTGAAGCAGTGTGGTTTACCTTGTTTGGCCTTCCATTATTTTATGATAATGTTTGTCACTACTTTTATAGTGTAGATCATGGCTTTATCAACTCTTTAATTATGAACTCCGACAACATATTCATCAATCATTTTCTCATATCATCATTATCTTTGATGAAAATTGTGCCCCTTTATTATTTGGATCAGATGGTTTTCTCAATCTTTATGCCACTTCATATTTATGGCATCACTACTTTTGACCTATCAATTGATGCCTTCAAGAATCTTGTCACTAACATTCATTGATGGTTGTCCTCTTTATTTGAAAAATTTTGTATATCATCTCATCTAAAATAGTTCTACCTCTTCTCTACATGAAACTATACATTACTTCTCTATGGGCTCGTTTGGTTGTAGGCATGGATGCAATATTGGGAATAGGAATGGCTATTCCAACAACTATTTTTGGAATGTTATAAGCTCATTTTAGAGGTAAAATGGGAATATGTATTCCTATTCCCTATTCCATTTGACAAAACAAATAGAAAATAGAAAACATATTCCAAAATTTCTATTCCTATTCCAACAACCAAACAGGCCCTGTAGGTAATGAATTTCATTATTTTTTGTTCCTTTATTTGTTTGTATACCTCTTTGTGGGAAAATGTGTACATTTATTTATGGTAGTCAATACAATTTTGGAAACAATATAGATATTATCAAAGTAACCAATCTATCTCTTCTAGTAATGAAAATAATCAATCCTAAGATAGAGAAAATATTTCAATGGGAGTCAATTTTGCTACCTCCTCGTCTACTATCATGAACATGAAAACCTTTCTATGTAAGTCAAAATATCTGTTCCTCCTCATCTACATCCATATACATTTTTTTTTTGTCAACCTTCATCTTCAATTTTTCATTGTTTAGATCATGACAATGTTGACTATTGCATGCCTGCAAGTAACTTGTTGATCTAGACAAATAACTGAGATGAGGGTAAACCAATTATTCATAAACAACTAAGAATCCTTTCATTGAATTGGTATGCTTGTAAACTATTCAAAATGGATATCGATATATTAACTTATGTGTAATGAACACATGAATTTATGTGGAAAACCAAACTAGTAAAAACCATGAAGAAACTGATTCTCATGAAATGAACATTGGTTTTAAGGTGATTTTTACAAGGGCTCATTGATTTTTTTCTCACTTACTAACAAAAAACTCATTTTCTATGCATTTCCCTACTTTGAAACTCTCTCACTTACTAACAAAAAAACTCCAAAGTGGCACATATACACTCTTCTGTAAAACACAACTATTTAATGATGAAGGAAAAGAAACTGATGATTGAGAATAGTAAAGTTTTAAATTAGCACCCACAAAAATCTCTCCATACCAACCAAAGGATGGGGTGCATGCATGACATTGAATAGCATTAAAAAATTTTTCCTTTCTAGTAAACTTGTGCTTCAAAAAATGACCATAAGGGTTGGTGGCTATGTAATGATCAAGAAAGGATGCAGGAGAAAAAGTCTTGATCTTTAAGCCTTGTTTCCTATTAGTATCCAACACTCAATCATTTTCTAGGCAATGTTGGTTGGTCATCACTGCAACTGAGCCATCCAAAGAAAGCTGAGCTACATGGAGTTATTTATATATCACTCCATGTCGAGAAAGTCAAAGGTTGTCAAGCACCCTAGTAGAGATCGAGCTACAATACATGCCGAGTAAAACAATGAAGACCAAGCAATATAAAGTTAACTTGTGCCAATTGAGTCAGTATATGTTGGGCCTATAGAAGCCAACAAGCAACATGAATGTTAGTTATGACCAAGTGTCAGAGCATGAATGTTAGTTATGAACTTATGTTGAATGAGTCAATATATGTCAAACCTATAGAAAGCAAGAGACATTATGAATGTTAGTTATGATCGAGTGTTAGAGCATGAATGCTAGTTATGACCTAGTGTTAGAACATTCAATTATCGATTAAACCAATTTTGGCATATGTGTTTGTAAGGGCACAAACACTTATGTAAATAGTTTTAAATAACTTCTATATGACATTTAAGGATTGTAGACATAGTCAAGGAGTAAATTATGCATTTTGTTAGAAGGTATTAATCCCAAGAAAGGTAGATTGACCAACCAAAGAATCAAAAGGGTTAAGCAACAAAAGGATGAATTATGGATCGTTGATTATGATCTAGAACTTTCTACAATTTTCTATTTAAAGAGGAATCTAACCCTTATTCATGGTGGGAGAGTAATGAATGTGGAGAAGAATGTGAAGGAGAAAACAAGTTATGGACAGAGCAAGGAAGGTTAAGTTTGATAAGGAGATCAGATAGAGTAACCTAGTAGTGAAGGACAGAACAGAGAAAATTAGATAAGGATATTAGATTTAGACATTGAAGAGAGAAGATCTGTGATCAAATTTTGAGAGGAAACTAAAGGACCAGATATTGAGACAATCCTATGTTGTCTAGTTGTTGTTTCTATCATGCAATCTCTTTCTAAAGCTACTCCTTCTCCTTCTCTCTCATGCCTTAAATTTTGATTATCAAACTTCTGAATATTTGCCTCTACCATATCTAAAATTAACTTGACATTATGTTGTAACTCTGGCATAGGTGTTTGATCATCAATAGGTTTCATTTCAACATTCAATTTTTTAAGATTGGTTAACACCCTCACTTGCAGACCTATCATGTCAAGCACTTTCTGTACTATTTCAACACCATGTTCTTTCTTTTGAGCTAATAGTTCTTCAAGTACTTTTTCTTGTAAAATATTAATTTTGTTGAACAATTATAAACTCTTAGAAAGTGCATTGTTGTTTTCATATATGTATGTGTGTGTGTGTGTGTGTTTGTGTAGAGAGATCTTGTGGATTGTGGATTATGGATTATAAATAAATAAAAAATAAAACACAACATTAATCATTCCTCATTTCTTTTGATCAATTGTAGAGAGTTGCGCATGAACGAGGGTGGAGAGCTTTGAACATTGGTGGAGATCAATGGAGATCTAGGATTTTGTTGCCATTCCCTTGTGATCATTTCATTTATTTGTCGTGGCATGCCCTTTTGATCTCCGTCCCCTTGCTCTACAATTTTCATCAAGGGGAGAAGAGGTACCTATGTAAATGTTCTTTTTTTCTCTTCTAAATATGTATCTTTTTATATTTCCCTTAATAGGTGAATAGAGAAGCTTCTCTTTATGTATATGTATGTGTATATATACATACATACACACACATTTATGTGTGTGTATGCATGCATGTGTGTATATATAGAGAATCTTCTCCTTATGTATATGTATGTGTATTTATACATATGTACAAACACATATGTGTGTGTCTATGTATGTATGTATGTATATATAGAGAGAGACCTTTTTAAGGTGCTTATTACATCTTAGCACAACAAAATAATTGATCCAGCTGCATACATATTCCAGAAACCAAATAATAAAATAATAAAAATCACTCAACCCATGCTAAGTAACTTAACTCAAAATCATGCACACAAATAATGCAAACATGGAAAAATGGGTAGAGTTCACAAGAGATTTTACAAAAACATATCATACCAAACATTTAAAAAAAGGAACAAGCCATAACCTAGTTAAATGAATCTAGTTTCTGATTTAAAAATTCCTATAGAAATATCATCATATTAGGTACAATAAAATGAACAATCAGTTATTCCTAGCTAGCAAGATCAAATACAGTTTTCCAAGGTGATAAAATTGCATATGCAGATGCATCACTTGCATGCAAGGCATGAAGCATGTTCCCTAACTTATAATGAATGTTGGGATATAAAGGCTCCATACTGATGTAGAGGTAAGGGTGGTGGAAGTCAAAACCAAGTTAAACCCACTTAAACCTTAAGGAAAGTACAAGGTTACCCAAACCCTCTACAAAGCAAAAAGTACACAAACAAATCCAACATCTCCCCAATGATTAGGATGGTTGTATTAGGAAAAATCAAGGTGGATTCAAAAGGTTTCAACCAATTTTTGGTCCTCAAGTAACACCTAACACCCAAATATCTCAAACTGTCCTAGAGGCCTAATTGATTTCCTAGTAGCCCTACAATGACACAAACATGAACTTTCCTCTCAAACTTTAAAAAAAAACTCCCCAAAAAAATGGCAGATTCAAATACTCATTAATCCATACTACAATATATTAGAAGGGTTCCATGTGCTTATTTGGACCATATCCTATTGTTACCATATCCTATCTCAAAAATGCATGAAAAGAGTGCAATTTAACAAAGAAACTACAAGTTTCTTGTATTCCCAAGACCCCAAACTTTGGTTCATCTCTCCTTATGTTATAAATTTTCCAAATCCAAAAGAAATTAATCCAAAAAATTTTGAAACCACACAAGCCCCAAATCAATCTCTTACAAACACTCAAAGGTAGGGTTTTTTAAATTTTTGTCTTCCAAGCACCTTCAGACTCAATTGAAGGTTGTTTCACCTAGTCTCCAACATACCAAATCACTTACAATCATTAAAAACTGACCTCTAATGGCTAGAACTCCTGTTTTTTCTCCATAGCCATGAATTTAGTGCCCTTTACTTCACAAACTCCAATGGTGATCACAAGTCCGTGGAACTTTCTGTCAAAAAATTGTTAGATATGATTTGTACATATTGTTCAAGATAATTCCATGAGAATTAGATTCCCACATTCATGGAATGATCAACATTTCAAGTAGAAACTCAAACTTGTTAATGACAATAATGAAACCCTTAAAGCGGTGACAACAAACTTGAAAGAAATGAACTTCACAAATCTCAGTGCATAAGGAATTGATCAAGCAATAATGCAAAAAGGCTTATGAGATCATAAGAATATATGAAATAAATGATAGTCAAGCCACCATGGACCAAATGCTTGAAAAATGAAGTTTTTATTGGCACTTTACATAGTCTATACAATTGACCAATCCCAATAGTGCCTTCGTACAATGCCTCAAACTTGAAATAATAGCATCCCTTACAACTATCCCAACCAATTTGGATTAGTTTCAATTCCTAGTTATGCCTAAAACTCATTAAATCCAATTTCCCCCCAAAATGGAACTAACCTTTGGGATTCAAATATTTAAATTTCCCAACTTACAATTTATGGAATAAAACAACTAATTAACCCACTAAACTTTCCTATTAGGTCCTAAAGACCAATTTGACCAATCCTAAACCTTTCTGAGTCTCCTACGGACCTAATTAACTCCAATATTCCATTATTCCTATATTTCACTATCAAAGATCCTAAGGTCATTAATAGGCCCTTTAGGATTCATTACACTTTTAACATCTTTAAAGCCTTCTAAGGCCATGATTGGCTTCAACACATGCCAATTGATTGGATTAAAACCCTCCTTGCCTCTGATCCATCTTTTGTCCTCTTTAGGGATCCTTTCTATTTCTTTTATGTGTATGCAACTAAGTTAAAGTAAGATTAACCATAGGAAATATCTTAAGATTTCCATGTTGAGCATTTTTTGAGTTATTTTAGTGTTTACTAAGTTATAACATTTTTCTTATGTGTTTTCCAAGTTACAACAGAGTTTAGAGTTTTGATCTATATTGACATCTAAGGAATTTGGGATTTATTTATGTGGTAACTAATTCAACCCTCCCCTCTCAGTTACTCCTCTTATATTTCCAACAATTGGTATCAGAGATTTTGGTGCTTACAAAGAAGGTTTCAAGGACCTAAGCTAAAGTTTAGGATGTCTTACAGAAGAGAAGTTCCCAAGTTGACCAGAGACAACTTTATAGCATGGCAAGGACTTATGAGGTTATATCTGGCAACTATCAGTGATTCAGGTTGTAAATTTCTTGATAGTGAATACAAGAATCCTACCGGAACATTATCAGTTGAAGAAATTGATGAAAAGAAAAATCATAACATCATGATGATTGGCATTTCTTTTGCTCTTAATTATGTTGAATTTGATGAAGTCAAAAGTTGCACTACAACTTATGATATGTGGATCAAATTGAAAGCCATCTATGTAGGAGATGATAATGTAAGAAGAGCTAAAGCTGAAAGTCTTAGAGGATAATTTGATTAGATGAAGATGAGATAAGATGAAAACATTGCAAAATTTGTTAAGCAAATTAAAGCCGGTGTGAGTGTAATGAAAGCATCTGCAGGAGGCATTGATGAAAAAATAGTTGTAAGAAAGGTACTCAGAACCCTTCTTCCTATCTATAACATTAGAGTGTCTACTATTCAAGAGATGAGTTGTGATCCAAATATAAATATTACATTGGATGCTCTAGTTGGAAGATTGATAACTTTTGAGTTGGATATTTATGATAACTATGTCCGTACTTCCAAAGTTATTGAGTCTGCATTTGAAGCCAAGCTTCCACTCAAGAAAAAGGGTAAGAAATCAAAAGCCAATCAATCAAAAAGTGAAGAAGAGGAAGAAAGTTTAGATAGTGGTCTTGAATTTGTTGAAGCCCTACTTGCAAGGAAATATTCCAAAGGAAGAGGAAACTATAAAGGTAAGATTCCTCTAATTTGTTTCTCTTGTGAAGAAGTTGGAGACATTGCTGCTAGGTGCCCAAACAGAGATGAAATGAAGCACAAAAAATTAAAATGCAAGAAGGAATTCAAGAACTAAAAGGACTACAAGGAAACAAGTAAGAAATATTGTTTTATGGCTAAAGATTTTGATAATAGTGAAGATGAAATGGTATATATTGTTGTTAAAGATGAATCTAATGATGAAGGAGATAAAATGGAACTTATCTCTCGTGTTAGAAAAAATGATATATGGATTATTGATAGTGGCTTCTTACATCATATGACTGGTGATAAAACAAAATTTGAACACATGGAACATTGTGATGGTGGTAGTGTGAGATTTGGAAACAATGAACCTTGTTGCATAAAGCAAAAAGGTTATATCTCACTAACCAATGAACTTAGATGTGACAATGCTTATTGAGTTGTAGGACTAAAGCATAACCTACTGAGTGTGGCACAATTGAATAACATTGGATTCAAGGTAGAATTCATGAATGGGAAGGCCAAATTCATGGATGGAAAAGGAAATCTAGTTGGGTCTGGAAAACAAACGAAAGGTAATCTATTCTATCTAGATCTCAGTGAAAGTTCATGTTTTATTGCTCAAGTAGAAGAAAGTTGGTTATGTCACAAAAGATTATGTCATGTGAACTTTTATAATCTAGTTAAGGTAAGAAAAAACATAATACTAAGAGGTATTCCTAGCTTGAGGAAACTTGATATGGGTCTATGCAAAAATTGTCAAATTGGTAAGATGGAAAAAAATAGTTTCAAAAGAAAGAACTATCATTCTAAAGAAGTCTTAGAGTTTGTACATACACACTTATGTAGATCTATTGGAATAGAGAGTTACAATGGAGATAAGTTTTTTATTCTCTTTGTTGATGATTTTTCTAGAATGATGATTGCAATGTATCTAAAAGAAAAATTTGAAGCATTTCAAAAATTTAAGTGGTATCTGGGAAGATTAGAGAAGGAAACTAGAAAGAAACTAATTTTTTTGAGATCAAACAGAGATGATGAATTCATTTATAATGAGTTCAATGAATTCTACATTGAAAAAGGAATTAAAGGACAAGTATCATCCCCTGGTACACACAACAGAATGGTATATCTGAAAGAAGGAACAGATCCATCATGGATTGTGTAAGAACACTGATGATAGAAAATAATATTATAATCAAATACTAGAAGAAAGCAATTAGTACTATAGTGCATACCTTGAATAGAGTATAATTGAAGAAAGACTCAAATCAAACTCCTTATGAACTATGGTATGGCTACAAACCTAATGTAAGTTACTTGAAAGTATTTGGTAGCAAATGTTATATCTTGAAAGAATCTAGAAAAGGTAAATTTGATGTCAAAGGTGATGAAGGCATATTCCTAGGATACTCTTGCAGAAGTAAACCACACAAATGTTTGAATTGGTCTACTCATAAAATCATAGAAAGTGCACATTTGAAAATTGATGAGTTTGCAGAAAAGAGTGAAGAAAAGAGAAAAGAGAAAAGAGAAAAGAGTGAGCAACAAAGAACCTGAGGATTGATGAAGATTTGTTTACTTTGAACCTAATATAGTGCCAAATCTATTTGGAAGTCAAGAGGCCTCACCTCTCAAGTCCCCAAAATCTCCAAAGGCTACCAAGTTGCAACCAGTGCAATGCGAGTCATAGTTTGAAGGACTTGAGTCACAATTAGAAGCCATTGAGCTCTTGCTAGAGAAAACCAAGTCTGATGGACTTGAGTCATAGATAGCGGGACCCAACCTTAATATAGAATATCATGAAGAGGTCAGTGGAACAAAATCCAAATCTAAAGTACCAAATCTAAAGGCATCATGCACCTGATTAGATCATTGGAGAATAGTCAAATGGGACAATGACAAGAAACAAATTAAAAGGTACATGCCTTCTCACTGAATTTGAACCTATAAATATTAAAGATGCTTTGGATAAGGAAAGTTTGATTGAATCTATGAATCAAGAAATAGAACATATAGAGAAGAATAAGACTTGGACTCTTGTTCCAAGACCTAAGGATAAAAATGTTATTGGCACAAAATGGATATTCATAAATAAGCTAAATGAAGATGGAGAAGTTTCCAGAAATAAAGCAATGTTTGTATGTAAAGGTTATTCTAGAGAAGTTGTTATTGATTATGGTGAAAAAATTTCTCCTATTGCAAGATTAGAGGGTCTTAAAACTTAACTAGCATATGCAGCTCACAAAGGATTTAAAGTTTATCAACTAAATGTAAAATCTGCATTCTTGAATGAAATTGTTGATGAGGAAGTCTACATAGAGAAACCTGATAGTTTTGTAGATCCGAGCAAAAGAGATATGGTTTGAAAACTACACAAAGCATTGTATGGTCTCAAGAAAGCTCCCAGAGCTTGGTATGAAAGATTTCATAACTACTTGATAAAGATTAGTTTTCAAAGAAAAAATTATAACAACAGTTTGTATATCAAAGAAGGACCAAACAAGAAGATTGTGTTGGCATAAATATTTGTGGATGACACTTTATTTGTAGGAAATGATGACTTGTAAAAAGAATTTTTAGAAGAAATGAGTAAAGAATTCAAGATGTCTATGTTTGGAGAGATAAAATTCTTTGTTGGATTATAGATCCAACAAAAGAAAGATGGTATCCAAATTACTCAATCTAAATATATCAAGGAGATACTAAAGAAGTTTGGAATGGAAGATTCAAGACCTATTGGAACTGCTTTCAAAAAATGATGATTCCAAGGAGATAGATCAGACCACATACAGATTAATGATTGGAACATTATAGTATGTAGTGCATATAAGGCCTGATATTGCATTAGTAGTCGGTATGGTGGCAAGATTCTTAGCAAATCCCAAGGAAAATCAAATGATGGAAATCAAAAGAATCATGTGATATTTGAAAGGTACTAAAGAATATGGTTTATGGTACAAAAAATGAGGCAATTTGGATTTGAAAGTATTCACAAATGTTGATTAGGTAGGAAGTGTTGATGATAGAAAGAGCACAACTGGTAGAGCATTCTTTCTTAGTAAAAGACTAGTGTCTTGGACAACCAAGAAGTAGAATTGTATTTATTAGCCCACAACAGAGGCAAATTATGTGGTAGCAACAGTTAATTGTTCTAATATTGTTTGATTCAAACAACAATTGGTAGGTATGAAGATAAAGATCAAGGATCTAGTGGTTATATACTATGATAACACTAGAACAATTAATATATCAAAGAATCATGAGATGCATACTAAAACAAAACACATTTCTATAAAATATCATTTTTTGAGAGAATTAGTACAAGATGAAGAGGTAAGATTAGAATATGTGAATACTAAAGAACAAGTTGCAGATATATTCACTAAGCCATTACCCAAGGATGCATTTCTATATCTAAGAGGTTAGTTAGGGGTAATTCCCCTATCTAAAGCTCACTAAATGATGTTTAGTGATGCATCAACCAGAGCATGTTGAAGATCATTCAATTGATGTAGTATTAACAAGGGCACATTAGAAATGAATCAATACATAAGGTACATTTCTATTCACTAAATATTGTCTTTGGCATGAGATGTCAAAGAGGGAGAAGCTTACTATCTTATCTAATAGAAATTTTAATAAAGATAAGAGAAAGAGATGTCAAAGAGGGAGAATGAACTTGGTCTGATATCAAAGACATAGCTTGCTATTGAAAGAATATATTTAAGGCAGAGTTTTACTGACAGAGGGAGAAATGGAATGTAGAGGGAGTTCACACTAATAGAGGGAGTTCTCATGGATGAGAATCAAAATGAAACTAAGGATATGTTCCTTATTTTATTCTTTCTCTAAAATTTCATTGCATTATGGCATGTTGTGATGCCATCAATGCCAAAGAGGGAGATGTTGGAAATAATTGATTAATTGTGTATTGTCTTTGATGTTACACAAAATGTCATATCATTGCCAGTCAGTGTTGCCAAGCTCACCTAGGCACTGAAGACAATTTTCTATGTCTTTTGAGCATTCTAGAGTTTTCTTGGTTTAGAAGATAGTGTCTATTGAGTTCACTCGGGTGAAAAAGGAAAGTTTGTAGACGTTGAGTGTTAACTGAGCTCACTCAATTAATGAAGGAAATGTTGGATTGAGCCAATGTTAACCAAGCTCAATTTGCTACCAAATAAACTATGTGAATATGCAATGTTAATCAATTTCATTTGATTAACACAAGAAAATTGCTTTGAGTTAGTATCTACCAAGCAGGGCCGGCTAACAAAAGATTTTCTTGTTTCTGCATATTGAGTTTGATTGAATTATTTGTTGGTTCTAGACGAATGAGAAGATGAATATTAATTATTCTAATATTGTATTCTAGAAAAATTAACAATGTATAAGGTATAAATATAAGGTCAAGTTGAGGATTGAAAATTTGGAACATAATTGAAGATTTGGTGATGCTTAGAGGAAGTGAATTAGAAGGATAAGGAGAATATCCTTGTTGAGCTACAAAGATACATTTGGTCAAGAAGGATCAAGTATACAAGCCATAATTGAGATCTGTAATCAGCAATTTAGTTGTATCAAAAATTAGGTCATCTCATTGTTACTCTCTAACCATTGTAGCAGTGGTCTAAATCTCTTAATAGAGTTATATTAACAGTTATTTGTAAATCCTCTAATAAGGTGGAATTTCTATTGAAGTGTCTAAATACCTGTAGCAAGCCTACTCCTAACAGGATAATTAAATCCTCTAATAGGGTCACACCTAACAATGTGTTTGTAACCTTTAACAAAGTTGGCTCATAACAAGGCTCACTTCAAAAGAGTAAAAATCAGTAAGTAGTTGCAATTGGTGGTTTTTCCCAAATTGGGTTTCTACGTTAAATCTTGTTGTTAATTTTGTTCATGATATTTCTTTTATGTGTATGCAACTAAGTTAAAGTAAGATTAACCACATCTAATATCTTAAGATTTTCATGTTGAGAATTTGTCGAGTTATTTTAGTGTTTACTGTTGGAGTTGAGGAAATCCAACTCCGAAGACGCCAAGATCACCTGCATGCGAACCTATCAAAGAGAAGCCATAGAAGGGGAGGAGCATGGAGCACGGGCAAAACCCTAAACGGACATGAGAGACACCATGAATGAAAACACAAGAAGAAATGTATTTACAATAATGTGATGTGATGATTTGATGTTATTACAATGAGAGAGAGCCCGAATATAAAGAGCTCCAGGAAGCTTGTAGAACAAGCTGGAAGGAGGTAGAAGATAAGATTGACAACTCAGCACACATCCACAAAAAGCGAAATATGCTAAAAAAGGAGAAAACTCCTGAGTTGTCAACAACTAACCACTACATGCATTAAATATGAAATATGCATGACCTAAGTAAGCTTAAGTAATAGAATAAATAATTAAATATTAATTATTTACTCTAACACCCCCCCTTAAGTGCAACTTAGGGAAATGCCTTAAGCTCACAAAAAAAAGATGAAATGCATAATGGGTCCCAGCAACGAGGCCATGTTAGGTACCCATGTACAATGCAAAAAAAATGCAACCTCTATAAGCGAGGAAAGAGAGAAAACCACATGGGAAAAACCCTCCCCCAAAAAGAGGTAAGAACCCAATGAAGAGCTGAAGAAGTCTCCAACTAGGGAAATTGTCCCCTAAAATAGGAACAAAGAGTGATCATGAAGAAGCAGCATCACTGAAGCATGAAGAAGTCGCAAATCTGCCAAACTGCTGATCTGAAGAAACCTCCATGGAAGAAGAAGGCACGAACGGAGCATGTCTATATGGTAGATGATCCATCTCACCGAAATGCATAGGTAGCCAGCCACTGCAATCGCCTTGTATGTAGGATCAACCACTGAATACATAGTTCACACTATCGAACCATCGAACCATGGATGCATTAGAACACAGCATAACCCCCCCTTAATGCAGACGGGGTGTGATGACAGGCAACTGAGAAGGTGAGCCAAAATCTCCTGCAAACGAACCAAGAACGAGGAAAGAGGAAAAGAAGTACAGACATCGATAAAGACACGGTCTAACTGACTCTGCATGGGGCTAATGTCATGGAAGGGACACTCACTTGACAAAGGGAGAATGCCTAAAACAGCAAACAATAATCCCCCCCATGGTGCTTTATGAAAAAGTGCAAGTACACCTGACTCAAAACAACGTTCATGACTCCCGAAATACAAAAGTGATAGATTATCTCAGTGTGAAATAAAAAAGTGCTTCAAAAAGATAGCTACAATGATCAAAAATGAAAAAGAGCTAAACCAAGAGAAAGTACAGCCGAAAAGAAAGCAAACCATGCCAGGAAAATGATCCTCGGGCCTAAAACACTCAAAATATCCACCATAGAGAAAAAATGCCAAAACTATGATAGAAAGAGTAGAGGCCAAAAAAGAAGAAAAAAGATGACAGTTCTGAAAAGTACACAGAACCAGCTTTCTAGAAATACAAAGTTTTCCAAAAACAGGCATGGGACGCAAAAGATATGCATGCCAGAGTCAAAAACAGGACTTTGGACTTCAACAGAAAAAACAGGCAATAAAAAAGCATCAAAACCAAAAAATACCTATAACAAAATCTTTGTCTCGGAACCAGCTTTTCGACACTTCTTTTGGATCGGAAAAATACCTCCGTATGCAAGAGTTATGGCCAAAAAACCAAAGGTAGGTCCAAAAGCAATCGGGAGAGGTGCATGCAAGGGCTGATGCAGCGCTGACGTCAGCAAGTCATGTGATTAAATTTGACGGCTTGGAGGCCGTCGCAGCAAAAAAAGAGTGCCACGTGGCATAGCCACGTGGTAGATGACGTGGCAGGGGTGACGTGGCGGGTCCACGTGGCAAGGTGCCACATGTCGCCCAGGCCACGTGTCACCCCGGCAGTGGTTGACTCGGCTGCAGATGTGGCGCAGAGTTGTCAGGCGGAGCTGTCGGAGTGGCGGGCGGAGAACTGGCGGAGGTGGCCGCAGGGGCGGCGGAGGCAGAGGAGCCACCGGCGGAGGGCAATGGACGGGCGGCTGCCGGGAGGAGGTCGGGCCGTGGCGGAGCGTGGGCGGCGCTGCCTGCTGCGGCCGCTGCGGGCGGCGCGCGGGTGGCGCGGTGGCGGTGCACCCGTAAACCCTTTTTTTTTTAAAAAAAAATTTTTCGCTCTGCGTCCGTACGATCCGTACGGCAGCGACCCCGGAGGCCTCAAAAATTCACCAAAATTGCCCTATCTCCAAAAACGACAAGTTTTATATGAATCCTGACTGCAAACGGCCTTTCGGATCCAATGGTGATGTTCATTCGGGCTGAAAGTGCTCCAAAAAAATGCTGATCCCCTGATTTGAAGAAAAATTGCACAAACAAACTAGGGTTTGTGACTCCAAATCACGGCTTCAAAATTTCTTCAACGAAGCAGCAGCAGGAAGGCTCTGATACCATGTTGGAGTTGAGGAAAGCCAACTCTGAAGATGCCAAGATCACCTGCATGCGAACCTGTCAAAGAGAAGCCATAGAAGGGGAGGAGCATGGAGCACGGGCAAAACCCTAAACGGACATGAGAGACACCATGAATGAAAACACAAGAAGAAATGTATTTACAATAATGTGATGTGATGATTTGAGGTTATTACAATGAGAGAGAGCTCAAATATAAAGAGCTCCAGGAAGCTTGTAGAACAAGCTGGAAGGAGGTAGAAGATAAGATTGACAACTCAGCACACATCCACAAAAAGTGGAATATGCTAAAAAAGGAGAAAACTCTTGAGTTGTCAACAACTAACCACTACATGCATTAAATATGAAATATGCATGACCTAAGTAAGCTTAAGTAATAGAATAAATAATTAAATATTAATTATTTACTCTAACATTTACTGAGTTACAATAATTTGCATGTGTGTTTGTTGAGTTACAATAGAGTTCAGAGTTTTGATTTGTATTGACATCTAAGGGATCTGGGATTTATTTTTGTGGTAATTGATTCACCTCTCCCCTCTCAGTTACTCCTCTTATATTTCCAATAGATTCCTCCTAGAGTAATTGGTTGGTCAATATAATGACTATGTATCTAAGGATTGGACACCCTTTTTGCATTGGTTTTGCATACAATCAGTGCTAAGTAATGTACCATAATGACATTCAATTGAACTCATTAAATTATCAACCAAGGATGTAAACTTGAAATGATGCCCACAAAGTATATGCTCTAATTCATTTAACATGTCATTGTGACCTTAAAAAAAATGCTAAAATAGAAACTAAGCTAGGAAATGAAATGACAATTTAACCTAGCACTCAGAAATGAAGTTACAAACATGAAACTGAACTATTTACTTATGCTATAGGAAACAACCAATAGTTCTATTACCATATGATCACAAGAGAAACAAAGCTCTAAAACTTATTCTTGTATTTTATGGAATGAAATACTAATTTCTACCTAACTACAAACTACATTCACCTCTCGTGTGGGCCCCCATAGAAGAATGAATAAAAAATAACTCAAAGATTAAGAACTCTAAATATCATTTTATTCATGAGCATCTCACAAGTACTTAGTGGAATAACATAATTGTATTTATCTCTACTGCTAGATTACAAGAGTGTTTCCTACTAATTTCTAAATCTAGAATCCAATCTTCTACCTTATTTATAACACTAACATAAAATAGAACTCCTAAAATCTAGGATCCTCCAACACCAGGGATGTGACAAGATTGATAAAACAAATCATTATTTAATATGGGAATAGGTTGCACTTCATTTGCACCTGAATTTAGGAGTCCATGGCTTCTAGAGCTACTCCATAATGATTTTGAACTACTTTTCTTCTAGGGATTTACATAAGAGTCTCAAGTCCTTCATATCAAATGCTTTCCATATATCTAGTTTCATAAGCATACTTTCTTCCTTATTCCTTGATGCTGAATGAATAGTTTCTTGGATTATCGATATCCCATCTAAAATGGATCTATGTGGTACAAACCTTATTTTTTCTTCTAAAATTAATTTAGGGAGAAGATTTTTAAGATGGATTGCTAAAGCTTTTGATAAAAATTTATAAATTGTTTTACATAGTGCTATTGGTCTAAAGTCTCCATGTTCCTCCAATACACATTTTTTCGGAATTAGAGTTGAGAAGGTATTATTAATTTTTGTTAGTAGTGATCCTCCATTTCTAGATTCTTCTATTACCTTCCATAAGTCTTCCCCTAAAATTTCCTAGCATTTCTGTAAGAAAAAGAGCTTGGAAACCATCTAGTCCTTGTGATTTCTCAGGATTGATATTAAAAAGTGTAGAATGTGAAGGGTTTATTGAGAGTCTTATTATCCTCTTCTGTGGTAATTCTAGAAATTGAGTTTAACATTTTATCTTGGGCTAATCAGTTTGAGGTTTCAAAGTTATTAAGTATTTTCTCAAAAAAATCTACAAATACTTCAGTGATTTTGGTTGGGTTTTCTTCCAAAAATACCTTCTTTATTTTTAATTTTTGTTATTTTGTTTAAAGCTCTATTATGTAAGGTACTACTATGGAATTTTTTTGTGTTTCAATCTCCTTCTGTCAGCCATTTTTCCCTTTATTTTTGTTTCGAGAATATTTCCTCCTCGGCTAAGACATCTTGTTTTGTACGTAGTTCTTTTTCTTTAACGTATTTCTCATTTTCCATTCCTTTTAAAATAACTTCTAGGTTTAGTATATTCAATTCCTCTTCAATTTTTAGTTTTTCTTTAAGTATGTTATCGAATTGCGATTTGTTCCATTTTAGAATTGTTTCTTTAAACATTTTTTTTTTTTGAAACAAAATAAAACATTTTTTTTTCTTGAAGCAAAATAAAACATTTTTTATCCTTGGAGCTTTTCTTGTTACCACCGATCCTTAATGTTTTCTACGAATTTCTTATCTAAGAACCACATTTTTTCACATTTAAATGGATTTCTGGATGGTTTGATTGGTTCAACTAAGTCTAATTCGATTGGATAGTGATCTAACCTAGCAAGAGGCAAGATAGCTGCTTTAATCTCCAAATCTATGTTGCTTAGATTTCCTTTGAAGAAGAATCTATCTAGTTTCACTGCTATGTAGCTGAAATATTTCCTCCCATTGTTTTACGTAAATATTCCATTATTGGTTGGTATGTCTATTAGTGTATTTTTTTTGCAAACCAATATCTAAAATCCACTATGGCATGTGATACTATATGTGATCCTCCGTATTTTTTCTTCTCTCTTTAGTATTGCATTGAAATATCCTCCAATAAAAATGTTTTCATTTGGATATGTTCCCAAAAAAAAACTGATTTCATTCCATACTACTGCCTTGTCTACTATTTGAGTGGGTCCATAGGCATTTAGAAGAATAATTTGGAAGTTGAACCTGAGACTAAAATTTTTGCAACCCATCCAATTTTTTTGTTTGTTTTGTTATTATGTGTGTGTCTACCTTTTGAGGATTCTAGACAATTTCCAGTTCTCCTGAGGCCCCATTTGATTCCTTTAATTCTATATTCCATTGTCCTAGTTTCAATTCTATTTTGTTCCCTTCCTTTGTATTTAATTTGGTTTCTTGAATTAAAATAACTTATGATTCAAATAATGCAACGTTATGCTTTAACAAGCACTTCTTACTAGGGGCATTTAGTCCCCTAGCATTTTAGGTTGTGATTCTCATTGATCCATTGGAAGGATCCCCCCCTTCCTTGCTTTTAGGATTTCACTGGTCTTTGTTTGTTCTTTCACTTGTCCTGCTACCTCACTTAATTCTTTAAGTGATTTCCTTCCTCTTTTCACTTTTTGTTTGCAACATTTTGGTTTTTTGAGTCCCTCTTGGTTAATGGATATCCCTAGGTTATCCATGGATATCTGCACTTTGGTTGTGTTGGTTAAGATTACATCTTCATCCTAATGCTCATGTTCTTGTAATAATTTATTGATCATCCATTTTTCTAATGTTGTTTCTTCAATCTCTAGATCCTTACATTCTTTATTATAGATTTTGATATCTTCTTCTTCTTCATTTTGGTTTGTGTCCTCCAAATCTCCAAACTCTTCCCATATCTGGTTGTTTTCTAATTGATCTTCTTGATCTTCCCATTGGTTGCAAACTTGTCTTACCTTTAAGTTTGAATCCTTAATTATTGTTTTTATTTCCATGGGTATTAGGGGCTCCTTTGAGATATCCTTTTCCTCCTCTATTTGGTGTTCCTCTTCCCCTCTTTTTTCAAATAGATCCTTTCCATTTGCTAGTTTCTGCCAAAAATTATAACTATTTTTCTTGGGTTTTTTTCCTTATTGTGATATTACTCCAATGTTTTGATGATGCTAATGGTATGTTTATGCCTTGTGCTTCTTTTTCTCTAGTTTTTTTCCTTTTTCTAAGTCTATTTGGTTCTTTATTTCTAACTCTTGGATTTCTAATGGTTGATTGTTGATGTTGATAGGTTTTGAGTCCTGGTTCTTTTCTAAAACATCATGTTTCTTTGTGATGTCAAGCTCTAATTTACTTTCACATTGTTGTAGCTTATTATACTTTTTTTTCCGAGTTTCCTTTTGCTACAAATATTGCTAGTGCTATCATCTTTTTTGTTGCTTCATCTTTTAATATCCTCCCTTCATGCTCCATGTGACTATGTTCTACTAATCTTATTTGATCCTCTATATCAATTTTGAGGAGTAAGGCCTCATGAGTTAATTTATTTAGGATTTTCATATTGGTTTTCATTTCTTCAAGGCTTTTGTTTTCTCTTAGACATCCTTTGCATTTTTTGAATTTTGTAAATTGACACTAAATTTCCTAATTTTTTGATAATCTAATTGCTGATTCTTCTGATCTCTTTGGATTATCCAATTGACCAATTTGTATTTCTACTTCTATAAAGTGTCCCTCTATTTTTCCTTTCTCTCTCTATTCCTTTTTTTTGGTTTTTCCTCCTTGTTTGCTTTTCTCCCTTTTTTCTTTCATATGTTTTTTTCCCCCAGTATACTGGTGTTCCTAAAGGACTCTTTAAGATTGGTGTTAGTATTTTCTAGTCTAATTTTTGCTCAAATAATTCCATGGATCTCTCCTTTGTAATTAGAAAAGGTTAGTCTATAAATTGATCTATTTGTTATTTTTTTTTGTATTGATCTGTGTTTGACCTATTTCTATGTTAATTAAAAATTTGATCTTGCTGGAAGAATCAAAATTTGATTCTATACCTATACATTTTCCTAAAGAGTTCCCTATCTTGTTCATGATTTCAATGTTATATAATTTAGGTGGATAGTTTTCACATACAAACTATTTTGATACTTGCATTTTCTTAGTGATAATTTCATTGAAATTTGGTTCCCATGCCATAAATTTGACTGGGTAGCATTTGTAAAAATAGTTTGCTAATGCAACAAATTTATTCCTAATTTTAATGTTTATGCAATGAATATGCAACAAATGCTTAACATAAGTAGTGATACTTACCAGGGAGCTGAAGATATTTGCTAGACTTCTTACCAATTTTGCTTTGTGGTTTTCTGGGCCATTCCATAATGCATATACTCCTAATGCAGAACATTCCTACCATCTATTTTCACTAAATTCATTACTTATTTTTAAAATGTCAATATTTTCATCAGGTTTTCCTCCTTTTGGATTGGTAGTCCTTCTTTCTCCATTTTTGAGAGTATTTACTTATTATTTTCAATTGGTTGTGATTGTGTATATTGTTTCATGAATTTTCTTGGGGTTTCTTTTAGATTTCCTTGGTTGGATTGAATGTTGAATGGGTGTGAAGGATTCACTCACCCTTGGGAGGGAAGAACAAGCCTTGGGTGAAGGGGTTAGTTGGGCTTGAAATATAGTCGAGAACCTTGGAGTATGGGCTCCATTGAATGCCATATTCATCCATAGATTGCTTCAGGTGATAAGGAAAAAGATGGTGTGGGAAGGAAGTTTATGAAGTATGGGATTTCAAGGATGCTATAGTTGATGGTAGTATGTTTGGAAGATGTTGTGATCAACTTCGAAAGGGCATAAAAATTGTTGTTGTGAAAGCTCTGAAAGGGCATGAAAATTATTGTTGTGAAATCCCCAAAAGGGCATAAAAATTTTGTTGTTACAGATATGGTATGATATGGCAAGTCTCCTAGTTGAAAGCCCACCTTCACCCAATGTTTATGATTCCATTTGTGAATCATTGTGCAAACCTTGGTAGGGGTTGTAAATGTGTTGCAAAATGTTGTGATCTTGTTAGTTCTTGTGGTTGTGATGTTGTTTGAAGGTATCCCGGTTGAGCCTTGTTTCCCCTACTGCGGGGTTGGTCCCCTTGAGGCCTAGGTTGGGAAGTGAGCCTCCATGGTTCCCATTTTGTCTCTCTTTTGTAGGTTTTCACTTGAAGAGTTGGAAGCTTGATGTTCATGAGGTACCTTCTTGCATAGGAGAAGACTCCTTTATTGTTTTGTTGGAATAGAGAAAGGAACTCCATATTATTATGAGAATTCATTGTATTGTAGTGTGTTGCTAATGGACTTATGTAATTACCTTCTAGAGAGATTGTGAGATGTCTTGTTTGTGAGATCTTCAATTGTGTATCATGAGTGATGGAACTACCACCCTGTTATGGTTTGAT
Organism: Cupressus sempervirens; assembly: GCA_028749045.1. Lineage (NCBI taxonomy): Eukaryota > Viridiplantae > Streptophyta > Pinopsida > Cupressales > Cupressaceae > Cupressus > Cupressus sempervirens. Next base: position 286,211,822 of record CM053792.1, read on the forward strand.
ATTTTATTGTTGTTGTCTTACCATTACCTAAATTTTAGTGTTTTGCTTCTCATTGACAAGGAGACTTTATGAAACATCTATGTTTAGTGAAAAGCATTCTCATTGTGTTAGCTTACAATGAAATATTGCCACCTTTTGTGTAATGTAAGAATTATTGTACGAAGCATGTATAGTTGTAAGAAGAGTAGATTTATAGAAGATATTGTCATTTCAGTTCTAATGTATAATAGATGAATCTTGCACTAGAATAAATTATTAGTTTTCTATAATTTGTTCCAAGATTCATTATCCATCAGCAAGATTAAATAGTTAGTTTCATGCATGTTCTGTAGTGGATTATATATGCATTTTTGTATTGAGTAAATGTTCATATATTAAAAGAATTCATTTAGACTATACATAATATGTAAGAAGATACCTTAGATATAGAGGTAGAAAAGAAAAGAAAAAATAGAGCAAGTAGTGGACATAGAATATACAAAGTTTAGGATATATTTAGGTGCATATTATTTCTCTGGAAAATGTATGGAAGTGAGAGAATTAAACTCATGCCTATTATAGACTAATATAATATTCAACTAGAATATCCCTTAGTATCTTTAACTAGACATGACATTAAAGTAATTATGAATATAAGATATAATAGGATAGCATCATCTAGTGGAAGGAAGAACAATAATAATAAAAAGGGGTATAAGTCAATACATATTAACTTATGACTCAAGGAGAAAATAATAAAATAATAACAACAAAAAGTGGACGTGAAATTATTAGTCCTTGCCTTACAAAGCAGGGTACTAATATTTTTGGCGGTGGCACACAATTACTTTAAATTTTATCGACTTGACATAGACCAAAGTTTCAAGATACAATATTTAATAAATATTTTTTGTTATTTAAATTCTAATTTACTATTGGTTGATTGGATTTTTACCAGGGGTAATTTTATTTTTTAATTGTAAAAAATAGTGGCAAAAAATTGTAGATAAGCTTGCATTTATTGCACGACAAGCATCATTGTCAGAAAGGTCCAGTGATTTATTGGCCATTAATTTTATTTTTTCTGCTAATCAATAACCAGACTTTTGGAGTTGTTTTGAGCTACAAGAACAAGTGGAGAAAGCAGAGCTTTGAATCGAAGCCATAGACATATGTAAGTTGCATTTTTGCCTAATTTTTTGAAAAGGGGACGTGTTTGGCTAATATGTTTTCTTGATAGAAAAAACATCACTCCCGTCTCCAGAACTACCAAAAACATTGCCTTGCTCCTTGTTCGCATCTACTCCCAAAAAATTGGCAAAATAGAAAAACCATAGCCCAAATCAATCCTACTAGAATACATCAATCCTTCGTTATCGGTCTCAAATAGTTAGATTTCCTGCATAATTTTCATCTAGAGGGTTGACTGATGAATCTTTAATTGTTGTCAAAATGACTTTTGTTTGGTACCAAAAATGTGAAATTACAAAGATGGGATGACAACTATCTGACACAATCCCCAAAGGCAGAAAGCTTTGAAAAAAAAAAACAATCCTTCTGCCTCGAGTGTTACTTGCCAACATCATCTTTTAAACTTATATTTTGATTTGAACATGGAGTAGATTCCCTTGTGGGAAACATGTAGCCCGTGCATATAGTAGTCTTCTGTACTTCAACATGCTAACTATGATTGCAGCTATATTTTGATTCATTTGTATTCGAACTAAGTTTCTTGTCAAAACTATGTTTGAATTTGAAAATTAAACATATTTACCATATTCAATATTTAACATAGTTTCTTGGCATAGCATGGTACAAATCAACCGAAGGTGATTAGTAGTTGTAGTGCATAATTCCAATTTCCAATAAGAGTCTATGCTATATAAAAGAGTGGTCCACAAAGGTAATAAAGAAATGTGTTTTCAGATTAGGATATTTTGGCTGAAGAATCATGACAATTGATAATGTCGATCATGAATAGCTTTCTTCTATTCGATCCTTCCTATCAGTTAGGGTTTCAAAAGTTGAAAATGTACAAGATCTTGGCACCTATTGATAGATCTCCAAGATTTCTTAAGGGGTCTCATGAATGTGTTGTGTTAGAGTAGTCGAGACACATTTCCTCTACAAGAATAGTGGCTTGCTCTATGAAAATCTCACACTGCCATAGGCACTCTTAATAGAACAACACCACAAGCTTTCAAAACTATTTTATTCCAAATTCCTTATCTTACGTGCCTCAAGCATCGAGAAAAGGCACTGAAAAAATCAAACCTTCCCTACAGGATTTGCACCTCATTTGCTTCTGATTAGCTCTATTTGGAAAAATTTGAATGGTGTTCGTTCATCACAAGAGTCACTTCCATTAGAGGCAAAAAAATTTGTCGGAGGTGGCACATTTGGCCAACAAAATAATTTTACTACCCTCTGAAGTTGATTTGGGCACCTTTCAGCAAGACTTCACATTCAATGGTTAACATTGTCCTTGTGTTCAAAATTATGCATTTTGTGCATCATGCCCTTCATGATACAAATGTCACTGTTTATAATATAAATGTCCTTTTGAGAAAAGACATAAACCACTCCATCATTCCCTACCAACACTAGCTTTCAAAATCGTGACAACATCCATTCATGATTTGTTCTTTTGGCTCCACACATTGAGTTTCAATATGTGACATCCATTCATGATTTGTTCTTTTGGCTCCACACATCGAGTTTCAATATGTTGGCGAAGACATGGAGGCTGGAAGGGTTTTTTCTTGGGGATACCATGGATGTCCAGATGAAAGCTCCTACTTTGCTACAGTTCTCCTATGGTCTTTTCTAGAGTGATACAAAATCTATTGTGAGATCTTTTCCATGAGTTAGTGTATTATTTGAAGATAAGAATGTTCTTAATGCTTGTCAGAATATTGATTACTATCGATCTTAGATATACGGATCACATCCCAAATAGATTTAATGTCTATAAATGCTTACTATATCTGTCCACTGTAGATATAATCATTGAGTATATTTTTTACTCCTTTGGAAATCTGGCTAAGGGCATATACAACTAATAGCTTTGGAAAAAAAAAAATATTAGATTTTGCATGAATAGCATACTACCCTGTTGCCTTGATACTATTGTCCCTAATACAAAGAATGCAAATTTGATTACTGCTTATATGATGCATATAATATGATCATTATACATGTACAGTTTTTCTAACTTACATGTTCATATGTTACATGTGCTAATGCTATGCAATCTTAAAATCTGCTAGTAGCCAATTAGAAATTGAAAACTTCTAGCATTTTGTTTTCTATGCCTAGTTTATCGCTTACAAAATTCCTCATCCAATGCAATTGAAAGTCATAGTTTAACACCACTATATCTAGAAAAATAAAAATTGGCCTTCTCTTCTTTGCAAAAGGCAGGGACTCAAGCTCTCTCTCAGAACTCTTGTTAAGACAAGATGCCAAAAAAAAAAGGAAAGAAAATAAAATACACATAAGTCAACATGACAACCTTACCTTAAATATGGAAGAGCACTTAGTACATCAACTTGATGCCTTGGAGGAAGGATATCAGCCTATCCCCTCTTCCACCCATGTGATTGCTCTTATGTGTTAAGGAACATTAAAAAAAAATTAATGCTATGATTATGACCCAAGTCAGCAAGTACCATCATAGTGCCTACTTTTAGGGGATAAAGTTTTAAAAAAAACATAATTAAATCATTTCCTAAGACTTAAATGGACTCCTAGCCATCCACATCAGCAAGGAACATTAAATGTGAAAGGGTGGAAATCTTGTCAAACTACCCTTCCATCTCCTTAACCACCATGCTTAGTCAATATGTGGGCTATAAGGAAGAATAGGCAGCTATGCTAGGAGAGTGTGAATTAATCAAATAAAATCTGCTTGATAGGAAGTATGGATTATGCCTTAAACTCTCCAACCACAATGTCTAAAGGGAGTCTTCCCATATGGTTGAAGTGTAGGGAATAAAATTATTTAAATTGGGCATGTGCAGATTTGTTAGGAAAAAGGGTGGGTAGGATTCTACAAATTAATAATTATGAGTAAGGTGGGCCACATGTGAAGCTATGGGTTAGGATAAATGTGAAGCATTATTTGATGTTTATGGCTAGAAGTAGTAGGTAGTGGGTGTTGTTTAATTTTAAGAGTATTATGCATGGATAATAGGTAAATGTAAATTAGGTTCTAGAGATTTGGGTATATTTTCAATATAGTTTAATAATAGTAATATGGGTAATAGTTATACAATGGTTTAGTTTATTTTATTATGTTGATTATAATCTGATTTAAAACCAGCAAGTCATGATTAGTGTTTTTTTAAAATTTATTTTTAGTTGAATATAGCTATTGAGAAGTCTAGGATAGGATTGGTTGACAATTTAGAGGAAATAATATATATACTCATTAATTTTAGGATATTTAGATACTCTAGAAAAGTATTAATTATGTATGCAATGTTTTTAAAGTGTTTGCTAAGAGTAGCATAGTTAGCATCAAGTTTGATGATAGTTTTAATGGAAGGTTAATCGAGGGTTATATGCATTGGAGTAACGCTAGCTCATATTATGAAATAGTAAAGTTGACTATGAAATTAAGAGTGTATATTAAAGTATTAGGTATGGGTGGTCTCCAAAATAATAATAATAATAATAATAATTGAACATTAATAAGAATGATATTGTTGAATTAAGGCATGGAGTTAAAATGGATAAGTGATAAACCCTTTCGCATTTCTCAATTCAATCCTTAGGTCTTCACCTTTACCCTGGCAATATGGGTTGCACTTACACAGCACAATGCTTCACCTTAGGGGCTTGCATCCATAACATCTCAACTTAGTTTTGTTTCCTTGAAGTTAGCAACTGCGTATTTCCTCATGAGAATCGTAAATCTAGATTTTGAGTATGATAGCTTCGTTCCTTTATTTTACTTCTTCAATTCTAGGTTATCGGTAGACTAAGTCTTTATCTTACCTTCAAGTTTTCTATAATTTAAAAAAAAAAAAATTGGTTGTGTTTTGCCTCATAGAAATGTGGCATGACATTTTCTAACTATTCTTCCTATAGTCCTAATTTTAATGTGAAAATTATTGGTTCTTTAATTCAAAAAATTAATCTAGGCAAAATCATATTAAGGGATATTATATTTAATGTGAGTATGTAAGTTTGTAACATAGAATTGATTCCATAACTATGATTGGTATAGTTGAAAGTCACACTTCTAAATTAAATTAGATTTTTTCTGATTAATTTAATATATAGATGTAATAAATATTATTTAAATTTTTTTATTTCTAATAAAAAATAATTTAGTATTTAAATATATGCTTGTGTCAAGTTTTTTGAAATTGTAGATATTTTGACAAAAATAACTTTGAAATTGTTATATTTATTAAAACCATTATATCAAAAGTTTGAAGAATTATACAATCATAATGGAAGATATGTACACATGTAATTGAAATTATAATTATAATTTTACAAATTAAAAATTAAATTTTTCTACTACATGTTTTTTAATATAAAATATAAAATTTAATTTAATAAACTATCTCCTAGAAGAATGGTTTGAGGGATAATGTTTCTGTCAAATCCGCTAATAAGATATCAAAAAATTATTGTTTTATAATTTAACAATTATTCATATATACATTATAAAAAAATAAAAAACTTTAAGAAAGAAAAATTTGGTTAAAACAAAATAATTTAATCAACTATTGGAATAGTATTTCTAGCCTACGTCAAATACTAATAAGAAAACTTATAAAGCCAATGCATATATTTAAAAATCATGTTCAAAGTTCTAATAAATACATATTTCCTTTTGGAATCGCTGGTAAAGGTGGCATACAAAAATTGAATTAAATAATGAAAAACACAATTGAAGCCCTTTGAAAGGAAAAACATGACCATAAATTGCCTGCACTTATTTCGAATGAAATGGATTTAGGGTATTCATGGGATTTATAAGGCACATTCGGGAAAGGATTGACTACTTTCTAACAAGAATTTCTTATCTTTGCAATAATTGTAAACTGATTTCAACTCTTGTTTTTGTTGGGCACTCAAGCTATGAAAAGATTCTCCATTCCACCAGTAATCAAGATTAGTTGTTGAACACTCAATGTTTGTGCAAACTGTTGCCTTGGAATTCAATAAGAAAGCCACAAATGGTGCATATGACCAGTCAATCTTCTCACACCCTCCCTTTGTTACTCATGTCTCTCAATTTCACAAGCTTGACAACACTTTCATGACTTTCTTTATGTATGACACCTCCTCTCCTTCATGGTTTCCATACACTCTCACAGGCCTTTCATCTACTATAAACTTGATACATATTCATGCTATGTTTACAGTGATAATACTTTTTAGTTGATATCTCTTCAATAATAGTTATGTGGATCAATTTAAATTATATTTAAATATACTTTATCTTTTGATTTGTTAAGGTAATTCATCTAAACTTACACTTGAAAATAGACTGCTAATAGATTAATTGAATCTTAAAAGTATGCTCTTGAACAGTAATTGAATTTCGAGAACCAAAGAGCATAATCATTCAAAAAAAAATTGATCTAAAATAAAGAGAGGAAAATTATTAGAGAGATGAGTATAGGGCCTGCTAGGGGTTCCAGAGGGCACTGGCTAATCTCCAGACAAAATGCACCATAGACAAAATAAAGTCAAACATGTTTTTTGTTCAGATTTATGAAACCATGATCATTTTTTCTTAGACTTTTTGTTATTTTCGATCACAAAATATGCAGATCATGAAGATGAAATGGTGAAATTTTTTTTAAAAATCAGTGTGTTTTAGATTTTTTGAAATTTACTCAATGGTACATTTTGTAGCGAGGATAGCCATGTCCATTCTAGAGGATGTTATAATTGTGAAAGTCAACTATGGAATTAAACCATAATGAAAATTGATGCTTCCTACTTCCTAGGCCTTCAATGAAGTTGTTGGTGTGAGCTTTTCCCAATGAATTCCTTATCAATCTCATCATGATTCTCACTTAGAGAGTGAAGCTACATTATCCTCACACAATAAGATATATTAAATTTCTATATATGACAAAACAATAAACCAACTTCTCACTCACATGAAATGTGGTAATTGTGCTAGTAGAGTATCCTTGAACAAGCTTCATAGACATAGTAAAGCTCCAAGAACCCTTCCTTTGTTTGGATTAATGATCCTAGAACAAAAACTAAAATTAGAATTTAATATCCAAGAGAATTTTGTTTGCAGTGTATTGTATGCCAACTTTATCTAAGATTAGTTTAGGTAGAAGGTTTCCTATCATTTGATCCTATTCAGATGATGTTACTTTTGATTAATAGAAGGTTATTTTATTCAGATTATGTCTATTATTATTTTTGAGAATTTTATTCAAATTATGTCTACTATTATTTTTGAATTTAATTATGTCCAAATTTTTAGATTAGCATATTCAATTTTATTTTGTGAATTATCTTAATTTTTAAATTTTATTTTATTTCTATGATAGATTTTGGAGTATACCATTTTTTGGGCCCTTGGTCTATTGTTGAAGTTGAATTGCTCACAAAGTGCCTACTAGGGATCAAGTCTTGCTGAGTGTTGAGTGCAAGGCTTTGACACCATAAGGGATGAGGTTGGGATTGGCATGGATGCCCCTAAATCTTCAAGTGGTGGCCTTCACTAGTTGGTAGCTTGCAGGCCTTGTGCCTCACTAGGTTGCCTCAAGTCTTGCTGAGTGCAAGGCTCTGACACCATAAGGGATGAGGTTAGGATTGGTGTGGATGCCCCTAAATCTTCCAGTGGTGGCCATCACTAGTTGGTAGCTCACAAGCCTCATGCCTCACTAGGCTGCCTCATAGGTTTGAACCCTCCATCAAAAAAATAAAAATAAAGAAATAATAACTTATACTATTATTGCAAAAGCTTGGTAACACAAACAGATTATATAGCTTAAACACTATTTAGTTAGAATATCTCTATGATTTCATTGACTATCTTTAAACATCACATACTAAGGGAAAAAATAATCTTGAAAAAAACAAGTCAACTATAACTATTTAACACTTTTAATTTAGGAATCAAGCTTAGTGTATGATGTTTAAGCCATAATATAATCCAATTTTTTTATACATTAACACAATCAAATATAAAAATAATAATAAATAATATTATATAGTAAAAACTTAGAGTCATCATTTTATATAATGTGTTAAAGATTTTATGAGCAACTGATCCAAACACATTGCAAAAACATAATTATAAGATATAGCTACCAATAAATGTAATGGTTAAGGAGTAAATTAAAGAGGTAGCAACCTCCTTAGTGAGAGAAAGCTGAAGCTCTTGGCCATTGTTCAATATCTTTATATTTTTAGCACCCTATGCATTCACGTCTATTTCATCATTGAAGTTAGCATTAAATCTAGAAGCTACAGATGTGATTAGTAGGAAAAATAGAATGCAATGACGAAGATTGGAGGCAGCCATGACACAATAGAATTAGATGAAATCTCTTTGGAAAAAATGAAAATGAGAATAGAATGGATTTGAATTTGAAAGGAAAGCGTGTTACATATCATAGCTACTTGGGGACTTTCATATTGAAGAGGCTACTTGGTCATACACTAATTTGGGCTATTTAGTTTTTTTTTAGTGATTTTTCATTTTAAGAATCTATCACAATACTATATCTTTCACATTAGTTTATATATATATATATATATATATATGGTATATTAATAGTGATGAAATTTATATATTTATAAGTTCATCTTTTTATTTTTATAAGAATTTCTATGATTATAAAAAAAAATGACTTAATTCTTATTTTCTAATTATTTTGATATTTATATATTTTTATTCTTATATAAATTTGTGTCTTTTATAATCAAACATGCATGATGGACATTTTATCTATCATAAATGATTATTCTAAGTCATTGTTTGTATATATAAGATTAGAATTGTCCTTAAAAAATTTAAAACTAAAATAGAAATTGAATCTCTCTTTTTTATTCTATTTTAAACATTGTGATTTAGCTAAACACACATTATTATTAATATCTTTTCCCAATATAGTAGCATTTATAGACATTTGCATGATTTTTTAAAAATTTCACACCTATTTTTTTTTATCACATTCAAATGATTGGAATTGGTGAGCTAAAATTTTGTATGTTAGAATGAGTTGTCATTAATCTTGGAGTCATAATACATGTTTCCATGTGCTACTAAAAAATGCAATGTTAAATAGAAAAACAAATTTCTACAATGAGATAAAAAGCTTTCCAAGATTACCCTCTAAAAATGAAACTACAAGCTTGTATTGTAATATGTGTATATGAAGAAAAAAATAGATCTTTTATAGGAGGGTAAGGCCATAATAATGGTTCCCACTTTCCATCATGAAGAAATCAGATGAAAAGTGTGAGAATCATTTACTAGGTGCTTCAACTAAAGCCTACACTTCGAATGAAGCATTGGCTTGAAGCTGTGACACTAGGGGCTTCATTCGAAGCCTCTTGTGCCAATCAACATGGACGGCTTTGAACAAAGCACCTAGGGCCAATAAATGGTCAAAAAGTGGGCAAGGGGACTTAAATTACAAAATTGGAAATACCATCCAAACATTAATGTGCAACATTGATTATAACAATTTTCTATCTTAATGTAAAGACTAAATTTTAACAATTATATATTTTAATGCTAACATCCTCACGTCCTAAACAAACATTAAAATAAAGAAATATTAAAATCATACCTTCAAAAAAAATCTCTAACCAAGACCGTATTAATCCTCATCATTTCTCCCAACAATAGTAGCATTTGACTAATATGCTCTTTGAAGACTAGGTAAGTGAGATAATTGATGGTGATAGATCTAATGGGCTTGATGTTGAAGTTAACTCTATTTGCAAATAATGTAAGAAGTGGTAGAAACATGTCATGTCTAATGAGAATTTGTATCAAAAATTCTATTACAATCAAGAAACAATAGAATTTTAGGAAAGAATCCATAAGATTAATGACAAGAGGTATAGTCTCTAGTATTAATTCATGGTAGTGCTTGAAAAGATCAATAATGAAAAGATATCTTAGATAAGAACTTACCAAGAATATTGAGCCTTCTAGATATATCTTGTAAATAATGACTTGTAAGGCCTTAAAGTAGTGGCTTGACCTTACAATGTATCTTCTCTTAGATTTTTTTCCTTCTATATATTAAATAAAAAAATCTAAAACTTAAAAATTTTGTGGACCATGATGATCATTTATAAGTTTTATTTATTTCTAAAACAAGTAAAAATTATAACGATGGGAACTTACCAATCCTAACAAAGCCTGATAAAAATGCATGTAAAGAGTGACAAGAATGAAAAAAAAATTAAAGTGAGTTTCAAAAAAAAAAGAATTTGCTACTAAAGAGTCTCTTCAATTAGTTCATATTGATATGTGTGGTCCTACTAGAATTAAGTCTCTTTGAATTGAGCAACATACTTTATGTTAAATTCATAGATTATTATAGAAGAATGCCTTAGGTTACTCTTTTAAAGCATAAAGATGAAACATTTGATAGATTTTCAGTGTTTAGGAAAATGGTTGAAAATTAAGATATATTCTAAAACATAAATGTCTTCGGTCATATAGTGGTTGAGGATATATACATCTCAATAATTTCTAAGTCAATCTGAAGAGCGTGGTATTAAAACACAATATTCAACCTCTTGTACACCCCAACATAGTGGTGTAGAAGAAAGAAAGAGTATAATTGTAAAAGAAATGAGAAAAAAGCTACAAGGGTCAAGATTGTCAAGTTTTTACTAGAAAGAAGTAATTCATATTGTAGTTTATATTTAAAATAGAGTTCATTTAAGAGTGAATATAGAATTTTCTGCATATTGGTTATGGTATAGTAGAAAGCAAAGTATAGAATATTTTAATGTATTTGGTAGTAAGCATTTCATTAAATGAGATAATGATAATATAAGTAGTCTTGCGTTAAGTCACTATAAAGAAATATTCTAGGATTATTCAACACAAGTAGAAAACTTTAAAAATATTACTAAAAAAGTATAAGATGTATAGGTTAAATCACAAATGTTAAAGTTGATGAGAATTTAAATATTTAAGCAACAAGTGAAATAAAATTTCCTCAAGATAATGTATATGTGTTAGATAAAAAAAATGAACATAAGTCAAAAGATGAAATTGAATGTAACCAATTGATCCAAATGATTCAAATGATTTGTAGTGCCTGCCCCTAGTTTGCATTTTTGCTATCATTGTCAAATTCCTTAGGCTGATTTTATGCATTGATTAGTTTTAGAGATACTAGATTTGTAATATTATGATATTATTTCATGATTTTGATTACAAATGTATCGGTTATAATTTTTTAGTTGATTTCATTTCATATGACGTTAATGATATTTTGATAATCCTAGTTAGTAAATGTGGTTTCTTTCATAAAAATGTTAACAGGATGTCTTTAATGATGATTATGTTGTATTGATAGAGATGCATTATTATATGTATGCATTTGATGTTAGACTTGTGATTTTTACGATACTTACCCCATACTTGCATGTGTATGGTGCGCATGTTTATTTTATCTTTTTGTCTGACGTGTTTGATCTGGTTAAGGGAGGGAGTCGTAGTCACTTGCTAGTCGGGATCTACACGATGAACCACTCCCCGCCATTGTCTATTTAGTTTAGATATATTATATACATGTACATGCTCGTCTTTTATGCAGGATGCAGGTACCGGGCATCGACTTCCCTGAATTGCTAGGATGAGCATGCCCTATTACAAATACTCAAATGGTGAGAATGGGAAGATAATGATCAGGTCCAATCCTAGCCATAAGCCTATAATACTTGTCTTGCAAGGAGGACTCGTAACAGACTGTCCACCCTTTTTAAACCCGTGAGTATTTTGTGTGTATGTTGTTTTGTGAGTCTTTGATGAATTTCTATTAATTAAGTCTAATTAATAGATTAAATTAATAATTTAATTTAATGGAGAATTATTATGACTTTTTGAATATTTAATTAATTGAGAAATTAATTAAATATAAAGAATTGAATTGGAAGATAAAAGCTATAAGATTAAATTTAGAACATGATAATATTTATTTAATTTAATAATAATATATTTAGAGTTCATTTTTAAATAAATACTAAATATTATTGTTATTTAAGTTAATAAATATTTATCAATTTAAACGTTCAAAAATATATTAAAAAGGAAAAAGACATTAATTTATGGAAAAGATTTAAGTTCGCATGAATGAGTTTTAAATATAATAGATTAATTTAAAAGATAAAAAAAACATGTGAACTCGAATAAAGATATTTTAATAATGTGCACATGAGATTTAAAAAGTTATAAATTTATTAAAGTAAAGTAAAGTGGAAAGATTAAATAAAGTAATTTAATAATTCACTTAAAGTGCATGAAAAGAATAATAAAAGAATATCTTAATTAAAAAGAAAATTGATTGTGCATGAACAAATTAATTAAATAAAATTATACTAATTTAGAAGTGGTGGAGACAGAAACCCTAAAAGGTAATTAGATTCTATATTAGAGGGTTTCGGGTCATTATTGCACACACAAGTTTTTCAGACACAAGTTTCAGGGCACACACAGGTTTTGGAGAGCAACTCGGAGGATGTGGAAAAGAAAGGAAACTTTTGTAGCTTAAAGAATTTTGCTTGCGTAGGAATTTGCATCTAGCTATCAAAGTTTAGCATCAGTACGAGGTAGGGTTTGAGATCCCGTGAATGCATTTTCAATTGGAAAAGATCTATTTGCTTCGTGTTTGTTTGGGTGGTTGAAATTTTGTTTGTCATCTTGATTGTTTTTCCAGATTTGATTGATTGAAATTAGTCTCTCATTATTTTACATAAGAAAATTTAAAGAGAAAAAGAAATTGGTTCTCTAGATTAAAGAACTTATTCTAAATTAATTCGAGTGGGTTTGAAAATTCTAAATTAAGAGAAAATAGAAAAAGAAAAGAAAATTTAAAAAAATAAAATAAAATAAAATTCAAATGGATGATTATTAATTTGTAAATTAACCAATATGTGATACTACTACATTAAACTTCTCTAATAGACATACGGCTACTTATCAGACATGGGACTGGATAGTTGCATTTGTTCTCACCCATATAAAAGTACTTGGAAGTAGAATCGGGGAAAAAGTAGCGTGAAATTGGGCTGGAAGTTAAAATATGTGATGCACGGAATTGCTCTAAATTAGGGCTCTTTAGAAGAGAACCGAGATTTTAATTGTCAGAAAGAACTATGGGTTTGAAGGTCAATTTCACTGGACACAACTTCCACAACTCCTGGTATGTCGAACCTAGAATCTAATCTTCAGAAAATAGGAAAAGCTTAGCACAGAAAGTAAGGTAGTCTTTGTCATGATCTTAGAAAAATCATTAGGATGAGTTATCCTTCTCTTCGATTCCTGAGAACAGTTCATCATGAGCTCTAATTGAAGTATTATTAATTCAAATATATTTATCAATACATTTATGATATGCTCAGACATTGTCAATTCCACTATTCATGACAAGAATGACGATCGTACTGAATCAATATTGATATTAATTAAAGCAATATCATTATGCTTAACAAAATTAATATTCAATATAGGTAGTACTACTAACATATATAATATTATTAAGTTGGGGAGTATTTTCCCCATTTTCATTACCCTGCAGACACGCATAGTACCTGTGGATCAGTACATGCGAATTTATATAAAAGGTCGCACGACCTGATCCTTTTTGGATTAGTGATTTGAAATCGCCTATATAAATAGATTTGTATAAGCTTTACATTATTAAAAGTTTTAATATAAGTTTTCTTATTAATATATATAATGTTTAATATTAAATTTTAATTAGTATTTAATAAATACATTTTATTATTCATTTATAATATAATATCTTATAAATTTCAATAATACATTTATTAGGTTATTAATTAATATTGATAAGTATTAATTGTTAAAAAAATAAATAAATAAATAATAAAAAATAAATTATTATGTTGTTTTAATTATTTAATAATTAATGAATATTACTTATTAAATAATTATTAAGAGTTATAATTAAATATAGAAAGTTGGATTATTAATGGAGTTGAATCAAAATTAATGTTAATCATAATTATTGTTGAGATTATTAATGATTGGTAATATAGCTAACAGTTGAATAATTATTAATTAATTTCATTAAAATTAGAATAATTGAATTAAATTAATAATTAATATTGCTTAAGAAAGATATAGAGTGATTTTGTTATTATCATTAACCAAATTGATTTTAATAACGTAGTATTATTTAAATATCAATAATTATTATTTTAATGATTTGAATCAATGGTTACCTTTGATTAATTTGAAAAAAAAAAAAATTACTCAATCAAATAGGGGTAGTTGCGTTATTATTTAAATATAGAATTGGCTTGATTGTAAGAGTTAATTGCAAAACCTATTACTTGAAACATACATTGAACACAAAACTAAAACTTTACTTTTTACCCAATCATGTATTCTCAAATCAAACACAAATTATGAAACTGTGATGTTGCTTGTACTATCTATGCATTCGGATTTTGGAGTCGATTAGGTGTTGACCAGTCTTGGACGTACACCAGAGGTTTTTGCGAGATTTCTTTGATACTATTTTATGTAACTGGATGTCATGATATATCTTGTGATTTAAATTGAAATTATGTTTATGAGATTTACTTGGTGGTACAATTATGTTTACTTGGGTTGGGAGATCCAGCTTATTATCAGGTTGCCTGTTAAGGAACCGAGTTTGATCTTTATGGGTGTTGTGGTATGGGACACAACTGTGTTTTATGTGCTTAGGAGAGGTTGTCTAGGTACGTGACTTGGGAGTGGCTTGCATAGGGGTCCGAGACCCAAAGTGGTCAGTACCAGGCTAACCTAATGCAAGTAATGTAATAAGTGATAATCTAGTAATTAAAATTTATGGGGGGGAAACACACTAAAAAGATAAATTAGAGATTTTTGATCTACCCATGCCTTTAGTGCTTGTATAGACTAAGGATGGGAATGAGATGAGTTCCTCTTCTTCTTGAGAGGGCTTTCTAGTTTCCATATGTGTGATGTTGAGGGTTCGGGGTTCATAGTAACTAGTCCAGGGTAACTCAACGCTTGAGGGTCCGGGGTCTATTAAGAGATCAGTCCAGGGTAACTCAAGCAGCCATGTGATGACACTCCCTAGTATGTAGCCTAAGTCTCCTCTGTAGATTTTGTGTATCTTTGGTGGTGTACTTATTGTTGGTGGTTTATCTATTGTCGGATGTGTTTATTATGGTTATTTACTTTCGTTGATGATGATTGGTGATTCATGGATGATGTACTTTTGACATGTGGCTTTTGACTTGAGATGATTATCTTTCATTGACTTTATCTTATGATCTTGGTATTTGGTTTATACTTGGTTCGTGTATGATGTTTGGTTATGTGGTGTCAGTACTGGATTGAGTGTTCTTTCCTTCTGGATTATTTTATCTTCTTGAGTAGCATGTGTTACCTTTGAGGTAGTTTTGGCTATTAGGGGTACCTTGCCTAGGAATGTTTTATGTTTGATAGCCGTTTGTGGATCGTTCATTATCTTCCCTACATGGTGGGAGTGGAAGCCTGACTAGGTAACCACGCGGTTGGGAGGTAGTGTCTTCTTACCATTTGGGTTCCCCCTTCACATTGCTAGCTGTTGGATGTTCATTGCAGAAGATGTACCTTTATCATTCTTATTTCTTATTTCAGAGACTTCTTTTCAGATGATGTATATATGTTATCCTGTATTCTAATGTATTGTATCTTTTCTCACATACCCTGCAACATGTGTAGTGGATGTTATTGATTGGATGTACTTTCATTGTATTGTTTATACTTATGCAATTGCTTATGCGATTATGTATCTGGTATTTCTTTATGATCATGAGACATTGTACTTGGAACTTAAACTAATTAATTTAAAAATTATTAAATGTGACTCAACGTAAAGGAACTCTTGAGGAATTGAAACTGTATCTATATTTGCATATGTGTATTTGTTGTGTATGTTCTTATTGCTTCCGCATTAATGTTATCTTGATGTTGTTTAAACTTCAAAAAAAAAAAATAGTTCAGTAAACATTGTAACATGTTAGGTTTATTTCTCTTGGGTTCCCAAGCGGGGCGTTACATGATTCAATGAAATTGAATGTATCTAAAAGGTCTTTTAATTTTATTTTTAAAAAGTCATCCTCAAAAATAGATACAAGTCATAAGAGTGATGAAATGAAAATTAGAAGAAATGTTCAAGCATAAGAACATGTATCTAAGGTGTTACAATTAGAACTATTTCTTTTTTCAAAAGAAAGTGCACATATTGTTTGGGTCAAAGTTAAGTAACAAGAAATAAGAGCAAATTGAAAGACATAAAACTTGGAAACTTGTACCTGAACAAGTTAATGCAAACATGATGCAAAGTGAATTTTCAGGAGTAAACTTAACAATAAAGTTCAAATAGCTAGATATACTTTAGATTAGTATGCAATGGATACTATCAAGTTGAGGGTACAGATTTTGATGAAACATTTTCATGTATCTAGAGACTTGAAGAAATAAGAATAGTCTTGAAGAAATAAGAATGGTTTTGGCCTATTCTATATACAATTTTTCTTACACTATATCAGATGGATGTTAAGAATTCCTTCTTAAATATTTTTTTAAGTAGAGGAAGTCTATATGGAAGAATCTAGAGCATTTTGTCATCTTGTAAAATAATGATTTTTTTACAAACTTAGAAAAAATGAATGGTTTAAAACAAGTTCAAAGATCTTGATATTTTAAATTGGATTCTCGTGAAAGAGAACAAGGCCTTACAAGAGGAATGGTTGATAGTATACAAATATTCATGAATCCATCTAAAACTATGTGCTGTTTGATTAATATTATAGAGGAGTCACACTAATCCAATTTCTCCATAGAATAAAGTGTTACCTCTATCAAGAAAATAAAAATGTTGACATCAATGATTAAACATGTAACACAATGTAAAAATCTCAAAATATCCAACAATCTCCCCTTTGGAATTGACAAAATATATGATGTGAAAAATCAAATCTCTCGCCTATGTAAGTCCCCATGAAACAACATGATTTGCTTTAATTATGAAAAAAACACAGGTTAGTAGCCAATAATGTTTGAGAGAGCTAATGCTTCTAGATTTGTGGTTGTAATGATAAATTAATTAGAAGAAGATGGTTGTAGCTTTTAAATTCGAATCATTATTTTTTTTCATAAAATCATTTTTTTCCTTACTCTTTTTAGAGGGAACTAATAAGATTATAAATAAATAGTATTTTTATTATTTTAATAAATGTAACAAAAAAAATTCAAGTTATAGAAAAAAGTTTAAACCTCAAAAATTCTTTAATTTTATTTCACAATATTTATTTTATTCTATTGAACTTAATGATTCCTTAAGTGGGAGGTAGTATGAACAAACTTCAGATTTTAACAAATCTATTGAAAACTTCCCAATGAACTTGTAAAGGCTGAATTTTCACAACGTTGCCACATAGGCCAAATTCCATATATTTATAAAAAGTCAAAATTCATTTACATCGTCAACACTTTTGACTAGTCAGAAATAAGGATTGCTTTTCTAAGTATAATATTTTAAATGATTAATTACACATGAATTCGACCCACACATTGAATTGTTGAATATAGCAACAAATTAAAACTCAAATGCCAATCGAATAGTCACACACTAAAAGTCATCACATGAGTAAGAATATAATCAATTACATTAAAGAAGTGGACAAAAGATAAATAGTTCTCATGTAAAATAGGAATAGAAAAAGTTTAGTTTTACAATTAATACTGTCAATAGATAAGGCATACCTTTGATTCCAAGAAAAATATAATGTCTACTATCTATCAATTTCCAATAATATCACAATGAAAGAGGTATCCTTAGTCAATTATAGGATTCTAACCAACATATTTGCATAATGACTTAAGAGATTCCAATTTTCATATCACATTATTCAAAGATAAAATGTTAGACCAAATCATAACATCTTTATCAATTAACACACAAATAAATAAAATTTTATTTATCCCATACCTCTATGTTGAAATTCGTAGAACATAAGGAACTATAAGGGAGGTCTCTTATGAAAGAAACTATGACACCTATTTACAAAAGTTAAAAGGGAGAGAATATTGTGGGAGTGTGTTTCAAACCTACCACGAAGAAATTACACTTCTCTAGAATCATTCTTGACATGAAGGATACCTAGCCCAACTAGACGAAGTCTAAACAAATAAAACTGATTGAAGTAATGCAATATGTGCTACATGATACATTCATGTTCTACTATCATTGTAACATAGTGTAGTCTTCAAACTCATAGCTTGTAAATCCAATTCCATTTCATACATGTAGAAAATATTATGCAAGATTCTCACACAATGCATATCTCATCATGATTCGCATGTGTATTCTACACATATTTAGAAATGCAATCATTTTCTTAATTATCTAAACATGCCAAGTTCATAATACTATCAATATTTATTCTAGTGATTCAATATTTCAATACACCATTTACATCAAGAAAAATATATATCTATGAAATAATATCAAAACATTTTCTTTTGAAACTTTTCAATGTATAAGTATCCCATGATGAATGGCATTATGAACCCACACTAAAGACACAAGGATGCAAGAAATATCGTAAGAAACAATTCTTTCTATTTGATACAATTTGTTAGAAATGAATTCCCTCTCTATCATACTAAAAATAGTAATGATAAAATAATCATACTCTTCTTTGCTAAAGACAACATTTAATTTCAATACGTGGAATGAGCATTAGGACAATCCGTTCTATTATGATAGTTATTTTTGTACGGAATCTCACATACTAATTGTTGACCTATCTTGCTCTCAAAAAATACTATGGTCACAATAGCACCAATGTCATGATATGCCAATATCTTAAGTTCACAAAATCAAGTATCATTCTCATGTGCATTATGACGTTAATTTGTACTAACTTCCATTTCAAGATCTCAACTACAATAAAATTGTAATTCTCACCCTTTACTTCAAACAAATAATTTATCAATCAAAATTATCTTCAAGATCATAGCACCTAATTTGATCCAATCACTAAAGCTTTAAACACTATTTGTAAAAATATTTCCTTATAAATCATAAGATTGTTTGTGTTAAAAGCAAGAACTTTAGAGTCTACGATTCTCTCTTCTAAAAGCTTTAAACACTATTTGTAAATATATTTCCTTATAAATGATAAGATTGTTTGTGTTAAAAGAAAGAACTTTATAGTGTACCATTTTCCCTTCTAAAAACTTTAAACACTATTTGTAAAAATATTTCTTTATAAATCATAACATTATTTGTGTTAAAAGAAAGAACTTTATAGTCTATGATATTCCCTTCTAAATACAAGGATGAAAAATATAAATAAAAACTAATGATAATTGGAATGGGGTGAAAAATTTAAAATATAACCTACCTTCACATACACCCACCATAATTAAAGGGCTGTAGAGGCTCCATTAAAGTATAGTCCTTATTTATAAATATTATAATTGTAGTCCAAGGTATTCTTCATCAAACTAAAAACTGACAAATTTCAGATTTATAATATCCATGCTATAACATACTATTAATATGAATAATTTAGAACTAATATTTCTCAACTTACTTGTTACACACCAAGACACAACTACCACTTTAAATTCTAAAATGATCCATCATCATGATGATGAGCCATTAGAAGATATTATTTAAAACATTGAAGATGAAACTCCCAACATAACATAATGACAGACAAAGTTTGACATATATGAATGATAGATAGAGTTTGACATATATAAAATGTAATCGAAAGCTCTTCTAATTACAATGCTTCCAATAGGCACAGTAATTAACAAAGAGTCTAACTAGACTATCCTCCCCAATGTAACCCCGTCATTGACTTTATCATCATTTATGCACATATTTTTGTAACCATCTAATCAAGGGTCACAATCGCCCTTTTAATGACCACTACCCTTGGCCAAAAGTTCCTCTAGCTATAGGTGCAACTCACTCAATTCTTGAGTGGTCATATAGTAAGGAGCTTTAGAGATAGGCTTCGCTCTTGGAGTGAGGTCAATGCTAAAATCAATATCTCTCTTTAGGTGCATGCCCAGAATCTCACTTGGAAAGACATTTGTATACTCCTGTAGAATAGGGTGGTCCAAAGTCTTTCTCATAGGATCTTCTTCATCTAGCTCATTTACCATAACAAAAAATACCTAACATCCCTTACAAAAGCTTCACTTCAATTGCATAGCGAATATCATCTATAGAGATATATGCTTCGGTATCCCCACAATCTCCACATCCTTCCCTTGGTCATCCGGACACATAATGGTCTTCTTCCTGTAGTCTATACTAGCTCCATGAGAGCCAAGCCAATCCATACCTAAAACCACATCATAGGAGCAAAGAGGAATAACTCAAAGGTCAACTGATGTCTCAAACCCTCCTATGCTAAGCCCACACTTATGAACTATGGAATCTGTAGAAACCTCAGAGCTTGAGGCTAGTTCCACTTGCCAACCCTAATCTTGCTTAACCATTTCTAGCTTACACTTAGCAACTAATAATAGTGAATTAAAAGAATATGTGGCACCTAAATCAAACAATACAGAGAGAGGTCTACCTCAGATAGCTCTCATAGTCTCAACTATGGTCCCCTGATGGTCTACCTGACAGTGATCAACTACTGCAAAAACCCTATGAGCTCTACCTACATCTCCAACTGTAAGCTCAGATGTTGCTAGCCGAGGACCTAAATACTAAGGTGCTTGCTATGGACAGTGGACTGCAATGTGTCCAATCTACCCACACATATAACATATTGTGCCTTTGCCAGATCCTCTCCCCATAGGTGGTGCATTCGACTGCTGGTGGCTATCCCTACTAGCAAAAGACTGGCTACTCTATGTAGGCTAAGTATGCTAATTTCATTTATTGCATTGAGAATTGCGATTGTTCTTGGAGTTAGAATCACCACCACCACTCTGTGCCTGAGGGTATGATCCATTCTATTGCTATGACTGTTGAGGTTGTTGTTGATACTAAATCCCCTTAGGAAAAGGAGGCTTGCTATTTCCACCTAAGTTGTGGTTGCCCTTAGATCCCAATGTTGTAGGTGTTCCCATAAAACCCCCATGCATAAGGTTGACACTCTACTCTACAATGATGGCTCGATGTGACACATCCTTGAGGGTTTTAGGCTCAAATACCTTAACACCCCCAACTATACAGTTGTTCAAGCCTCTAATGAAACACTGTGCCAACTATGTTGGGTTGTCAATGAATCTTGAAAAGGGCATGAGCTCATAGAACTTGTGCTCATACTTTACAACGGTCATAGTGTACTATCTCAGGTTATGGAACTCATTTGCTCTATGCTACTTCCATTTCTCTAGTAGGAATTGCTCATTGAAGCTCTCTAAGAATATCTCCCATGTGACACTGTTCATGTCTATGCCCAACTTCTTTTCCTCAATAGTCCACCAAGTGGCTCCAAAGTTTTCCAGGTTGGTAATGGAAAACCTTGCTTTGACATTACTGTCAAAGTCCTGCATACCAAAAATCCTATCAAGAGTAATAAGCTACTGCTCGACTACATATCCTGAATCATGCCATTAAAGGGCTCAAACTTGGTCCTCATAAGGTCCTTCATCTAAGTAGATACTATGGATCTATGATGATCCCTCTGAGGGCTCCTAGACTTGGGTCTATGCTCACGTCCTACTTGATGTGCTCTATCCTGATCATGAATAGGAGGTAGGAAATCAATAATGGTCCGCATCATTTGCCTCTGATCCACCTCTTTAGAGTCAGAATGCTACTCTCTATGGCTCTCTTCCCGATGCTCACTGATATGCTCTTCCCTATTCTCTTCCTGAATGGGGCTTTCATGGATAGACTCATGTACACTGATAGCTCTACCTCGTCTATAGCCTCTACCATAGCCAAGGCTCTGGCCTCTAATAGAAGATCTCATCCAAAATACCATCCTACAATAATATCCAAGATGCAAGATACTAAAACAATCATAAAGCATACTACTGTAAGCATATATATAAAAGACACATGGTTTCAGTTCAACTAGTTCAAGTCTTAGTTCTATAAGGATATACCTAATAGTTTAATGTTTTCATTTTTGTTCAACTAGTTATCAACTAATGGTGTTCCAATATACCTAGAGCTCCCAATGTAGAAACTTGGGCTCTGATACCAGAAACTCTTAATAAGACACATTCATCACAGAATTATTTAGACAACCATTTAATCTAATACTAAGTCCATCAATATCACATATAAATTTAATCTAATACTAAGTCCATCAAATCCCCCCCCCCCATGCAAGTCCCCATGGAACAACATGATTTTCTTTAATTATGAAAACAACACAAGTTAGCAGCCAATAGTGTTTGAGAGAGCTAATGCTTCTAGATTTTGTGGTTGTAATGATAAATTAATTAGAAGAAGATGGTTGTAGCTTTTAAATTTGAATCATTTTTTTTCTTCATAAAATCATTTTTTCCCTTACTCTTTTTAGAGGGAACTAATAAGATTATGAATAAATACTATTTATTTTATTTTAATAGATGTATAAAAAAATCAAATTATAGAAAAAAGTTTAAACTTCAAAAATTCTTTAATTTTATTTCACAATATTTTATTTTATTCTATGGAACTTAATGATTCCTTAAGTGGGAGGTAGTATGAACAAACTTCAAATTTTAACAATCTATTGAAAACCTCACAATGAACTTGTAAAGCCTGAATTTTCACAACATTGCCACATAGGCCAAATTCCATATATTTATGAAAAGTCAAAAGTCATTTACATTGTTAACACTTTTGACTAGTCAGCAATAATGATTACTTTTCTAAGTAGTAATATTTTAAATGAGTAATTGCACATGAATTCAACCTACACGTTGAATTGTTGAATATAGCAACAAATTAAAACTCAAATGCCAACCAAATGGTCACACATCGAAAGTCATCACATGAGTAAGAATATAATCAATTACATTGAAGAAGTGGACAAAAGATAAGTAGTTCTCATATAAAATAGGATTAGCAAACTTTTAGTTTTACAACTAAAACTATCGACAGATAAGGCATACCTTTGATTCCAAGAAAAATATAATGTCTACTATCTATCAATTTTCAATAGTATCACAACAGAAGAGGTTTCCTTAGTCAATTATAGGATTCTAACCAACATATTTGCATAATGACTTAAGAGATTCCAACTATCATATCATAGTATTCAAAGATAAAATGTTAGACTAAATCATAACATCTGTATCAATTAACACACAAATAAATAACAATTTATTTATCCCATACCTCTAAGTTGAAATCCGTAGAACATAAGGAACTATAAGGGAGGTCCTTTATGAAATAAATTATGACACCTATTTACAAAAGTTAAAAGGGCGAGAATATTGTGGGAGTCTGTTTCAAACTTACCACAAAGAAATTACCCTTCTCTAGAATCATTCTTGACATGAAGGATACCTAGCCCAACTAGAGGAAGTCTAAACAAGTACAACTGATTAAAGTAATGGAATATTTGCTACATGATACGTTCATGTTCTACTATCATTGTAACATATTGTAGTCTTCAAACTCATAAATTGTAAATCCAATTCCATTTCATACATGTAGAAAATATTATGCAAGATTCTCATACAGTGCATATCTCATCATGATTTGCATGTGTATTCTACACATATTTAGAAATGTAATCATTTTCTTAATTATCTAAACATGCCAAGTTCATAATACTACCAATATTTATTCTAATGATTCAATATTTCAATACACCTTTTACATCAAGAAATATATATATATATATATATATATATATATATATATATATATATATATATATATATATATATATATATATATATGAAAGAATATCAAAACATCTTCTTTTGAAACTTTTCAATGTATAAGTATCCCATGATGAATAGCATTATGAATTCACACTAAAGAGACAAGGATGCAAGAAACATCATAAGAAACAACTCTTTCTAATTGATATGATTTCTTAGAAATTAATTCCCTCTCTATCATACTCAACATAGTAATGATAAAATAATCATACTCTTCTTTACTAAAGACAATACTTAATTTCAATATGTGGAATGAGTGCTAGGACAATTTGTTCTATTATGATAGTTATTTTTGTACTCAATCTCACATACTAATCGTTGAGCTATCTTGGTCTCAAAAAATATATGGTCACAAATAGCACTAATGTCATGATATGTCAATATCTTAAGTTTAGAAAATAAAGTATCATTCTCATGTGCATTATGACGTTAATTTGTACTAACTTCCATTTCAAGATCTCAACTACAATAAAATTTTAAGAATATAATTAATTACATTGAAGAAGTGGACAAAAGATAAATAGTTCTCATATAAAATAGGATTAGCAAAAGTTTAGTTTTACAACTAAAATTGTCAACAGATAAGACATACCTTTGATTCCAAGAAAAATATAATGTCTACTATCTGTCGATTTTCAATAGTATGACAACGGAAGAGGTTTCCTTAGTCAATTATAGGATTCTAACCAACATATCTGCATAATGACTTAAGAGATTCCAACCGTCATATCACATTATTCAAAGATAAAATGTTAGACCAAATCATAACATCTATATCAATTAAAACACAAATAAATAACAATTTATTTATCGCATACCTCTATGTTGAAATGTGTAGAACATAAAGAACTATAAGGGAGGTCCTTTATGAAAGAAACTATGACACCTATTTACAAAAGTTAAAAGGGCGAGAATATTGTGGGAGTGTGTTTCAAACTTACCATGAAGAAATTACACTTCTCTAGAGTCATTCTTGACATGAAGGATACCTAGTCCAACTAGAGGAAATCTAAACAAGTACAACTGATTGAAGTAATGGAATATGTGCTACATGATACATTCATGTTCTACTATCATTGTAACATATTGTAGTCTTCAATCTCATAGCTTGTAAATCCAATTCCATTTCATACATGTAGAATATATTATGCAAGATTCTCATACAATGCATATCTCATCATGATTTGCATGTGTATTCTACACATATTTAGAAATGTAATCATTTTCTTAATTATCTAAACATGCCAAGTTCATAATATTACCAATATTTATTCTAGTGATTCAATATTTGAATACGCCATTTACATCAAGAAAAATATATATATCTATGAAAGAATACCAAAACATCTTCTTTTGAAACTTTTCAATGTATAAGTATCCCATGATGAATAGAATTATTAACTCACACTAAAGAGACAAGGATGCAAGAAATATCATAAGAAACAACTCTTTCTATTTGATACGATTTCTTAGAAATGAATTCCCTCTCTATCATACTAAACATAGTAATGATAAAATAATCATACTCTTCTTTACTAAAGACAATACTTAATTTCAATATGTGGAATGAGCGCTAGGACAATTTGTTCTATTATGATAGTTATTTTTGTACTCAATCTCACTTACTAATCTTTGAGCTATCTTGGTCTCAAAAAATATATGGTCACAAATAGCACTAATGTCATGATATGTCAATATCTTAAGTTTAGAAAATCAAGTATCATTCTCATGTGCATTATGACGTTAATTTGTACTAGCTTCCATTTCAAGATCTCAACTACAATAAATTTTTAAGTCTCGTCCTTTACTTGAAACAAAAAAATTATCAATCAAAAACTATCTTTAAGATCATAGCACCTAATTTGATCCAATCACTAAATCTTTAAACACTATTTGTAAAAATATTTCCTTATAAAACATAAGACTGTTTGTGTCAAAAGAAATAACTTTATAGTCGACGATTTTCTCTTCTAAAAGCTTTAAACACTATTTGTAAAAATATTTCCTTATAAATCATAAGATTGTTTGTGTTAAAAGTAAGAACTTTATAGTGTACCATTTTCCCTTCTGAAAACTTTAAACACTATTTGTAAATCATAACATTGTTTGTGTTAAAAGCAATAACTTTATAGTCTATGATATGTGACCTTCCCCTATTTTTAGAGAGATGCGTCTCTCGCATGATAAAACTTTAATTTTTTAAATTGATATATGCAAAATTGCAAACAATAAAAAAAAGACACTTGGATTCACACAACACTATGAGAATACACATAACAATAAGAATCAATATCTTAACAATAATATTTATAAAAAAGCCAAAAGGTATATTTCTTCTCATATCCTCATACCAAGAATAAGTACTTGAATAAAAGAACGTGATTTTAAAATAATTTTTATTATAAATCTCTCTGTAGCTGATTATGAAGCTATATCAAAAGTGTTATCTATTTAAGAAGTTCCATAAGTGCCTTTACATTGTTGATCTCCATATTGTGTTGACTGTCATAATCAAACACTTAGTCTTTTCCTAGGTAGATTTGGTCAAAATCATTGTGAATGAGCCACCCAATGAAGAATAAGAGATATAAGACTTGTTCACATTTAAGTTTGCACTGAGAAATTCTTAGGTTGCCAGGCACCCAGTGTGGACTGAGTGATAGTTTATTTCGAGTAAAGATAATAGATGTTGAGTGATGCGAAGTTAGTCTATACTAAGTGAGATAGATACTACCCAAAATACAAAAGCCAAGAGATATCATGAATATTAGTTGTGATTGAGCATCAAGGTATTTAAGTGCCGAGTAAACTAGTTTTGACACATGTGTTTGTGATGGCACAAACACTAATGTAAACAACTTTGGCCAACTTCTATATGCAATTTTATGATTGTGGAGGCAACTAAGGAGATAGTTACATGTTTTATCAATGGACATCAACCCCTGAGAAAGTAGGATAACCAATCAAAATAATGGAAGGACTAAACGACGAAAGGGAGAACTCTAGAATATTGATCATGATTTAGAACCTTCTCCAGTTGTTTATTTAATAAGGGCTCAATCCCTAAATAATAGAGGTTTGAGAGAGTGATCATGTGTATGCGAGAAGGATTAGGAGAGAGTGAACAAAGGCTATGTTTGATGATCAGAAGTAGAGATTAGATAGAGAAACCTAGCAGTGAAGGGAAGAAAAAAGTATATAAGATAAGGAGATCAAATTAGACAAGGAAGGAGACTCTGTAATATAGAATCATCTAGAGTACTAACCAAAGGATTGAGCACTGAGACATTCTAACTATTTTATTAGGGAAAATCTCTTAACAAAGTGGTCCTAATAGACCTATTCAAATCTCCTAATAGAGTGCTTACTTAGTTGGCAGTTTTAAATCCTTTAATCAAGGTAGACTGAATAAGTCTTGTAAGATCCTAATAGGGCAGACCCCTCATAGGGTATATCACTAGATGTGGTCAAATATTATAGCTCTAATAGACTCACTTTAAATTACTACAGTAGTGAAGATTTATGGATGTCATCCCCACCCTAGTTTTGCATTTATCTTGGAGGGTTTCTAGGTAACCAAATCTTATGCGTTATGTGTTTTCATTTGCTATTATGTTTATGGATGTGATGCATACTTGATTTATTTCAATTTATGGTTATATGATTCAAGATCTAAGATGTGAGATGGACTAGAGGTGAATACATTTGATTTTTTATTTGTTTCAAAAAGGGAAAAGTTTTGTAGATCTTGATTCACCACCCCCCCATCTCAGTATCTTAATTTCTCATGAACACTTCCAACAATTGGTATCAGAGCTTAGTTATCTTAGAAGAAGTCTAACACTTTGAGAGTTGAGATCTCTAAAATGGAGGCTTATAAGCTAGGAAAGATCATTGAGAATCAGAGGCTTGACATACAGATCATAGTATTGTAGCTTGAAGCAACAAGAGAGGAGTTAAAGAGATATTTAAAGAGCATAAATAACTTAGCTATCAATAGAATGATACTCTATATATGTAGAAGACACTAAAGGATTACTTGAAGATGGCAATTCTAGCAAAAGTGATGCAGGAATACCAAACCTATTGGAAAGAAACAACACACTAAATGATGAAGTAAGAGCATTGAAGAGAGAACATGAAATCAGGTCAGTTGGACTATGCAAAGCAATTGAATAGAAAAAGAAAGTTGAAGAAGACAAAGATAATTTTTCTACAAGATTTGATCACAAGAATAGTGAAGTGTAAAGGCTTACTCAAAATCAATTTGACATGACCAATAAACTACTCCTGACAACTCAATAATTTGGTAGAAAAGATGTAGAGATTGCCAATCTAAAATAAGAGAATGAGATTTTGAAGAATGAACTGAAACATAAAAAGGACCATGTTGAAAGGTTGAACAAACCTAAAGACTCTATGAGATATTATGAAGAGTTGATGAGATCATAAAGAAGACCTAATGGCACATCTGGTCTAGGCTATACTGAGAACCTATTTGAGAAAGGTGAATCATCAAAGAGTGGAGAGAAAAGAAATGCAAAGCCAAAGAACAAACCTACATGCTATTATAGTGGCAAGTTGAGACACATAACAAACATTTGTAGAAGCAAGATTGATAAGAAAAATCCTAAACCAAAATTCAATGGATATTGTTTTAATTAAAAAAAACAAGGACTTCAAGCACATGAATGTAGCTCAAAGGAAAGCAATAAACCTATTAAACCTAAATTTTAAGGTCATTGTTACAATTGTTAAAAGTATGGACACAGTGATCAAGAATGTAGAAACAAGGAAAAATCTAACTGGACATCCAAGAAGCAAGGACATGTACCTAAGCAAGTAAACCCTCATAATTGGGATTACGATACATGGTATAGTTGTCATTATTGTGGTCAATATGATCATATTCCATTAAACTATATCAAGACACAATTTAGAGGCAAATATAAGAGTTTTTTGAATAGAAATTTGGTTTGTTTTAGTTGCTAGGAATGATCAATGCCTCCAAAAAATATTTAGGACTACCAAAATATTGTGATGACTTGAGATACATCAGACCTGTTCTATCATTGATTCCTCCTAGAGTAATTTGTTGGTAAGTATAATGAATATGCATCTAAGGATTGGACTCCCTTTTTATATTGGTTTTGCATATAATCAGTGACAAGTAATGTACCAGAATGACATAGTAAACTCATTAAATTATGACCAAGGACATAAACTTGAAATGATGCCTGGAAAGTATATGCTCTAATTGATTTGACATGTCATTGTGACCTTACAAAAAAATATTGAAATAGAAACTAAGCTAGGGAATGAAATGAAAATTTAACCTAAAACATAGAAATGAAGTTACAAACATGAAACTGAACTATTTACTTATGCTGCAGGAAACAACCAACAATTTTGTTACCATATGGTTGTAGGAGCAACAAAACTCTAAAAATTATGCTTTTATTCTATGGAATGAAAGATTAATTTTTACCTAACTACAAACTACATTCACGTCCTATGTGGGCCCCATAGAAGAATGAATAAATAAAAAATCAGAGATTAAGAATTGTAACTATCATTTTATTCATGAACATCTCACAAGTACATATTATCCAATAACATAATTGTATTTATCTCTACTCTGGATTACAAGAGAGTTTCTTACTAATTCCTAACTCTAGAATCTAAACTTCCAATTTATTTATAACAATGATGTAAAAAAAAAACTCTTAAAATATAGGATCCTTCAATGACAGAGATATGACAAGATTGATAATACCCAACATTATTTAATATAGGAAAAGGTTGTGCTTCATTTGCACATGAATTCAAGAGTTCATGGCATCTAGATTTGCTCCATAATTATTTGCAACCACCTTGACTCAGCCCATAACAAAAACTGATAATTGAAAGGTCATGGGATCATTATGATTTCAAAATAGTCAACTGCTTCCTTGTGAAAACTTTATCTTTAATGCCAACTTCTTCTTCTATTGTTGGCTCATCATTTTTCTGCAAAAGATTAGTGTGCATATGCAAAAATTGCAATACATATCCAAGATGAAATTCATAATGAGTTTTCTAATATCAGCTTTGCTCTTATCACATGGCTATAGGAAGAACTACCCAATTAATGCAAGCAACTACCCAATTGATGCAAGAGAGAAAGATACATCATTCAATTCTATATAACCACAAATATAGCATATTAATCCAATGAAAGTGCACACATATAGCAATATAATTATAAGTATTCTGAATAAATTCATCAAAAAATCATAGAGTTCTCAAGTCTTAACCATCAAAGCATATAAAAATATGAACTAAATATGCCTTATATTGGCCTCATCATTTCCCCCCCAACTTTGATTTTTTCTGGTACTCTAGCAAACATGAAATTCTTTACTCTGGTTGACATTACGTAATCTATAACTATCTTTTGTCCTGTACCTCCTTTTGCAAAGCATTGGAGTAAAATCCCTTTGTATCCTTATTCTTTTCCCATCTTCTCACCTCCTTTTCCATATCATAATCATTCAAATTCTCAAAAATAGAATGCAATGATGAAGATTGGAGGCAGCCATGACATAATAGAATTAGATGAAATCTCTTTGGAAAAAATGAAAACGAGAATAGAATGGATATGAATTTGAAAGGAAATCATGTTACATATCATAGCTACTTGGGGACTTTCATATTGAAGAGGCTACATGGTCATACACTAATTTGGGCTATTTAGTTTTTCTTGAGTGATTTTTTCATTTTAAGAATCTATCACAATACTATATCTTTCACATTAGTTTTGTTATATATATATATATATATATATATATATATATATATATAGTATATTAGTAGTGATTAAATTTATATATTTATAAGTAGATCTGTTTATTTTAATAAGAATGTTTATTATTACAGTAAAAAAATGACTTAATTCTTATTTTCTAATTATTTTTATATTTATATATTTTTATTCTTATATAATTTTGTGTTTTTTATGATCAAACATGCATGATGGACATTTTATCTATCATAAATGATTACTCTAAGTCATCGTTTGTATATATAAGATTAGACCTGTCCTTAAATATCTTAAAACTAAATTAGAATTTGAAGCTCTCTTTTTTATTCTATTTTAACCATTTTACTATAGCTAAACACACATTATTATTAATTTTTTTCCCCAATATAGTAGCATTTATAGAGACATACTTGCATAATTTTAAAAAAATTTCACACCTATTTTTTTTTTATCACATTCAAATGATTGGGATTGGTGAGCTAAAATTTTGTATGTTAGAATGAGGTGTCATTAATCTTGGAGTCATAATATATGTTTCCATGTGTTACTAAAAAAATGCAATGTTAAATAGAAACACAAATTTCTACAATGAGACAAAAAGCTTTCCAAGATTACTCTCTAAAAATGAAACTACAAGCTTGTATTTGTAATATGTGTATATGAAGGAAAAAATAGATCTTTTATGGGAGGGTAAGGCCATAATAATGGTTCCCACTTTCTATCATGAAGAAATTAGATGAAAATTATGAGAATCATTTTTTAGGTGCTCTGACTAAAGCCTACACTTCGAATGAAGCCCCTAGTGCGACAACTTTGTTCGAAGCCTCTTGTGCCAATCAACATGGAGGACTTTGAACGAAGCATATAGGGCCAATAAATGGTCAAAAAATGGGCAAGGAGACCTAAATTAGAAAATTGGAAATACCATCCAAACATTAATGTGCAACCTTGATTATAACAATTTTCTATCTCAATGTAAAGACTAAATTTTAACAATTATATATTCTAATGCTAACATCCTCACGTCCTAACCAACCATTAAAAAAAAGAAATTTTAAAATCATACCTTTAAAAAAAATCTCTAAGCAAGACCATATTAATCCTCATTGTTTCTCCCAACAATAGTAGCATTTGACTAATATGCTCTTTGAAGAGAAGGTATTAGTGAGATAATTGATGGTGATAGATCTAATGGGCTTGATGTTGAAGTTGACTCTATTTTCAAATAATGTAAGAAGTGGTAGAAACATGTCATGTCTAATGAGAATTTGTATCAAAACTTCTATTACAATCAAGAAACAATAGAATTTTAGGAAAGAACCCATAAGATTAATGACAAGAGGCATAGTCTCTAGTTTTAATTCATGGTAGTGCTTGAAAAGATCAATAATGAAAATATATCTTAGATAAGAACTAACCAAGAATATTGAGCCTTCTAGATATATCTTGTAAATAATGACTTGTAAGGCCTTAAAGTAGTGGCTTGACCTTACAATGTATCTTCTCTTAGATTTTTTTTCTTCTATATATTAAATAAAAAAAATCTAGAACTTAAAAATTTTGTGGACCATCATGATCATCCATAGGTTTTATTTATTTCTAAAACAAGTAAAAATCATAACGATAGGAACTTACCAATCCTAACAAAGCCTGATAAAAATGCATGTAAAGAGTGATAAGAATGAAAAAAAATTAAAGTGAGTTTCAAAGCAAAGAATTTACTACTAAAGAGTCTCTTCAATTAGTTCATATTGATATGTGTGGTCCTACTAGAATTAAGTCTCTTTGAATTGAGCAACATACTTTATGTTAAATTCATAGATTATTATAGAAGAATGACTTAGGTTACTTTTTTAAAGCATAAAGATGAAACATTTGATAGATTTTAAGTGTTTAGGAAAGTGGTTGAAAATTAAGATATATTCTAAAACGTAAATGTCTTAGGTCACATAGTGGTTGAGGATATATATGTCTCAATAATTTCTAAGTCAATCTAAAGAGCGTGGTATTAAAACACAATATTCAAACTCTTGTACACCCCCAACAAAGTGGTGTAGAAGAAAGAAAGAGTAGAATTGTAAAAGAAATGAGAAAAAAGCTACAAGGGTCAAGATTGTCAAGTTTTTATTGGAAAGAAGTAATTTATATTGTAGTTTATATTTAAAATAGAGTTCATTTAAGAGTAAATATAGAATTTTCTAAATATTGGTTATGTTATAGTAGAAAGGAAAGTATAGAATATTTTAAGGTATTTGGTAGTAAGCATTTCATTAAACAAGATAATGATAATATAAGTAGTCTTGCGTTAAGCCACTATAAAGAAATATTCTAGGATTATTCAACACAAGTAGAAAACTTTAAAAATATTACAAAAAATTATAAGATGTATAGGTTAAATAAAAAATGTTAAAGTTGATGAGAATTTAAATATTTAAGCAATGCGTGAAATAAAATTGCCAAAAGATAATGTATATGTGTTAGATAAAGAAAATGAACATAAGTCAAAAGATGAAATTGAATGTAACCAATTGATCCAAATGATTCAAATGATTCAACTAAATTGATTGTACCTGAAAGGTCTTTAAATTTTTTTCAAAAAAAATCATCCTAAAAAACAGATTCAAGTCATAAGAGTGATGAAATGAAAATTAGAAGAAAGGTTCAAGAATAAGAACATGTATCTAAGGTGTTACAATTAGAACTAAATTTTTTTTTCAAAAGAAAGTGCACATATTGTTTGGGTCAAAGTTAAGTAACAAGAAATAATAGCAAATTGAAAGACATAAAACTTGGAAACTTGTACCCAAACAAGTTAGTGCAAACATGATGCAAAGTGAATTTTCAAAAGTAAACTTAATGATAAAGTTCAAATAGCTAGATATACTTTAGATTAGTATGCAATGGATACTATCAAGTTGAGGGTATAGATTTTGATGAAACATTTTCACGTATCTAGAGACTTGAAGAAATAATAATGGTTTTGGCCTATTCTATATACAATTTTTCTTACACTGTATTAGATGGATGTTAAGACTTCCTTCTTAAATTTTTTTTAAGTAGAGGAAGTCTATATGGAATAATCTAGAGGATTTTTTCATGTAAAATAATGAATTCTTTACGAACTAAGAAAAAAAGAATGGTTTAAAACAAGTTCAAAGATCTTGATATTTTAAATTGGATTCTCATTGAAGAGAACAAGGCCTTAAAAGAGGAATGGTTGATAGTATAAAAATATTCATGAATCCATCTAAAACTATGTGCCATTTAATTAATATTATATAGGAGCCATACTAATCCAATTTCTCCATAGAATAAAGTGTTAGCTTTATTAAGAAAAGAAATATGTTGACATCAATGATAAAACATGTAATACAAAGTAAAAATCTCAAAATATCCAACAATCTTCCCTTTGGAACTGACAAAATATATGATTTAAAAAATGAAATCTCCCCCCATGTAAGTCCCCATGAAACAACATGATTTTCTTTAATTATGAAAAAAACACAAGTTAGCGGTCAATAATGTTTGAGAGAGCTAATGCTTCTAGATTTGTGGTTGTAATGATAAATTAATCAGAAGAAGCTGGTTGTAGCTTTTAAATTTGAATCATTATTTTTTTCATAAAATCATTTTTTTCCTTACTCTTTTTAGAGGGAACTAATAAGATTATAAATAAATATTATATTTTTATTTTAATAAATGTAACAAAAAATAAATCAAGTTATAGAAAAAAGTTTAAACCTCTAAAATTCTATAATTTTATTTCACAATATTTTATTTTATTCTATTCAACTTAATGATTCCTTAAGTGGGAGGTAGTATGAACAAACTTCAAATTTTAACAAATCTATTGAAAACCTCCCAATGAACCTGTAAAGGCTGAATTTTCACAACATTGCCACATAGGCCAAATTCCATATATCTATGAAAAGTCAAAAGTCATTTACATCGTCAACACTTTTGACTAGTCAAAAATGCGGATTACTTTTCTAAGTAATAATATTTTAAATGAGTAATTACACATGAATTCGACCCACATGTTGAATTGTTGAATATAGCAACAAATTAAAACTCAAATGCCAACCGAATAGTCACACACCAAAAGTTATCACATGAGTAAGAATATAATCAATTACATTGAAGAAGTGGGCAAAAGATAAATAGTTCTCATATAAAATAGGATTAGCAAAAGTTTAGTTTTACAACTAATACTGTGAACAGATAAGGCATACCTTTGATTCCAAGAAAAATATAATGTCTACTATCTATCACTTTCCAATAGTATCACAACATAAGAGGTTTCCTTAGTCAATTATAGGATTCTAACCAATATATCTACATAATGACTTAAGAGATTCCAACTGTCATATCGCATTATTCAAAGATAAAATGTTAGACCAAATCATAACATCTATATCAATTAACACACGAATAAATAACAATTTTTTTATCCCATACCTCTATGTTGAAATTTGTAGAACATAAGGAACGGTGAGGGAGGTCCTTTATGAAATAAAGTATGACACCTATTTACAAAAGTTAAAAGGGCGAGAATATTGTGGGAGTGTGTTTCAAACCTACCACGAAGAAATTACACTTCTCTAGAGTCATTCTTGACATGAAGGATACCTAGCCCGACTAGAGGAAGTCTAAACAAGTAAAACTGATTGAAGTAATGGAATATGTGCTACATGATACATTCATGTTCTACTATTATTGTAACATATTGCAGTCTTCAAACTCATAGCTTGTAAATCCAATTCCATTTCATACATGTAGAAAATATTATGCAAGATTCTCACACAATGCATATCTCATAATGTTTTGCATGTGTATTCTACACATATTTAGAAATGCAATCATTTTCTTAATTATCTAAACATGCCAAGTTCATAATACTACCGATATTTATTCTAGTGATTCAATATTTCAATACACCATTTACATCAAGAAAAATATATATCTATGAAAAAATATCAAAACATCTTCTTTTGAAACTTTTCAATGTATAAGTATCCCATGATGAATAGCATTATGAACCCATACTAAAGACACAAGGATTCAAGAAATATCATAAGAAACAATTCTTTCTGTTTGATACAATTTCTTAGAAATGAATTCCCTCTCTATCATACTAAACATAGTAATGATAAAATAATCATACTCTTCTTTGCTAATGACAACATTTAATTTCAATACGTGGAATGAGCACTAGGACAATATGTTCTATTATGATAGTTATTTTTGTACTGAATCTCACATACTAATTGTTGACCTATCTTGGTCTCAAAAAATACTATGGTCACAATAGCACCAATGTCATGATATGCCAATATCTTAAGTTCACAAAATCAAGTATCATTCTCATGTGCATTATGACGTTAATTTGTACTAACTTCCATTTCAAGATCTCAACTACAATAAAATAGTAAGTCTCACCCTTTACTTCAAACAAAGAATTTATCAATCAAAACAATCTTCAAGATCAAAGCACCTAATTTGATCCAATCATTAAAGCTTTAAACACTATTTGTAAAAATATTTCCTTATAAATCATAAGATTGTTTGTGTCAAAAGCAAGAACTTTATAGTCTACAATTTTCTCTTCTAAAAGCTTTAAACACTATTTGTAAAAATATTTCCTTATAAATCATAAGATTGTTTGTGTTAAAAGAAAGAACTTTATAGTGTACCATTCTCCCTTTTAAAAATTTTAAACACTATTTGTAAAAATATTTCTTTATAAATCATAACATTATTTGTGTTAAAAGAAAGAACTTTATAGTCTACGATATTACAAGGATGAAAAATATAAATAAAAACTAATGATAATTGGAATGGGGTGAACAATTAAAATATAATCTACCTTCACATACACCACCATAATTAAAGGGTTGTAGAGTAACTCTGTAGAGGCTCCATTAAACTATAGTCCTTATTTATAAATATTATAATTGTAGTCCAAAGTATTCTTCATCAAACTAAAAACTGACAAATTTCACATTTATAATATCCATGCTATAACATACTATTAATATGAATAATTTACAACTAATATTCTTCAACTTACTTATTACACACTGTTAGTAAATAGTTTTGTCCTTCCAAAATTAAATACAAAAAAATGACTCAAGATGCCCAAATAGAAGAACAATTGCCACTAACAATTGGATAGATTATCACTTTATTGATAATCTTCCTCTGAATTGAGAGGTACAACTCCCTCGTAAAGATATTCAATGAATGTGATATATGCTTATGTCTTTAACCTGGAGACATGAAGGATTTTCTGACATTCACCCATAGACATGAAATGAATGCAATTTGAGGATTTAAAATTGAATAGAAAGAGAAAGATGAATAAGAAACCATAGGATTACTTAATCAGTCTTTCAAATTACAGAAGAGAGATAAAAGAAGCTAAAAATATGTTTATGCAAAAATGCGAGTACATAATTGCAAAATTGCATACATTACATTCAATGTAGTAATAAAAGACTGTATCTAAAAAAGGAAATAAAGAACATAGTATTCTTCAAAAACTAGAATTATAAATGTTTAGACCACAAGATCAAATACATATGTATTCCTTTTCATTTTAGAGACATGACAAGACAACAATAGTACTATCTTGTCCTTCTATTACAATCAATCTGCAGAAAAATAAAACAACTCTTCCCTCCATATTTAAAAACTCTAACTCCCTTTTCCTATAGCATCTATAGAACTCCCCCCGAAAAATGAGAACAGGATCCGTTACAATTTCTTTTCAACCTTTAAATAATTTTTTGCCAAGAAGTTTGGAAACTACCCTAACTTCTTCTTGCCGAACTTCTATTACCTTCTCCTGCACTTTGCTATGATAATTAATTCTTATAAAAAGAATTAATCATTTTGGCATCCCTTTCTCCACTTTAATCAATCTCTTAACAACTTTTATAACTTCATTTCACAAAGATAATTAATTCTTTTTAAAGAATTAGTTATTTCATATTCTTTTTAATATTTGCTTTATCCTCCACTTATTTTTCTATGATCAAGTGCAATATTTAATTTGCACTTAATAATACTATTAATTATTAAAGAATTAATTTATTTTGTATCTATCAACTTGCCCACTTCCTTTTTATATTTTTCTGATGGGCACATAGTTGAAAGAATAATTAATTCTTTCTAGAATGAATTAGGTGAGAAATTAATTAAATATAATAATTTAATGCCTAATTACTTTGCACTTTAATATTTAATTTCTTTGAAGAATTAAATATTATAAGAATGCAAAATAATTTGAAATTTGAAATTTCTTTTTAATTTATCACATAATTGGTTGGGAGAAAAAAACTTAGGGTTCCAAAACCCTAGGTAACAGTGGCTCTCTCTGGGGGCTGCATTCTATGTCGAGATGCAGAGAACTCGAGAATCTCTGTCCAGTGTTGTCCATTGGGTGTAGAGTCATCATTCAACTATTCTATATTTGTGATAAGAAATATTAGAACAATTCTGAGTGGTATCCATTATTGTCACAATCTTCTGACTGTAGGGTTGATTCTTTGAATTGGTGCACTGCCATGTGCATTGGGGTTATTATTCTGACATTTAACATCTCCTCATCAATTCGATATTGAAGTGGGTTATTCTAAAATCCCTCAGCAACCTCCAAACTAACATAGAATCTAGAAAAAAATAGGCAGGCTTGTGTACAATATGCCCAACTATTAGCTTTTGCAATAGCTCTGCCTATTCAACATAATCTAGCATGTCCATTGCGTATGTAATTCCAACAATGTTATCAACACACCATTCAAAAATAGGTACCTTGGAATATTGGTAGGTCACCCAAAAGTTATGAAATTCAATCAAGGTGGCATCAACATCAATAGCAACTACATCTACTAGAGGAGTCATCACTTCTTCTACAAAAGTGTCCTTAAAATCTAAATATTATCAATCATGTCCTGCTCTTCTTCTTTGATTGCCCCACTCAGCTCTGCACACCTCAACATAAGTTTGAGCTCATTCTCAGTGATAAGGGGTTCACTTCTACTCTTCAGTCCCAAGATCTTTAACATACCCATAGATAAAGCTATGCAAACCTGGCCTACTAGATACAACATTAAATAAATTAAGGCCACTGGCCTTGCCACAAAGCATGCCACTTCTGTTGCATTATGTACAGCTATGCTCTTAGGAGTAAATTCACTAAGCAGTAGAACAACCACCTACTGTCATGACTCCTGTTGCTGCACTAACTCAAGCTTCACCAAAGAGTGTCGTTGCTGCCTTAATCACGGGTGCAATTGCAGCAATGTTTGTTACATTATGCAGAAATCAAGTGACACCTTGATGCAACGAAAAAACTCCATCTTCAAGTTCTTTCTCAGCTAGCTCACGGACCTTAGGCACTTTCGAATTTGATGTTTTTGCTTGAATTTGGGTCTCCACTATTTGTCATATTTTCTCAACATCTGATCACACTTTAGAAAGAATCTCCTTGAGGTAATTAATGCTAATAATTATGCCACCACCCTAATTAGGGTTACGGGTTGCATGTAAATGCTCCAAACCTTGGAGAACATCCAACACAATGTTGAGCCTTCAAATTTGGTTCATTTAGATTGGAAAACTGACCAAGTTCCTTTGGTATTGAGCCACTCAAGTTTTTGTTTGACAAACCTAGTGCAACAAGAGCAGACCGATTTCCGTAGTTGTCATATGATGCCAAGTCCAAGAGTACTACTTTGGTATGCAAGGGTTGCCCATCCACTCATTTTCTAAATTGAAGTGCCTCACAATATCATTAACTGTAACCACTCTCCCGTTACACTTGAAGTAAGAAAGGTGTCGAGTTTGATAACAAGAATAAATATTACTCTCGACAAAACTATCTTTTTTCTTAGTAATGGTGGTTGCATTCTTTCCACAGTGTTTCAAATTACAATTTGAATAATTTTGAGAGTAAAATGAGCTCTTTCAACTCTATGACTTTCGGGTAGCTCAATGCTTGAATGTGACAACATCATTACATATCTTTCAATCATCCAGAGGATGATTCACATTTTTTTGCCAAAACAGTCGAATTTGTGGTACACAACCACTTCCTATATCTCCATCACAGGCTTTGAAGGTGCAGCATGGAAACCTCATGATGGAAACTAGGCCAAAGTTGTTCAAGGACACAGGTAGTCTGGAGGATTTAGGAAGACAATGAGCCCCGATAGAAAAGGATTCGGTAAGGTTGATAGATGATATTCAACTTTATCAGCAGAAGATGCTTCATTAATGGTCTTTACTGTTTCAACAAAAATACTTGCATCTTCTTCAGTGTACAAGATGGATTACGTCAGCCTCTTTTATCTTCTAACTGTCATGTCACCACCCCTAATTAGGGTTAGTGCATTTTAAGTGCGAGACTCAAAACTCCTTCACCACTCATCCACGCCAACACAGGTATCAGAAGCATCACACCAGCTACTGCAATTAAAGCATTCTGAGGAGCATCAAGAGCCTTCTATATTTTCTCTTCAAATTCATTTGCTACAACTTATCTCAAGATGGAACTTATACTGACCCATTGAAAGCAGTATGCATCCTACCACTGCATCCCCGCTTTGGAGTTGGCATTGAAACACTTGTACACGGATGAACAAAATAAACTACAAAGGATGGATCTTCTACGTGTGCTGTCCAAGCTTCAAAACTATTACATAGTATTTCATGCCATACCTAAGCCTTGATGCTGAATTTGACTTAGAAATGCTCATGCTTGGTTCAAAGGATCCGCTATTGCCGTGAACCATTGAGACAATATCTATTTCCTTCTTGCCTTTGCATACTGATGTCAACAAGGCCCATGGATATCCATC
Source organism: Cupressus sempervirens (assembly GCA_028749045.1). Taxonomy (NCBI): domain Eukaryota; kingdom Viridiplantae; phylum Streptophyta; class Pinopsida; order Cupressales; family Cupressaceae; genus Cupressus; species Cupressus sempervirens. Next base: position 286,252,560 of record CM053792.1, read on the forward strand.
AAATACCAGTCTGGAATCACTCTTTATCTCACCCACTTCCTCATCAAGTTGAACAATTTCTACTTGATTGTTATAATCCTCAAGGAAACTACCAATTGCAAGACGAAACTTCTTGTCCTTGCGGGTGCTCCAGTTTGGTAACAAGAATTTGGATTGGGATGGCATGTAGTTTTACTTCCAACAGTTGTAAATAGCAAAGCATTCTCATCAAAGGTTACCCTCGACAATAATTGATACCATTATTGTGTGAGCCTGCCAACATCAACCCTAAATGTTATGAACTATTTTGTTTTCCTTTTTTCTTACTTTAGGGATCCCATCTTTATCGTGCCACCATATATAATAGAGTGAAAATTTTATTTTCACCCCTCTTCATGATTCACATCTGCAACTTATTCAACATTTTATCATCACCACTTCCAAATATTTTTAACTCTATACAGGCTGCATTTACAAATACCTGATAAAGATGAAGAAGGCATAGTTGCTCCAGATTTTTACTTTGAACCACTGTCATTTACTTTTCATTCCTTTTTTCAAAGATATCCCTTTAACTAGAGTCTGGCATCAAATATTTGCCCACATATTTCATTGATGACAAAGATGAGTATTATTCCATTATGTCAACTCATCATCATTTATTTTTCAATGAACCCTAATTTTTTGAGGCGTAAGCAGATAAATGTCTAGAGCCTGTGTAGTTTGAAAAACATATCCGCTCCATTCATGAAAAGAGCCATGAGCTACTTCCAGAGAGGAAAAGAGCAAGGGAACACCAAAAGCACTAAAACTACCAGCACCACAAAAGTGAACACAAAAAACCACACCTAGCCACAACAAAAACTTTATGTACAAAGAGTAGGGTAAGCAACCCATACTCAGAAGAATGTACCTGGCTGCTCATGGAAAATCATTAACTGGTTGAGAGAAGTATGTGCCGGTGCGAAACAATGGTTGGTGTGCAAGTGAGCCCATTCCTGAAAATTGGAGAACAACCATTGAAAAGAAAAACTCCATAGCTATAAGCTTTTTGAACAACAGATTAAAACAAAGAAGCCAGCCAGCATTATAGCTCATCAATTGTGGCACTTCCATGTCTTCTTGCGTAGGTTGTTTCGTATCAGCACTCTTGACATCTTCCATGAGATTCTTGGTAAATAAAATGGAGTCTCTATGGTGATAGTCTTTCCTAAAACTATTGAAGGGATAACCCACATAGTTCTCATTTAAATCTGCAACTTCTTTCTTCAAAGATTCAAGTTCCAAGAATCTGTCTATGAAGTCTATCTCAAAACAAAAAGATTCCATCATAGGACCAAAATCCATTAGCCCATCTTCACAATCAAACCTAAACACTTCTAATTCAGGTTGTGTGCATGGAATTGGTCTAGGGCTAAAAGTATTTCCTTTAACTTCCATCTCATCTTTCTCAATATCTTTGAATACCTTGGGCTGAAAAGACTCTTCATTCATTTTAATGTGATCAAACAAAAATAATTCATAATCAGCTTCAATCTTTTTTTGTGTGTGTTGATCTTTCATACCCTCCTAAATAACATCATTTTATGAAATATCAATAGTAGTCCCAAATATAAAACAATCAAACTCTACATTTGAAACATCCTCTGACAAGTTTTAATTTGATCTTCCACCTTGCAACCTTTGTTCATTACGAGGTACTTCTAGGCTAATCATTGAGTCAAATGATTGGGAGACATGTTCATCCTCAGACTCAACATGTAGATGGTAGGCTCCAGCTACACTACAAGAAGTACTTTCACTCATTGAAGGGATTTGAAGATGTTTATCATTGAAAACTGTTAGACTTTGATAAATAGGAGGTGCTGATTTAATTGCTTTGAGAATGAGCCTTTTTTGTTTAGGCCTTACCTCTAGACAATTCTGTTTTTCACAGAGATAAACTCCTTCCTATGCAAAGTCTTTACACTTCATTCCACTTAGAATCATATCATCATCTAAACCAATAGCCTCCCTTTGTGCATCTTGCAATGTTTTCACTTTTAGAGGATTAGAGGATTAGAGGTGAATAAATTTAATTTGTTATTTGTTTCAAAAAGTGAAAAATTTTATAGATCTTGATTCAACCCCCTTCTCAGTATCTTAATTTCTCATTGATGCTTCCAATAATTTGTATAACATCTTAGTTCTCTTAGAAGAAGTCTAACAACTTGAGAGTTGAGATCTTTGAGATGGAGGCTTATAAGCTGGGAAAGATAATTGAGAATTAGAGGTTTGACATGTAGATCATAGTAGGATAGCTTAAAGCAACAAGAGAGGAGTTAAAGAGATACTTAAAGAGCATAAATGACTTAGCTATTCATAGAATGATATTCTATATGTAGAAGAAACTAGAGGACTACTTGACAATGACAATTCTAGTGAAAATGATGCAAGAATACTAAACCTATTGGAACGAAACAACATACTAAATGATGAAGTAAGAGCATTGAAGAGAGAACATGAAATCAAGTTAGTTGGACTATGTGAAGTAATTGAACAGAAAAATAAAGTTAAAGAAGACAAAGATCATATGTCTATCAGATTTGATGACAAGAAGGGTGAAGTGTAAAGGCTTACTCAAAATCAGTTTGTAATGAGCAATAAACTACTCCTGACAACTCAAGAATTTGGTAAAAAAGATGTAGGGATTGCTAATCTAAAATAAGAGAATGAGCATTTGAAGAATGAACTAAAACATAAAAAATATTGCATTGAAAGGTTGAACAAACCTAAAGAATCTACAAGATATTATGAAGAGTTAATAAATTATAAAGAAGGCCTAATGTCACATCTGGTCTAGGCTATACCAAGAACCTATTTGAGAATGGTGAATCATCAAAGTGTGGAGAGAAAAGAAATGAAAAGCCAAAGAACAAACCTACATGCTATTATTGTGGCAAGTTGAGACACACAACAAACATTTATAGAAGCAAGATTGGTAAGCAAAATCCTAAACCAAAATTCAATGGACATTGTTTTAACTAGACGAAACAAGGATGCCAAGCACATGACTGTAGCTCAAAGGAAAGCAATAAACCTATTACACCTAAATTTGAAGGTCATTGTTACAATTTTCATAAGTATGGACATAGTGATCAAGAATGCATAACCAAGGAAAAATCTAACTAGACATACAAGAAGCAAGGACATGCACCTAAGCAAGGAAACTCTCATAATTGGGATTACAATACATGGTATAGTTGTCATTATTGTGGTCAATATGATTATATTCCATAAAGCTATATCAAGACACATTTTAGAGGCAAATATAAGAGTTTTTTTAATAGAAATTTGGTGTGTTTTAGTTGCTAGGAATGATCAATGCCTCCAAAAAATATTTAGGAATACCAAAATATCGCGATGACTTGAGATACATTAGACTTGTTCTATCATCGATTCCTCCTAGAATAATTGGTTGGTCAATATAATGAATATGTATCTAAGGATTGGACACCCTTTTTTAGATTGGTTCTGCATATAATCAGTGCCAAGTAATGTACCATAATGACATACTGAACTCATTAAATTATCAACCAAGGACATAAAATTGAAATGATGCCGGCAAAGTATATGCTCTAATTCATTTAACATGTCATTGTGACCTTACAAAAAAATGCTAAAATAGAAACTAAGCTAGGAAATGAAATGACAATTTAACTAGCACTCAGAAATGAAGTTACAAACATGAAACTAAACTATTTACTTATGCTATAGGAAAGAACGAAAAATTTTGTTACCATATGGCTGTAGGAGCAACAAAGCTCTAAAAATTATGCTTTTATTCTATGGAATGAAAGACTAATTTTAACCTAAATACAAACTACATTCACCTCCTATGTGGGCCTCATAGAAGAATGAATAAATAACAACTCAAAGATTAAGAACTATAAATATCATTTTGTTCATGAGCATCTCGCAAGTACATATTGGAATAACATAATTGTATTTATCTCTATTGTTGGATTACAAGAGAGTTTTCTACTAATTCCTAACTCTAGAATCTAAACTTCCAATTTATTTATAACACTAACATAAAATAGAACTCCTAAAATATAGGATCCTCCAATGCTATGGATATGACAATATTGATAAGACACAACATTATTTAATATAGGAATAGCTTGTGCTTCATTTGCACATGAATTTAGGAGTTCATGGTGTCTAGATTCACTCCATAATGATTTGCAACCACCTTGAATGAGCCCATAACAAAAACTGATAACTAAAAGGTCATGGGATCATTATGAACTCAAAATAGTCAACTTCTTCCTTATCAACACTTTATCTTTAATGCTAACTTCTTCTTCTATTATTTATTTGTCATTTTGCTAGAAAAGATTAGTATGCATATGCAAAAATTCCAATACATATCCAAGATAAAATTCATAATAAGTTTTATCATATAAGCTTTGCTCTTATCACATGGATACAAGAAGAACTGCATAATTAGTGCATCTCTCTCTCTCTCTCTCTCTCTCTCTCTCTCTCTCTCTCTCTCTCTATACATATATATATATATATATATATATCCAATCAAAGTGCACATGTATAATAGTATAATTATAAGTAGTTTGAATAAGTTTATCAAAAAAATCATAGAGTTCTCAAGTCTTAACCATCAAAGCATATAAAAATATGAATTAAATAAGCCTTAGACTGGCCTTATCATTTCCCCTAGACTTTTATTTTTTCTGGTCATCCAAGAAACATGAAATTCTTTACTCTAACTGACATTATGTAATCTATAGCTATCTTTCATCCTATACCTCCTTTTTCAAAGCTCCAATAAAATCCCTTGGTATCCTTGTGCTTTTCCCATCTTCTCACCTCATCTTCCATATCATAATCATTCAGATTCTCAACATTAGCCAAAAAAGGAGAAATGAGCATAGGTGGTTGGAAGGTAAGAGGAATCCAAGAACTCTGCCAAACCTTGCCTAACATTATGTACCAAGGAGCTCATCTGTTAGCCAAAATGAAGTTAAGGGATGAATGTGGATCCTTATTTATGAGATCCTCTATCATGCTAGCCCACCTCCACTATATAGCCTTCATAGCCTTAGGTAGTTATGTTTAAATTATCTTTTCATACCCATTAAATGCAACATTTTTGAGAGGGTGTATTGATGACTTTCTGTGTTAGATGGGGAAATCTATAACCAATTAAAATAACAAGTCTTAGGATCCTTAACTTCAGGCCTTCAGTACATGGGAATTTCTTCCTCTGCTTCTCTATAAGATTTAGCTTGTGCTTCTCTACTGATTTCATTTTGGATCCATGATATTAGGGCTTTCAATTGAATATCCCCAACATATAATAATGGATTCTATTCTCTATTGTCAACTACTACAAGATTTTGAAGGAAAAATTCACACAATTTTTTTATTATTATTAGAGGAGAACTATGGAAAGCTTGTGAAAACTCAAGGGTTTCAACCAAGGATGTAGATTTATTTTGTATTACACAAGTCATATGATATTTTAGGAATCGTTCTCTCAAGAATAATGCATAGACAGGAGATGGAGAATGACTACTCATAATTTCAAGTATCATTGAGGTTACCTTAGTAATCTTGGTCTTTAACTGCTCTACTTCTTCCTCATTCTCCAAGAGATCTTAGTAATGACTATCAATAACTTGGTTTAACAATTTCTATTTTTGTTTCCATTTTTCTCATTCCAAGGCCAACTGATTAGAAAACTAAAAGATAACAAAGAGTAATGATATAAAGGAGGAGGCACCTAACTTAGTATTCATACTAAGGTCTTCTTTTCTTGTGCTTGAAACAATAATCTCATTTTTAAACAAAATTTCAACCCCTTTAGGGTGTGTCTCCTCTACCCTTTCTTCCTCAGGTCTATCAAACTGATAGGCAATTGAGGCCAGTGCATCTAGACCTTATTTAAGTATTGTTTTGCTACTTTATTTACAAAAAATCATGTTAATCCCAAAATCTATTTCATGAAATTTTATGCCTGATGCTACAGAAGGTGACTCTAGAATGTCCTCTTCCACAAATAAGTCTTCCTCTAACACATTGTCATTTTTTGATTTCATAGAGTCATTAACCAACTGAGGTTCCAAACCTTAATGGATGCCATCAGAGAGATAGGATAGCTTTTTTTTTGAGTTGGGACCTTTTTATTGTTAGGATTACGATTAGGATGAGATGGTAGTTCGGTTGGCTTAGCTTGGTTATTACTAGGTGTAGGAGGAAGCATTATAGTTTTCTACTGAGGTGATGGCATTAAGGCCCATTGATTGGATTTGTTAGACCATTGCCAAGGTTGCTGCCAATCCTCTTGAGATTATTGCCAACCTTTGTAAGGTTGTTGCCAACCTTGCTGAGGTTGTTCCCAACCTTGCTGAGGTTGTTTCCAACATTGCTGAGGTTGTTTCCAATTATTATTACTACTAAAGCCTTTAGTAACACTATTTTGATAATTTTTCCATTGACTATTATTACCATAACTTTGAAGAGGATCTTGTGGCATACCTAGTCTTTGGGCCCATGGTCTTTATTGAGAAAACATAGAGTACCTATCCATTTTCATCAATGACCTAAAATTGTGTAAGCATTGATTCTGGCTCCAAGCTTGCAATAGTCTTGCATTTGCAGTTCCTCTTACTCTCTCTATAGTGTGGACAATATTAGCTAGTAGAACATTAGCTTCTTCCTTCTTCCTTCTTGCTTGCATGCTCTCAAGTTGAGTAGAAACATCATGTATGATGTCTTGTTTGAGATTAGATACTCCTAAACCATTAGGCTTACCAGGAATGGCTATGAGTTCTCTACCTTCTTCATAGCAACTCTTTAGTAGTTAAAGCATATACTCAATATGTCATTCTAGTTCCTCTAAGTAATGTCTCCTCCCACCATTAGGTCTAAAGATTCTACACTTGCATCATTTACACCTTTTAGAAAAATATGTTTCTAAGATTTCTCATTCAACTAGTGTTGGGTATTGTGTTACAAGTTAAACATAAACCTTTAGACATAGTTCTCCAAGGTCTCATCTTCTTTCTGTGACATCTTGAAGATGACACCTCCCTTCATATCATGACCCCTACAATACTCCTTGTATTTAGCAAGAAAAATATTTTTCATTACATCCCAGTCTCTTACAACATTGGCACCTAATCCCATGAACCATATTAGAGAAACCTCCTTTAGAGTAGATGGAAACAATTTTAGGTTGTTGGGCATCGATTGTATAATCATAGCTCCTACAAAGTATGCGAAATTCAAAAAGAAAGGTTTCAGGGTCTTCTATGATAAGGCCATAAAACTTGGGAAGCATAGAGATAGGTGTATTTTTCAAAGTATCGTTATCATGCAAATTAGGGATAGGAAACAGATATGTAGGTTGAGCCATCCTTGGAGGTGGAACCACTTGTTGAGTGGATTAACAACAAGGGTTGATGGAATTTTTGGATAGTAAGGTGCAACAATTGGTGGTAATTGGTCATTTGTATTAGTGAATAGATTTTCAAATAGTTCTTCTTCTTCATTCTCAACTTGGGGTTCTTTAGGTTCAATATTAAAGATATCCTCTAGTTTGAATTGAGAAGTCTAGGGGAGGAATCTCCCAAGGTGATCTCTTCTTCTATGCATAAAAATGCATGAACTAAACTAAAGCAATGACTTTATATTTTAATTAGATTGACACCATTCCTAACAATGACACCAAAATTGGTTGGTTAGTATAATGACTTTGTATCCAAGGATTGGACACCCTTTTTATATTGGTTCTGCATATAAGCAGTGCCAAGTAAAATACCAGAATGACATAATGAACTCATTAAATTATTGACTAGCGATATAAACTTGAAATGATGCTCACAAAGTATATGCTCTAATTCATCTGACATGATATGATCTTACAACAAAATGTTGAAATAGAAAATAAGGTAGGAAATGAAATGGGAATTTAACCTAGCACTTAGAAATGAAGTTACAAACATGAAATTGAACTATTTACTTATGCTGAAGGAAAAAACCAATAGTTCTATTACCATATAGTTGTAGGAGAAACAAAGCTCTAAAACTTATGCTTTTATTCTATGGAATGAAAGACTAATTTATACCTTACTAAAAACTACATTCACCTCCCATGTGGACCCCCATAGAAGAATGAATAAATACCAAATCAAAGATTAAGAATTGTAAATATCATTTTATTCATGATCATCTCACAAGTACATATTGGAATAAAATAATTGTATTTATCTCTACTACTGGATTACAAGAGAGTTTCCTACTAATTCCTAACTCTAGAATCTAAACTTCTAGCTTATTTATAACACTAACATAAACTAGAACTCCTAAAATCTAGGATCCTCTAATGCCATGGATATGACACAATTGATAACACAACATTATTTAATATAGGAATAGGTTGTGCTTCAATTGCACATGAATTCAGGAGTTCATGGCTTCTTAATCCACTCCATAATTATTTGCATCTGCCTTGATTCAACCCATAACAAAAAATAATAACTGAAAGTTGATGGGATCATTATGAATTCAAAAAAATCAACCACTTCCTGATCAACAGTTTATCTTTAATGCTGACTTCTTCTATTGTTGACTTGTCATTTTCCTACAAAATTTAAGTATGCATATGCAAAAATTGCAATACATATCCAAGATAAAATTCATAATAAGTTTTCTCATATCAACTTTTCTCTTATCACATGGCTACAAGAAGAACTATCCAATTAATATATATACATACATACATATATGTATATATACATACATTTATATATGTACATACATACATACATACATACATACATACATACATACATACATGTATATACCATCAAAGCATATAAAAATATGAACTAAATAAGCCTTAGATTTGGGTAAGTGCACTAAGTTGTGGTGCCAAAAGGAGGTATAAGTGGCCACTTTTTTCACTTTTACTTTTTTGAAATTAACAACTTTTGAACTTCATCAAGAATTTGAAGATAGTTACTCTCAAAATTTTAACATCATACAAAAAATAAGTAATGGTCTTTTGAATCTAGTTTCTAAACTATTAATGTTTTTCTAAATAGTTTAGTTTTAGGCCCTCAAAAAAGGGGGCCAAAGAAAGTGGTATTGTATTTTTAGAAAAAATATAATATAGTGAAAAGTGTGGCACCCCTAAATTTTTTATTTTTTTGAAATTCTTCAATCACTTTGGTCAAAAGTTACCTAACACTGTGTAGTTTATCAAATATTTTTAGGGTAATTTTATAAGGTGTATTTTTTTTAATGAATTTTGCAAGGGGACACATCCCAAAAATATGAAATATCTATGTGCTCCCCCAAGAAATTATTTTAAACTAATCCAAAATCAAAACTTTTTTTTCAAAGTGTTTAGAATGGAGTCTAGTTTCCAAATAACTAACTTGTTTCAAAATTTGATGAATGATCTAAAATCTATACCACAATTAGTACATGTTAGTTTTTGAGAGAAAATTGACATACGTTCAAAATAAATTATACTTGAAAGGCTTGAAATAGTATGAATATAAAATAAATTATAGTTTTATATAGCTAACAGAGAGATCTACAATATCATGTAACTTGATTTTATCGATGCTCAAATTTGAAGGAGAGCATAGAAGAAAAATTAAATATTTTTTGTATGCTCGCAACAAAACACATCTCAGACCAATTTAGAGCCTCCAAACCTTTGGGTTGGATCCCCAAGAAAAATCCAAACCTTAGGCTTGGTGCCATCCAATTCTTTATATAGTGCGTGCATGCTATAGTGCATGTGTGCTATTTAAAACTTTTTAAAATTAAAGGCTTAAATAGTGTGTACACACTATAGCATACACTTGTATTTCAAAGATAGGATGGATAGGGAGAGAGGGAAGGAGATAGGTAAAGAGGGAGAGAGGGTAAAGAGTGAGAGAGACTACAAGATGGGGAGAGAGTAGGGGATATGATGTAGAGTGAAAGAGAGAGGATAGAGAGAGAAGCTAGATAGAGATAAAAGAAGCGAGAAAGAGAACCAGATAGGAGAGGGATTAAGGTTGAGTGAGAGAGTAAGAGAGATTAGTGAATGGAGAGGGAGAAAGAGAGGAGAGTGAGATAAATAGAGATAGATCTCAAGAGAGTAGGGGAGGGAGGGAGAGGAGAGGGAGGGTAGATAGGGTGGGAGAGAGAGAGAGAGAGTAGGGAATATGATAGAGAGAGAGGGAAATGTTAATAGGGAGTAGTGGATGGGGGTTCAAAGAGTAGATGGGATGGGATACATAGAAAGAGAGAGAGGGGCACAGAGTAGGGAATGGGAGAGAGAGAGAGAGAGAGAGAGAGAGAGAGAGAGAGAGAGAGAGGATAGGGTAGGGAGGGAGGGAGGAAGAGAGGGAGGAAGAGTGAGAAGGGGATATGAGATAGAGAGAGAGATTGATAGGGAGTAGGGGATGGGGGTTCAAAGAGTACATTGGATGGGATCCATAGAAAGAGAGAGGGACACAAAGTAGGATATGGGAGAGAGAGAGGGAGAGGGAGAGGGAGAGAGAGTAGGGGAGAGAGAGGATGGGATATAGAGATGTAGGGAGAGAGGGGGGAAGAGAGAAGGAGAGAGAGTAAGTGTTGTTTTTTATGTGATTTTCAATAGTGCATAAGTGCTATAGTACACAGGCACTATGGCCTTGGCTCCACAAGCCTAAGCCTAGGCCATAGTGTGTTCATGCTATAGCACATACACACTCTTGGCTATTTTTTAAAAAAAAGGTGTCATCTTTTTGGCACCAGAACTTGGTGCACTCGCCTATTGGCCTCATTAGTAATCATGGTGCATGACGTTCTTTCATGCTATATGTGCAAGACAGGAGAGATTGGAAACTTTGAACTAAGAAATTATAATGAAAAGTTATGTGAAAATATAGTTTTGAAGTATGAAAATAAGGTTGTTGCCAAGAAAGGGCTTACTTGTGACCTAGCCATTCCGAAGGTTTTCAAAGTTGAATGGATTAAAATTGTTTTGATTAGGGTTCATGAAATGAAATTATGGCTAGCCAATGGGCTAGTGAAAATAAACAAGGTAATAATTTATCGAGTGAAAGAGTACCCTACCCTAGATCAAGTGAAGCCTATGTGTTTCTCAACAAGAAATTTTACTAAAGAACAAACAAAAGCTAAGTGGAATGGCTGAGGAATGTCAATAGATGGCATTGAAGATCCTATTATTGAATTTTTAATATGTGTGATCGTACAAAAATTCTATTAGTTGAGCTAATTGAGTAGTGTGACATGCATTGCAATGGACTTAGGGCACAAAATCATGATGAAAGATCACAACTGCGATCTTGCTAAGCTATAGTTGACACAATTAGAAGAAAATCTTAGAGCAATCAGGAAAGAGAAGAACACATCATTTAAGTTTGGATCACTCCTAATATGCATATTTTTCTATGTGAAAAATTAAATTCCAACTATTGGAACTATAGTGTGGGATAGAACAAGACCAGTGACCAAGAAAATAAATTATTTCATTGAACAATTGGGAGAAATGTTTTAGGCCATAAAGAATGGATATTTTGAAGAATTTAAAGTTAAAATGAAGAACAGATTGAGGATTCCCTAATCAATTGTAGACTACAACTATGATGAGCTTTTTTTCATGGTGGATACTAACTATACCTATGCATAGGTTGTACTACTTAGGGATATATGGATGAGACCTATCAATATGAGGTAAATGTAGATGAGATTAGTATAGTTGTGATAGATTTTTTGTATGAAGAAATTGAGAAGAATGTCAAGCCATTCTGCACATATGAGACAAAAAATATAAATATGTTGATGCAAATGGTAGTGCCTAAAATGGACTAAAAGATAAAGAAGATGATTGTTGATCTTGAGGGAAAACTAGGCAAAGGGAAAGATGAAGAATTTGAAGAAGAAGAAGAAGAATGAAAGGGTAAAACAAGTGGTTTATGATCCTAAGGCAACAAAGAAGAAGAAGATAGTAATAGTGGATCCTAAGATGAAGAGGGATTTGGAGAAGAATATTACACCCTCTACCTCTAAACTCCAAAGAAGAGTAATGTGAGAAGGATCTAAAGTAGCATTACTTGTAGTTGTTGAACAAAAGGAAGGCAAAGAAAAGAAAACCAAGAAAATTAAGGCAAAAGGCACAACAAAGAGGAAGAAAGCAACTATAGCGACCGAGAACAGTCAACAAAAGAATTTAAGGAGAATGCTAGTCACCATGTTTGATGATGAAGAGGATGAAGGAAACAATTTTGAGTCTAATGTTTTGAGAAAGCTTCAAATTTTTCCCATATGACCTCCTATGAATATTGATCAGGTATGTGAGAATATCAAAAATTTAGTAGCAATTTTAGGATTTAAACATATTAATTATGATTCTTTGGATAAAGAAAATAAAGAGAAGATTGGGCAAGAAATGATAGATATGATGAAAAAATTCAAGTACCCACATATAGAATTAGGGAAAGGAATTCCAAAAGATTTGTTTAACAATTTGGATGCCAAATGGAAATGTTTATTGTCCACAAAAAGAAAATTTAGAGAGACTAATTTAGCTTAGACCATGCTAGGTTTGGGGAAGACACACATGTTTATAGCCTTTAGAGATTTTGCAAAGAGATTCATATCCAAGAAAAGGGCCAATAAGATTTTGAGAAATAAAATAGAGGATTTTGTGTAAGAAAGCACATTAGTATGGAAAAAGGAATTTGGGTTGATAGTTCCTAAAGTAGTAGAAGAGAAAGGGGAAGAAGAAACAAAAATAATGGCGCTATAAAATCAAGAATATTATGATGAACCTAATAATCTTGAGGAGAAGATTAGAAGAAAGGTAGAGGAGAGTGAAAAATAGAATGTTGTCACAATTAAAGACATTCTTAATGATGGAATACAGAAAAATCTAAATGTCTTGATTGAGGAAGAACTTAAAAAATGCAACATTTTTAAATGAAACCTTAGACACTCCTCTACCATACACCAATCTAGTATTTATACAAATTAAGCATTACCCATGGATTGAGAGTGCACTAGTTGTGACCTATACAACTAATTTGTGACCTATACAACTAATAGTTTTCAAATATCTTCAGTCATGGTTGAGAAGAATGGACCAAAAGATTTAAGTGTCAAGGAACAAGGTAACGCCATAATTATGATACAATATTAACCACTTGTGGAGAATCTTGTCATTGATAAGGAAGAAGGAAAAATGTAAGCAGAACAAGATCAATTTGCATAAGATGCCTCAGGACCTCACATTAAGGGAACAAAGGATGCTAAAGAATAAGAGGCTGAGGAGTCTCATAAGACAAAAGAGAAAGAGGAAATACAAGATTTAGTTCAATTGCCAAGTATTGTGCCCATATCCACTACATAATCAATTTATATACCTATCCAATAGGTCATATCTACTCCAAAGGAAAGGATACAAGGACTGAGTATTGAAGCAATGCCTTTGTAAATATCATTGCCAAGTGCCAGTACTCCTAGGTCAAAGAAGTTGAAGAAAAGGGATAAGTCACTTGGGAAGCCAGTGAAATTAGATGAGATCATTATTATTCCAAAGTATGACCTAGACACAATAACTTTTGAGAAAATACAAATTTTGCAAGAACTTTTGTAGAGGAAGACCAAACAAGAAGAATCCATAAGAGAGAGGAAACAAAAATAGGTATTACATGACATGAAAGAAATTTTTATAGATGCAATTGAAATTCATAGTGTAAATGAGAAATCACAAATAATAGATCAATTAGTTCATATTGTTCAGAATGTCAACAACCAAGATATTGAGGCCAATGAAAAGTTGATGAAATGATCTGAAAATAAATTTGAGCATTTTTTTTGGAGAAAGTTTCAATAGAAATTGCAATAAAATAGGTGAACATTCAAATCTTGTAAATACTTTAGATAGATTTTCGTAGTATGCTTATTCTTTGTATAAAATGCTATGTGATGTTGAGTTCTTCACTAGGGAGAATTAACAATCTATTGATAGGCTTCAAGAAGATTTGAAGTCATCTAGATATTCTTTGAATATGCACTCAAGGTAAACCTCTATTCATTTCAATAGATTAAGTTTTGCTCAAGGAAGGTTAGCCAATTTAATGGCTAATGATTACAACATTAGAACAAAAATGATAACTATTTAGTCCATGTTGTTATCTCATTCAGAGGTGATGCAGCTATAAATTTAAGCTACAAAAGATTTATTTCAGAGAGATCTACATCTCTCTACCAAGTTTTGGAATTTTTTAGATTGAGTTGGGATCATACATTGGATATAATTTTATATATACATAAGTTTTTTTTGGATAACTATAATTTAACCACAACAATCCCTAATCCATTAGTAAAAAAATAATGGGGAACAAATATCCAAAGGAGAAACATAGAAAATATATAAGGGGGAATAGTATTCATGTCATAAATTTAGGAAATATAAACAACACCAGATCAAAGGTATGAGCAATGTTACTCACATTCATTTTTAGAGATATGTCTATATGATGTATATAGACTACATCACAGTTTAAGGGGGAGTGCTATAGTTTGAAAATTTTGAATGGAATGATCAGTCATGACCAATTGCTTTTACTAGTAATGTCAAAGGGAGAAATTATTGATCTCCATGTTTTGTTGACTGTTAGTGTCAAAGACTTTGTCATTTCTTAGGTAGAGTTGGTTAGTCATCACTATGACCGAGCCACCTAATGAAGGCTGAGAGATATAAGACTTGTTTGCATTTTAGTTTGCACTAATCAATTATTAGATTTTCAAGCACCCTAATGTGGACTGAGTGAAAATTTACATTGAGTAAAGATAATAGATGTTGAGCAAAGAAAAGTTATTTTATGTTGATTGAGATAGTTACTACCAACCATACAAAATCTGGGGAACAACATGAATATCAATGGTGACCAAGCATCGGGGTATTCAAGTGCCAAGTAAACCATTTTTAATATATGAGTTTTTGATGGCACAAACACATTTGTAAACCATTTTAGTTGACTTTTATACACAATTTTATTATTTTGGAGACAACTAAGGAGGTAATTACATATTTTGTTAGAGGACATCAATCCCTAGGAATCCAAAGTAACTAATCATATTGGAAGGACTAAGCAAAAAAAGGGAGAGCCATGGATCATTGATCATGATCTAAAAGCTTCTCGAGTTTTTTTATTTAAGAAGGGTTCAAACCATAAATCAAAGAAGTTCAAGAGAGTGATTGTGTGTATGAGAAGGATAATGAGAGAGAAAAGGAAGGCTATTTTTGATGACCGGAAGTAGAGATCAGATAGAGAAACCCAATAGTGAATGTAAGAAAAAAGTATAATAGATAAGGAGATCAAATCAGACAAGGACGGAGAAGATCCATAATTGAGCATTAAAGTGTTAACTGAAGGATCAGGTATTGAGACATTCTAACTAGTGTATTAGGGAAAATATCTTAACACGGTGGTCCTAATAGGCCTATTCAAATCTCCTAACAAAGTATTTACTTAGTTGAGAATTTTAAATCCTTTAATCAAAGTAGTCTAAATAAGTCTTGTAAGCTTCTAATAGGGAAGACACCTCACATGTTAGATCACCATAAGTAGTCAAATATTCTAGCTCTAATAGGCTCACTTTATTACTGCAATAGTGAAGATTTTTGGGTGTGGTTGTTTTTCAAGAAAAATAAATCTAATCTTTAATATTTTTAGGAAAACATGTTAATCTCATAGAGAGCTTGCATTGGATAGGGCTTCTCTTACAAAATTTCTAGAGAAATTGTCTGATATCATGGATTTATCTTATATCATTCAATTCCTCTAGTTTCCAGCTATTGGGATTTTGTAGATGCCCAAAAGGAAGAGTGTTTCATACAACTATATAAATGGACATTGAGACACTTGGAGTGACTAAGGTAGTTAGAATGTAGAGCATGACACATAGTTTTTTGAATGGTTGTCGTCTGATGATATAAATAGGGAATGTAGATATTTTTGAATTGTATCTTGCAGTTTATTTTAATGTGGTTTTGGGTAGACTTATATTGAACTCTACAATAGACCAGAGTGAATAATAGTTACTAGGAAACTCTATCAAATGAGAGTGGATTGCACATACATACTTTTGTACACATTTTATGGCAATATGCTTATTAGTCATTTGTTTTACTTGAAGATTTATATCCTTGTAGACATGTATGCAAAGTGTTCATAAACTATTTGACATAATTCCTCAAAGAAATGTGATCTCATAAATGCTAATGATCACCAAAAACACACAAGATTCCTATAAAATAAAATAAAATAAAAAATTGTTGTTGACGAAATCCATTGGAAGCTGGAAGCTGGAGTCAGAATCCCTCTACCCTGTAGCAGTAGACTATAACTTATAATAATCCCAAAACACATCATTAATATACAATTTTTCATTACATAGAAAGGGGTAAGAAATGAAAGGTCTTCGATACCTCTTTATCTTTTTTAATTAGTAACTGGAATATAATTGATTACTTGATCTTAATTCTGTGGTTTTTTAATGTTATAAAGTTTATATTATTTAAAAATAAATTTGTAATTAAAATTGAATACTAGTACAAAGTTATATTTCATTTTTAAAAATGCTTTACTATGATTACATATTAATAATTTGTGTTCTCTTGTAGTAGGTTCTATGGCTATTTCTTCATATTTCACATCACTTTAACCCTTTTTACAAATAATTCATACTCACTCCATTACCAATTTACAATTCTATGTGCACCTTTCTTGTGTGTCAATATTTTCATTTTCTTTTCAGGGTCTTCAATATGTTTATTTGCTTTCATAGGTCTATGATGGTCTAGTGGAAGCTCGAAGAATTTGAGAGCTCCCTTCACATAATTCTTTACAAATTCAAAATTTTCAATTGTGTTAATACATCTTTTGCCAATAATTTCTATGTCATGGTATTTAAAAGGTATTCAGTCATTGCATTGCTATGAATGACTCAAGGAGTGGGGATTTTATTTCATACCACATACACATATAAATGTAATATGAAGGAGATTTTAAAAATGATGGAATTCAATTAGAGTTGGAAATACATTATGTCCACCTGCCTAATCGAATGGGGAAAATATTCTAGGTATTCAGGCATTTAGTATTAGTATGGATGGTGTGATTTCCTACTCCAAGTAGGTGCAATTTGTGGGACATTGGATGCATAGAGCATGTTTCTAGTTGAAGAATTTCTCTGTAATAGAGCCCTTTTAATTTTTTTTTCTAGAATCATTCCTTTTTGGTGATAACCTATATCTAAATTTGGTTTAGAAGGGCGTTATAAATTTTGGAGAGCATTATGAGTTCGATGCATTACAAGAGGTTATCTGCTTCCAAATCTTGAAATGTCATGATAATATTATGAAGAAGCCATTTTCCATTTGTTGATTTACTAGTTGTCTTTTGTTTGTTCTCGTGACGAAGTAAAAGAGTATTTTTGTTATATAGAGGATTCATCAATGTTACATGTTAGGATCCATGATGATGATGAGCCATTGGAACATATTATTTAAAACATTGAAGACGGAAGTCCCAACACAACAGAGTACAAACATGAATGACAGACAGAGTTTGACAACACAATTCTAATTACAGCGCTTCCAACAGACACACCAAATATCCAAAAATCCAATGCAATCCCCGTCGTCGGCTTTATCATCATTTATGCACGTATTTTTGCAATCATCCGTATAAGGGTCGCATTCGCCATTGTAATGCCCACTACAAAATGCGTTGCAAATCCCTCCAGCACGGGTGAAACCATTCGTATCTGCTTAATTACAGCAAACAATATAATATATAATATATTATATATTGATCAGACTGAATGCATCTACTAATTAATTAGTAAGTAGATAAATATGGATCAAAGAGGATCAGAATGCATTTTACCGCACGCAAAAGCAGGAGATGCCAACACCAACAGCAAAAAGAAAAAGAGCGCGTATGTGTATCCCTTCGCCATTTCTTCAGTTATTTCTCTTCTATGAGAAATAGGTTCGATCATGCTGTTATTTATTGTCGAAGCATGCAATTTATTTTATTGTTTTTATTTAAATTATGGAATCTCGGGCTTCATGTATAGTCCAAAATCAGAACTTCTATCTGCTCGCCTCGTTAGTAGCGATGTAAAACTTACAATGACACCATAAAAAATGGTCTTCCACAAAGCTGTGACGGTACCTGCAAAGCCTCACTTTGGAGTTTGCAGTTGAGTCCAAATTAACTACTTAGGAGATGCACTTGGAAAACCTTGGAATACCTCTAACCATAATAGCTGATTTCAATATTTTATCTTAATACAAATAAAATATAATAAGTCACTATTTAAAAGATTGTAATCTTTTATATATGAAATTAATATAAATAGGCTTATATGATAATATACAAATTAGTTTCAGAATTTTTATAATAGTTGGTAAAATAAAGTCGAACACTTTTGAACCAAGTGAAATGTATTTTTTCTTTCTTCACTTATGCATTCTTTAATTTCTAATAGTTAAAAACAAATTTTCATAATAATAATGATATATAAATAATTTATTAAATCAATCTATTGAACTTATTTTAGAATATTAATATTAAAACTATATATTATTTTCAAATTAAGAATCAAAGAATAGCATAAAGTTGAGAAAGTATCAATAGTTTTAAATAAAAATTACTTTTCTAAAAGTTAGAGATTAATGTCTTTAAAAAATGACCCATAAATAATTTTATAACAAAACCAAAATATTGGAATATTGGGAAGTATATTCTGAACTTCATATTGACATATACCTATAACAAAAATGTAAACTTAAGAAAGGATCTTCAAAAAGTTTAGAATTAAGAAGTTAAAGTTGAGCTAAGAGTGTATTTGTAAACATATTTTTCACTTTAAAAAGTTGTATACTTCAGCCCAATGGAATGTGAGTGAAAAATTACTTCCCAACAATTAGGATAGGTCTTTGATATGTGACCTTCCCCTATTTTTAGAGAGATGCGTCTCTCGCATGATAAAACTTTAATTTTTTTAATTGATATATACAAACTTGCAAACAATCAACAAAAGACACTTGGATTCATACAACACTATGAGAATACACATAACAATAAGAATCAATATCTTGACAATTAATATTTATAAAAAAGCCAAAAGTTATATTGCTTCTCATATCCTCATAACAAGAATAAGTACCTAAATACAAGAACATGATTTTAAACTAATTTTTATTATAAATCTCTCTGTAGCTGATTATGAAGCTATATCAAAAGTGTTGTCTATTTAAGAAGTGTCATTAGTGCCTTTACATTGTTGATCTCCATGTTGTGTTGACTATTAGTATCAAACACTTAGTCTTTTCCTAGGCAGATTTGGTTAGAATCATTGCAACTGAGCCACCCAATGAAGAATGAGAGATATAAGACTTGTTCACATTTCAGTTTATGCTGAGAAATTCTTAAGTTGTGAGGCACCCTAGTGTGGATCAAGTCACAGTTTATTTTGACTAAAGATAATAGATGTTGAGTGAACTGAACTTAGTTTATGCTGAGTGAGATAGATACTACCCAACATATAGAAGCTGATGGATATCATGAATATTAGTTGTGATAGAGCACCAAGGTATTTAAGTGCTGAGTAAACCAGTTTTGACACATGTGTTTGTGATGGCACAAACACTCATGTAAACCACTTTGGCCAACTTCTATATGCAATTTTATGATTGTGGAGGCAACTAGGAGATAATTACACATTTTATCAATGGACATCAATCCCTAAGAAGGAAGGATAACCAATCAAAATAATGGAAGGACTAAACAATGAAAGGGAGAACTTTGGATTATTGATCATGATTTAGAACCTTATCTAGTTATTTATTTAATAAGGGCTCAATCCCTAAATAATAGAGGTTCAGAAGAGTGATCATGTGTATGCGAGAAGGATCAGGAGAGAGAGAAGAAAGGCTATGGTTGATGATCAGAAGTAGAGATCAGATAGAGAAGCCTAGTAGTGAAGGGAAGAACAAAGTATATAAGATAAAGAGATCAAATTAGACAAGGAAGAAGACTCTATAATATAGCATCGTCTAGAGTGCTAACCAAAGGATCGAGCACTGAGACATTCTAGTTAGTTTATCAGGGGCAATCTCTTAACAAAGTGGTCCTAATAGATGTATTCAAATATCCTAATAGAGTGCTTACTTAGTTGGGAGTTTTAAATCCTTTAATCAAGGTAGACTAACTAAGTCTTGTAAGATCCTAATAGGGTAGATCCCTCATAGGGTAGATCACTAGACATGGTCAAACATTATAGCTCTAATAGGCTCACTTTAAGTTACTACAGTAGTGAAGATTTATGGATGTCATCCCCAACCTAGTTTTACATTTATCTTGGAGGGTCTCTGGGTGACCAAATCCTATGTGTTATGTGTTTTCATTTTCTATTATGTTTATGGATGTGATGCATACTTGATTTATTTCAGTTTATGGTTATATGATTCATGATCTAAGATATGAGATGGAATCGAGGTGAATACATTTGATTTGTTATTTGTTTCAAAAAGGGAAAAATTTTGTAGATCTTGATTCGCCACCCCCCCCATCTTAGTATCCTAATTTCTCATTAACACTTCCAACAATTGGTATCATATCTTAGTTCTCTTAGAAGAAGTCTAACTATTTGAGAGTTGAGATCACTGAGATGGAGGCTTATAAGCTGGGAAAGATCATTGAGAATCAGAGGCTTGACATCCAGATCATAGTATGGTAGCTTGAAGTAGCAAGAGAGGAGTTAAAGAGATATTTAAAGAGCATAAATAACTTAGCTATCAATAGAATGATACTCTATATATGTAGAAGACACTAAAGGACTACTTGAAGATGAAAATTCTAGCAAAAGTGATGCAAGAATACCAAACCTATTGGAAAGAAACAACACACTAAATGATGAAGTAAAAGCATTGAAGAGAGAACATGAAATCAAGTTAGTTGGACTATGAGGAGCAATTGAACAGAAAAAGAAAGTTGAAGAAGACAACGATAATATGTCTACAAGATTTGATGACAAGAATAGTGAAGTGTGAAGGCTTACTCAAAATCAATTTGACATGACCAATAAACTACTCGTGACAACTCAATAATTTGGTAGAAAAGATGTAGAGATTGCCAATCTAAAATAAGAGAATGAGAATTTGAAGAATGAACTAAAACATAAAAAGGACCACATTGAAAGGTTAAACAAACCTAAAGAATCTACAAGATATTATGAAGAGTTGACGAGATTATAAAGAAGACCTAATGACACATTTGGTCTAGGCTATAGTGAGAACCTATTTGAGAAAGGTGAATCATCAAAGAGTGGAGAGAAAAGAAATGCAAATCCAAAGAACAAACCTACATGCTATTATTGTGGCAAGTTGAGACACACAAAAAACATTTGCAGAAGCAAGATTGATAAGCAAAATCCTAAACCAAAATTCAATGGTTATTGTTTTAACTAGAAAAAACAAGGACTTGAATGTAGCTCAAAGGAAAGCAATAAACCTATTACACCTAAATTTGAAGGTCATTGTTACAATTGTCAAAAGTATGGACATAGTGATCAAGAATGTAGAAACAACGAAAAATCTAACTAGACATCCAAGAAGCAAGGACATGTACTTAAGCAAGGAAACTCTCATAGTTGGGATTACAGTACATGGTATAGTTGTCATTATTGTGGTCAATATGATCATATTCCATTAAACTATATCAAGACACATTTTATAGGCAAATATAAGAGTTTTTTGAATAGAAATTTGGCTTGTTTTAGTTACTAGGAATGATCATTGCCTCCAACAAATATTTAGGAATATAAGAATATCATGATGACTTGAGATACATTAGACCTGTTCCACCATTGATTCCTCCTAGAGTAATTGGTTGGTTAGTATAATGAATATGCATTTAAGGATTGGACACCCTTTTTACATTGGTTCTACATATAATTAGTGCCAAGTAATGTACCCGAATGACATACTAAACTCATTAAATTATTGACCAAGGACATAAACTTGAAATGATGCCTACAAAGTATATGCTCTAATTCATTTGGCATGTCATTGTGACCTTACAACAAAATACTAAAATAGAAACTAAGCTAGGGAATGAAATGAAAATTTAACCTAGAACTTAGAAATGAAGTTGCAAACATGAAACTAAACTATTTACTTATGGTACAGGAAACAACCAACAATTTTGTTACCATATGGTTTTAGGAGCAACAAAAATCTAAAACTTATGCTTTTATTCTATGGAATGAAAGACTAATTTTTACCTATCTACAAAATACATTCACATCCCGTGTGGCCCCATAGAAGAATGAATAAACAAAAATTTAGAGATTAAGAATTGTAACTATCATTTTATTCATGAGCATCTCACAAGTACATATTATCCAATAACATAATTGTATTATCTCTACTCTGGATTACAAGAGAGTTTCCTACTAATTCCTAACTCTAGAATCTGAACTTCTAGTTTATTTATAACAATGACGTAAAACAAAACTCCTAAAATATAGGATCCTTCAACGATAGGGATATGACAAGATTGATAATATCGAACATTATTTATTATAGGAAAAGGTTGTGCTTCATTTGCACATGAATATCTAGATTTGCTTCATAATGATTTGCAACCACCTTGACTCAGCCCATAACAAAAACTGATAATTGAAAGGTCATGGGATCATTATGAATTCAAAAGAGTCAACTGCTTCCTTGTCAACACTTTATCTTTAATGCTGACTTCTTCTTCTATTGTTGACTCATCACTTTGCTGCAAAAGATTAGTGTGCATATACAAAAATTGCAATACATATCCAAGATGAAATTCATAGTAAGTTTTCTAATATCAGCTTTGCTCTTATCACATGGCTATTGGAAGAACTGCCCAATTAATGCAAGCAACTACCCAATTAATGCAATAGAGAAAGATACATCATTCCATTCTATATAACCATATATATAGAATATTAATCCAATCAAAGTGCACACATATAGCAATATAATTATTAGTCTAAATAAGTTCATCAAAAAATCATAGAGTTCTCAAGTCTTAACCATCAAAGCATATAAAAATATGAACTAAATAGGCCTTATATTGGCCTCATCATTTCCCCCCTGACTTTGATTTTTTTTGGTACTCTAGCGAACATGAAATTCTTTACTTTTGTTGACATTATGTAATCTGCAGCTATCTTTTGTCCTATACTGTCTTCTGCAAAGCTCTAAAGTAAAATCCCTTTGTATCCTTGTTCTTTTCCATCTTCTCACCTCCTTTGCCATATCATAATCATTCAAATTCTCAACATTAGCCAACAAAGTTGAAATGAGCATAGGTGGTTGGAAGGTAAGAGTAATCCAAGAACTCTACCAAACCCTGCCTAACATTATGTACCAAGGAGCTCATCTATTAGCCAAAATGAAGTTAAGGGGTGAATGTGGCTCCTTATTTATGAGATCTTGTATTATGCTAGCCCACCTCCATTGTATACCCTTCATAGCCTTAGGTAGTTATGTTTTAGTTATCTTTTCATACCCATCAAATGCAACATTTTTGAGAGGGTGTATTGCACCGCTTCTTATGTTAGATGGGAAAATATTTAACCAATCAAAATAATAAGTCTTAGGATCCTTAACTTCAAGCCTTAAGTACATGGGAATTTCTTCCACTGCTTCTCTATAAGATTTAGCCTATATTTCTCTACTGATTTCATTTTGGATCCATGATATTAGGGGCTTTTAATTAAATATCCCCAACATATAATAAGGGATTCCATTCTCTATTGTCATGTACTACAAGATTTTGAAGGAAAAATTCACACAAAAAATTTTTTATTGCTGGAGGAGAACTATGGAAAGCTTGTGAAAAATCAAGGGATTCAACCAAGGATTAAGATTTATTGCATATCACACAAGTCATTTGATAATTCAAGAATTTTTCTCTCAAGCATAATGCATAGATAGGAGATGGAGAATGATAACTCATAATTTCAAGAATCATTGAGGTTACCTTAGTAATCTTAGTCTTTAACTACTCTACTTCTTCCTCATTCTCCAAGAGATCCTAGTAATGACTATCAATAACTTGGTTTAACCATTTCTGTTGTTTTTTCCATTGTTCTCATTCCAAGGTCAACTTATTAGACAACTAAAAGATAACAAAGAGTAATGACATAGATGGGGAGGTACTTGACTTAGTATTCATATTAAGGTCTTCTTTTTTGTGCTTGAAACAACAATCTTAATTTTAAACAAAATTTCAACCCCTTGAGGGTGTGTCTCCTCTACCCTTTCTTCCTCAGGTCTATCAAACTTATAGGCAGTCAAGGCCAGTGCTTCTAGACCTTATTTAAGTATTGTTTTGCTACTTTATTTACAAAACTAATGTTAACCCCAAAATCTATTTCATGAAATTTTCTACTTGATGCTATAGAAGGTGACTCTAGAATGTCCTCTTCCATGAAGAAGTCTTCCTCTAACACATTGTCATTTTCTGAGTTCATAGAGTCATTAATCAACTAAGGTTCCAGATCTTAAATGGATGTCATCAGAGAGACAACATAGCTTTGTTACTGACCTAGGGGCTTTTTATTGTTAGGATTAGGATTAGAATGTGTAGGTAGTCGGGTTGTCATAGCTTGGTTATTACTAGGTGTAGGAGGAGGCATTATAGCCTGTTGCTAAGGTGTTGGCATTAAGGCCTATTGATTGGATTGGTTAGACCATTGTTGAGGTTGCTCTATTATCAATCTTGGGAGAGATTTATAAGGAGTATGGTCTATTTCATTTGACATGTCATTGTAACCTTACAAAAAAATGTTGAAATAGAAAATAAGCTAGGAAATGAATGGAAATTTAACCTAGCACTCAGAAATGAGGTTACATACATGAAACCGAACTATTTACTTATGCTGCAAGAAACAACCAATAGTTTTGTTACCATAAAGCTACAAGAGAAACAAAGCTCTAAAACTTATGCTTTTATTCTATGGGATGAAAGACTAATTTATACCTTACTACAACCTACATTCACCTCCCACGTGGGCCCCCATAGAAGAATAAATAAGCACCGACTTAGAGATTAAGAACTATAAATATCATTTTATTCATGAGCATCTCACAAGTACATATTAGAATAAAATAATTGTATTTATCTCTACTATTGGATTACAAGAGAGTTTCCTATTAATTCCTAATTCTAGAATCTAAACCTCTAGCTTATTTATAAAAATTGACATAAAATAGACCTCCCAAAATCTAGGATCCTCCAATGCAAGGGATATGACACGATTGATAGCACACAACATTATTTAATATAGGAATAGGATGCGGTTCATTTGCATGTGAATTCAAGAGTTCATGGCTTCTCGATCCACTTCATAATAAATTGCAACTACCTTGACTCAACCCATAGCAAAAATTGGTGAATGAAAGATCATGGGATCATTATGAATTAAAAATAGTCAATTGCTTCCTTATCAACAGT
This sequence comes from Cupressus sempervirens, assembly GCA_028749045.1. Lineage (NCBI taxonomy): Eukaryota > Viridiplantae > Streptophyta > Pinopsida > Cupressales > Cupressaceae > Cupressus > Cupressus sempervirens. The sequence continues at coordinate 286,278,128 of CM053792.1, forward strand.
TTATCTTTAATGTTGACTTCTTTTTCTATTGTTGACTCATCAATTTCCTGCAAAAGTTTAACATGCATATGCAAAAATTGCAATACATATCCAAGATAAAATTCATAATAAGTTTTCTCATATCAACTTTTCTCTTATTACATGGCTATAGGAAGAACTATCCAATAAATGCAAGACAAAAAGATACATCATTCCATTCTAGATAACCACACACACACACACACACATATCCAATCAAAGTGCACACTTATAACAGTATAATTATAAGTAGTTTGAATAAGTTCATCAAAAAATCATAAAGTTATCAGGTCTTAAACATCAAAGCATACAAAAATATGAACTAAATAAGCCTTAGATTGGGGTAAGTGCACACAATTGTGGTGCCAAAATGGGGGTATAAGTGGCCACTTTTTTCTTTCTTTCTGAAATCAACAATTTCTAAATTTTGACAAGAATTTGAAGATAATTACAATCAAAATTTTAAGATATGACAAAAAAAAAAAGTAGTGGTCCGTTGAATCTAGTTTCTAAACTACTTTTTTTTTTCAAAATAGTTTAGTTTGAGGCTCTCAAAAAAGGGGTCAAAGAAGTGGTACTATTTTTTCAGAAAAAAACATAACATAGTGCAAAGTGTGGCACCTCTAAAAATTTTATTTTTTTTGAAATTCTTTAATTCTTTAATTACACTATGTAGTTTATTTAAGATTTTTAGGGTAATTTTATACGGTGTATTTTTTTAATGAATTTTGTAAGGGGGCACATCCCAAAAATATGAAATATCTATGTGCTCCCCCAAGAAATTATTTAAAACTAATCCAAAATCAAAACTTTTTTTTTCAAAGTGTGTAGAATGCAGTCTAGCTTCCAAAAAACTAACTTGTTTCAAAATTTGATGAACGGGCTAAAATCTACTCCCCAATTAGCACATGTTAGTTTTTGAGAAAAAATGGACATACATTCAAAATAAATTATAGTTGAAAGGCTTGAAATAGTATGAATTCAAAATAAATTATAGGGTTATGAGATCTACAATATCACGTAACTTGATTTTAACAATGCTCAACCACACAGAAACTTGAAGGAGAGCACAAAAGAAAAATTAAGCATTTTTGGTATGCTTGAAACAAAACACATCTTTGACCAGTATAGAGCCTCCAAACCTTTGGGTTGGATCCCCAAGGCAAATCCAAGCCTTAGGCTTGGTGGTATCCAATGCTTTATATATTGCATGCATGCTATTTAAAGATTTTTTTAATTCAAGGCTTAAATAGTGCATACAAGCTATAACATGCACTTGTATTTCAAAGAGAGGATGGATAGGGAGAGAGGGAAGGAGAGAGGTAGAGAGAAATATAGGGTAGAGAGTGCGAGACTACAGGATGGGGAGAGACTAGGGGATATGATGTAGAGTGAGAGAGAGGATGTAGAGAGAAGGCTAGAGAGAGATAAAATAATGGAGAAAGAGCTCTAGATAGGATGTAGAGAGAGGGATTAAGGTTGAGTGAGAGAGTAAGAGAGAGTAGGGAATGGAGATGGAGAAAGGGAGGAGAGTGAGATAAATAGAGATAGAGCTCAATCAAGTAGGGGAGGGAGGGAGGGAGAGGGAGAAGAAGAGAGGGAGGGTAGGCAGGGAGGGAAGGAGGGAGAGGGGAGAGAGAGAAAGTAGGGCATATGATAGAGAGAGAGGGAAATATTAATAGGGACTAGGGGATGGGGGTTCAAAGAGTAGATGGGATGGGATACATAGAAAGAGAGAGAGGCACATAGAGTAGGGGATGGGGGGGGGAGAGAGAGAGAGAGAGAGAGAGAGAGAGAGAGAGAGAGAGAGAGAGAGAGGATGAGGTAGGGAGAGAGAGATAGAGAGGGAGCGAGAGGGAGGGAGGGAGGAAGAGAGAGAGGGAGGGAGGGAGAGGGAGAGAGAGTGAGAAGGGGATAGGAGAAAAAGGGAGAGATTGATAGGGAGTAGGAGTTCAAAGAGTACATTGGATGGGGATCCATAGAGAGAGAGAGAGGGACAAAAACAAGGGATAAGAGAGAGAGAGAGAGTAGGGGATGTGAGAGAGCGAGAGAGTGAGAAGGGGATAGGAGAGAGGGAGTGAGAGATTGATAAGGAGTAGTGGATGAGGGTTTAAAGAGTACATGAGATAGGATGCATAGAAAGATAGAGAGAGAGGGACATTAATTAGGGGATGGGTGAGCGTGGGAGAGAGGTAGAGAGAGAGGGGGAAAGAGGGAGAGAGGGGAATAGGAGAGAGAGAGGGAGAGATTGATATGAAGTAGGGGATTGGGTTCAAAGAGTACATTGGATGGGATACATAGAAAGAGAGAGCAACATAGAGTAGGTGATGCATGTGTGTGTGTGTGTGTGTGTGTATGTGTGTGTGTGTGTGTGTGTGTGTGTGTGTGTGTGTGTGTGTGAGAGAGAGAGAGAGAGAGAGAGAGAGAGAGAGAGAGGTAGGTAGGAAAGAGAGGGAGAGAGGGGACGGAGGGAGGGAGGGAGGGAGAGAGAGGGGGGAGGGAGGGGACAAAGGGAGGAATAGAGGGAGTGAGAGAGGGAGTGAGAGGGATAGAGAGAAAGTAGGGGATGGGGGAGAGAGACAAAGAGATTGATAGGGAGTAGGGCATGGGGTTTCAATGAGTACATGGGATGGGATGCATAGAAAGAGAGAGAGAGAGAGAGAGAGAGAGAGAGAGAGAGAGAGAGAGAGAGAGAGAGAGAGAGAGAGAGAGAGAGAGAGAGAGAGAGAGAGAGAGAGAGAGAGAGAGAGAGGGAGGATGGGGTAGGGAGAGAGGGAGGGAGGAAGAGGGAGGGAGAGGGAGAGAGAGTGAGAAGGGGATAAGAGAGATAGGGAGAGATTGATAGGGAGTAGGGGATGGGATTTCAAAGAGTACATTGGATGGGATTTGTAGAAAGAGAGAGAGGGAAATAGAGTAGGAGATGGGAGGGGGGGAGAGAGAGAGAGAGTGGGGTAGGGAGAGAGACACAGAGAGAGATAGAGAGGGAGGGAAGAAGAGAGAGAGAGGGAAGGATTGAGAGGGAGAGAGCGTGAGAAGGGGATAGAAGAGAGAGAGGGAGAGGGAGAGGGAGAGAGAGAGGGAGAGATTGATAGGGAGTAGGGGATGTGGGTTCAAATAGTGCATTGGATGTGATTTCTAGAAAGAGAGAGAGGGACATAGAGTATAGGATGGGAGAGATAGATAGATAGATAGATAAACAGAGAGAGGGGAGGAGGGAGGAAGATAGAGAAAGGGAGGGAGGGAGAGGGAGAGAGAGAGAAAAGGGGATATGAGAGAGAGAGGGAGAGATTGATAAGGAGTAGGGGATGGGGGTTCAAAGAGTACATTTAAATGGGATTCATAGAAAGAGAAGGGGATGGTGGGAGAGATAGATTATGAGATGAAGGAAAGAGAATGGGATAAGATGTAGAGAGAGAGAATAGGAGAAAAAGGGAGAGATTGATAGAGAGAGAGAGAGATGGAGAGGGATGGAGGGAGAAGGAAGGAGAGAGAGGGGGGAGAGAGGGTGAGAGAGAGGGGGAAGAGAGAGGGAGAGAGAGTAGGTGTTGTTTTTTATGTGATTTCCAATAGTGTGCACACACTATGGCCCTGGCTCCACAAGCCTAAGCCCAAGCCATGGTGCATGTGCCCTATAATGTGTACAAGCTATTGGATATTTTGAAAAAAAGAAAAAAGGTGTCATCTTTTTGGCACCAGAACTTGGTCCACTCACCTATTGGCCTCATCAGTAATCATGGTGCATGATGTTCTTTCATGCTATATGTCCAAGATAGGAAATATTGGAGACTTTGAACTAAGAAATGCTTATTACAAGTTGTGTGAAAATAGAATTTTGAAGTATGAGAATAAGGTTGTTGTCAAGAAAGGGCTTATTTGTGCCCTAGCCTTTTCAAAGGTTTTCAAAATTGAATGGATTAAAAATTTTTTGAATAGGTTCCATGAAATCAAATTATGGCTAGATGGTGGGCCAGTGAAAATCAACAAGGTAATCATTCATCGAGTGAAAGGGTACCCTACCCCTAGATCAAGTAAAGCCTATGTGTTTCTCAACAAGAAATTTTACTAAAGAAAAAACAAAGGCCAAGCGGAATGGTTGAGGAATGTTGATAGATAGCATTGAAGATCCTACTATTGAATTTGCAATATGTGTGATTTCATAAAAATTCTATTAGTTGAGCTAACTGAATAGTGTGACATGCATTGCAATGGACTTAGTGCACAAAATTGTGATGAAAGTTCATAACTATGATCTTGCTAAGCTGTAATTGACACAATTAGAAGAAAATCTTGGAGTGATCAAGAAAGAGAAGAACACATCATTTAAGTTTGGATCACTCATAATATGCATATTTTTCTATATGAAAAAATAATTTCCAACTATTGGAACTATAGTATGAGATAGAACAAGACCAGTGACCAAGAGAATAAATTATTTCATTGAACAATTGGGAGAAACATTTTAGGCCATAATGGATGGATATTTTGAAGAATTTAAAAGTAAAATGAAGAACAAATTGAGGATTCCCTAGTTAATTATAGACTACTACTAATATGATGAATTTTTTTAGTGGTGGATACTAACTATACCTATACATAGGTTGTACTACTCAAGGTTATATGGATTAGGCCTATCAATATGAGGTAAATATAGATGAGATTACTATAGCTGTGATAGATTTGTTGTATGAATAAATTGACAAGAATGTCCAACCATTCGACACATATGAGACAACAAAGATAAAAATGTTGATGCAAATGAAAGTGCCTAAAATGGACTAAAAGATAAAGAAGATGATTCTTGTCTTGAGGGGAAAATAGGAAAAGGACCCCGTACAAATTACTAAAGGGAAAGGGAAAGATGAAGAATCTAAAGAAGAAGAAGAATCAAAGGGTAAATAACAACTAGTTTTTGATCCTAAGGCAACAAAGAAGAAGAAGATAGTGATAGTGGATCCTAAGGTAAAGAGGGATTTGAAGAAGAATATTACACCTCCTACCTCTAAACCCCAAAGAAGAGTAACATGAGAAGGATCTAAAGTAGCATTACTTGCAGTTGTTGAACCAAAGAAAGGCAAAGAAAAGATAATTAAGAAAATTAAGGGAAAAGGCACACCAAAGAGGAAGCAAGCAACTAAAGGGACCGAGAAGGCTCAACAAAAGAAGTCAAGGATGATGTTAGTCACCATGTTTGATGATGAAGGGAAGAAGACTGAGTCGATGATATGAGAAAGCTTCAAAATTTTCCTAGATGACCTCTTATGAATATTGATCAGGGTATGTGAGAATATCAAAAATTTAATAGGAATTTTAGGATTTAAACATATTAATTATGATTTTTTGGATAAAGAAAATAAAGAGAAGATTGAGCAAGAAATGATAGATATGATGGAAAAATTCAATTACATGCCTATAGAGTTAGGGAAAGGAATTTCAAAATATTTTTTTAACAATTTGGATGCCAAATTGAAATGGGTATTGTCCACAGAAAGAAAATTTAGAGAGACTACTTTAGCTTAGATCATGCTAGGTTTGGGAAAGACACACATGTATATAGCCTTTAGATATTTTTCAAAGAGATTCATGTCCAAGAAAAGGGCCTATAAGACTTTGAGATATAAAGTAGAGGATTTTGTGCAACAAAGCACATTGGTATGAAAAAAAGAATTTGGGTTGATAGTTCATAAAGTAGTAGAAGGGAAAGGAGAAGAAATAAAAATAAAGGAGCTAGACAATCAAGAATATTATGATGAACTTGATAATCTTGAGGAGGAGATTAGAAGAAAGGTAGAGGAGAGTGAAAAAATAGGATGTTGTCACAATTAAAGACATTCTTAATGATGAAACATAGAAAAATCTAAATGTCTTGACAGAGGAAGAACTAAAAATGTAACATTCGTAAATGAAACCTTGGACACTCCTCTACCATGCACCAATCTAGTATTGATACAAATTAAGGATTACCCAAGGATTGAGAGTGCACTAGTTGTGAACTATACAACTAATAGTTTTTAAACATCTTCAATCATGGTTGAGAAGAATAGACCAAAAGATTTAAGTGTCAAGGAACAAGGTAAAGGCATAATTATGATACAATATCCACCACCTACAAAAAAATCTTGTCATTGATAAAGAAGAAGGAAAAATATAAGCAAGACAAGATCAATTTGCACAAGATGCCTTAGAACCTCACATTGAGGGAATAAAGGAGGCTAAATAATAAGAGGTTGATGAGTCTTAGAAGCCAAAAGAGAAAGAGGGAAATACAAGATTTAGTCCAATTGCCAAGTATTGTACCCATATCTACTACATAATAAATTTCTATACCTATCCAACAAGTCATATCTACTTTGAAGGAAAGGATACAAGGACCGACTACTAAAGTAATGCCTTTTGCAAATATCATTTCCAAGTGCCAGTACTCCAAGGTCAAAGAAGCCGAAGATAAGTCACTTGGAAAGCCATTGAAATTAGATGAGGTCATTGTTATTCCAAAGTATGATGCAGACACAATAAGTTTTGAGCAAATACAAAATTTTCAATAACTTTTGTAGAGGAAGACCAAGCAAGAAGAACCCAGAAAAGAGAGGAAACAAAAATAGGTATTACATGACATGAAAGAAATTTTTGTAGCTGCATTTGACATTCATACTATAAATGGGAAAACACCAATAATAGATCAATTAGTTCATATTGTTGAGAAGGTCAACAATCAGGATATTGAGGCTAATGAAAATTTGATGAAATGATCTGAAATGAAAATTAAGCACAATTTTTTGGAGCAATTTTCAATAGAAATTGCAATAAAATAGGTGAACATTCAAATCTTGTAAATACTTTAGATGGATTTTTGCAGTATGCTTATTCTTTGTATAAAAGGCTATGTGATGTTGATTTCTTCAGTAGGGAGAATCAATAATCCATTGATAAACATAGAGAAGATTCAAAGTCATCTAGATATTCTTTGAGTATGGACTCAAGTTAAACCTCTATTAATTTTAATAGATTAAGGTTTTTCTCAAGGAAGGTTTGCCAATTTAATGGCTAAGGATTACAAAATCAGAACAAAATTTATCACTATTCAATCCATGTTTCTACCTCATTCAGAGGTGATGCAAATAGAAATTTAAGCTACAAAACATGTATTTCAAAGAGATCTACATCTCTCTACAATAGACAGTTTAGTGGATCTAGTTGCTCAGCTAGAGATCAAGATCCAAGTTTTGGAATTTGTTAGATCAAGTTGGGATCATACATTGGATATGATTTTATATATACATAAAACATTTTTAGATAACTATAATTTAACCACAAAAAACCCTAAGCCATTAGTGAAAAAATAATGGGGAATAGATATTCAAAGGAGAAACATAGAAAATATATAAGGGGGGAATAGTATTCATGTCATAAATTTAGGAAATAGGAAATAACACTAGATCAAAGGTATGAGTAATATTGATCACATTCATTTTTGGAGATATGCATATATGATGTATATAGACTGAATCATAGTCTAACGAGGAGTACTATAGTTTGAAATTTTTGAATGGAATGATCAGTCACAACCAAATGTTTTTGATAGTAATGTCAAAGGGGGAAATTGTTGATCTCCATGTTGTGTTGACTATCAATGTGAAAGACTTTGTCACTTCCTAGGTAGAGTTAGTTATCACTATGACCAAGCCGCCCAATGAAGGTTGAGAGATATAAGACTTGTTTGCATTTTAGTTTGCACCAATCAATTCTTAGATTGTTAAGCACCCTAGTGTGGACTAAGTGATAATTTATGTTGAGTAAAGTAAATAGATGTTAAGAAAAGAAAAGTTATTTTATGTTGATTGAGATAGTTATAACTAATCATACAAAAGCTAGGGGACAACATGAATATCAGTTGTGACTGAGCATCAGGGTATTCAAGTGCCAAGTAAACTATTTTTGATATATGTGTTTGTGATGGTACAAACACTTGTAATAAACCATTTTAGTTGACTTCTATACACAATTTCATTACTATGGAGGCAACTAAGGAGGTAATTACATATTTTTAGAGGACCTCAATCCCTAGGCATCCAAAGTAACCAATCATATTGGAAGGACTAAGCAAAATAAATGAGAGCTATGGATCATTGATCATGATCTAAAACCTTCTCGAGTTGTTTATTTAAGAAGGGTTCAAACCCTAAATCAACAAGGTTCTAGAGAGTGATTTTTTGTGTGTGAGAAGGATAATGAGAGAGAAAAGGAAGGCTATGTTTAATGACTAGAAGTAGAGATAAGATAGAGAAACCTAATACTGAAGGGAAGAACAAAGTATATTAGATAAGGAGATCAAATTAGACAGGAAGGAGAAGATCCATAATTGAGATTAGAGTGCTAGTTGAAGGATTGGGTATTGAGACATTCTAACTAGTGTATTAGGGAAAATATCTTAACATGGTGGTCCTAGTAGGCCTATTTGAATCTTGTTACAAAGTATTTACTTAGTTGTGAGTTCTAAATCCTTTAATCAAAGTAGGTTGAATAAGTCTTGTAAGCTCCTAATAGGGGGGTGTGTGCACCAAGTTGTGGTGCCAAAAACATGACACCCTTTTTAAAAAAATTTTCTAAAGTGTGTATGCACTATAGCACGTATGCACTTTGAAAACCTAAATTTTTTTAATAAATGGGCTGCAAATCCACAACCCATTTCATTTTGCAAGATTTCCTCCTCACAGTGCATTCACGAGTTGAAGGAATTAGACTTTTGCCACCTGCCTCCTCAAAATGCCTCCCCGTCACCAAAGTTCAAGATCGAGATCACATCGTATGTTTTCTACTCTTTTTTTTGCATTGTTTTATATGTTTTTGCATTGTTTTGTAGGTTTTTTTTTCAATTTTTCTTTAAATTTGTTTATTTATTTAGATTGCAATAGGTTTCTTATCAAGAAATGTGGATACTGAACCACCAAATCCTCAATAAGATCAAAACTAAAACCCTCCACAAAATCCAAATGCAAACCCTCCACAACAAGAGCAGGAAATTCCACAAACTGCACTGATTGGAAGACCTCCTCCTAGCACACAAGAAAATATAATAAATGAAATAGAAAGAGGGAAAAATGAATTAGAAGCACTCATTGGTAGGTTGAAAGCTTATGGACAAACCAATCCAATGAGAGCACAATTGGCATCCTCCCTCGAGTCCATTGTGACCCATGTAGCTTCTGTTAGTGGTCAATTGGATATTTGGTGTGTTAAGAGGGATGAACAAAGAAGATATTATGTAAACAAATTATCATATCAAGAAAAAAAAAAAAAAGAAGCAAAAGCTAGCATTTGTGCATTGTTTAAAAAGCCTGGTGAAAAAAATATTGTTAGAGAGAACTAAAAGGTTCCTCATCCATTGATTCATACATGATGGTATTAGAGATAATTTTTGGGATAGATGGTGGATGGTCTTTGATGCCCCTCCCTGCAATAATCATGAGGTTCCAATGTATTTCTTAAATAAATTGTATTATGAATTTTTCCTTGGGAAGATCCCTAATTATTTTGATATATTAGAATCTTAGAGTGGGGGGGGGCGGGGGGGGGGGGGTCATCATTTGAGAGGTTGGGGGCATGTTGTGACCCTAATGTAGTTAGGAAACTTGTTGTCAAGCTATAGGGTGAGCATGTGATTATTCCTCCAGTTGTGAAGGAACATGTAGAGGCTAGTACTCTAGGGACTATTAATTCTTTGACACAGACCCTCATTCATTGCACAAGTCCATTAGCTGAGAAGGAGCCTTCTATGCATCATGGTCACATGTGCACATCATGTGGTTCCTTATGCATATTTGGAAGTCATGGTGGAGATAGTATGGATGATGGGTGAGTCACTGATCAATTCTTGAATGAGACATTTGGCATTAACGCACAATTAAATTACAATTATAGTAAACTAATTTGATCACATTTCTTATGTATAGTGAACGAATAATTAATTAGCATGTATTGACAAAGTTCAAAATTCAGGGTAAGAGTGTTGGTGGCCCTAGTAGAGATCCCCTGGCTCCATTGTTCATCTCGTCAATGAGTCCAGAGCTATGTATCGATTTAATCATTTAAATTAATACATATATTTATTAAGTAATCATATGAAAAATTGAGAAATTTTTCTTATGCATGTGCATCAATTCTCCATTGGACCACTGACATTCACTAAGGACTTTGAGCCTAGGCATGATACAAGCTTCGTAGAGGTACCATTTTTTCATGTTAATTTAATTCATTTGATTATATTTATTTCATGTTTCATGTTACATGTAACTTTTATTGTATGACATGCAGCTCTTGACATCTGAGACTCCTCCTCATCTTCGATAGTCTATTGATCATGGAGCTGCTATAGCGATGGCTAGTTCAGAGCCATTGACTGAGGTATGAAAGAATTTTCTTTTTTGAGTTGTTGTTTAAAATAGTTAGTATCAAAATTTTTGATGTTATTTATAAGTGATTATATTGATTGAATTTTTGTAGGGCCTTTTTACACCCAATTGTCCGTGAGCCTTTGAGGTGGATGTACATAGTGACTATTTTATGGAGGCAAGAAAATAATTAATTTTGTATGTACATATATTTGATTTCAATGTATAATAATTATTGATTCATATCTACTTTTTTTATATCAGCTCAAGTTAGAGAAGAGCCTAAACAAGAGGATGACTGAGCGTGTACCCACACCCCTAATACTCATACCCATGTACCCAAGTACCAAGTAAACATATCCTAACTACTGTGTATATGGTGGAGAGAATCATAGCTAAGGACCTTGATTGAGAGTTTTGATTATTATTATTTTCATTTTTTTATTTGTGTATCAGATCGTTGTTTATCAAGCTTAATTCAATACCTAATTAGTTCAAAAATTTGATATAATATTGATTAACAATAAACTTTATCACTATTCAAGCATAAGTTTATCATTTCCAAGATGTCATTGTCATATGATTTATGATCTTTCTCATGTTTAAAGTTTTCCTTCTCTATTATTTGTTTATCAAGCTTAATTCAATACCTAATCAGTTTGAAACTTTGATACAATATTGATCAACAATAAACTTTATCACTGTTAAAGCTATAAATTTATCATTTGCAATATGTCATTGTCATATGATTTGTGATCTTTTTGTTCATGTTTAAAGTCCGCCTCCTATGTTATGCATCTAAACATTTATCATAAATTATTATTACAAACATATAACAAATCTGAAACTAAAAAAATACATTACATTTACAAACTTTATCAATATTCTTGATTTGAAAAATTATTGTCTTGACTGATAAATTCAGGTTTTCTATAAATATAAAACTATAATTAAAAATAAAGTTTGACATACCAAGGTACCATCATCCCTTATTATAAAAAATAGTTGTACTTGTACCTATACCAATACCCTAAGTACCCCAAGTACCCCCATCCCCATGAAACCTTGTATATTATATGTTTTTTCATGTATGACATTATTGGTTATCATAATATATATCATGTTTTTATTGTTTACATTTTAAGTACATTTCATATATTTCATTTTAATGTAAATTGCATCCAAAATGATGCTGAGTGCTCACACTAAAAGCTAGTGGATTCCCAACAAGAACACTTTTAAGGAAAACTACCTTTCCCACCTTTGTAAGTGTCTTCAAAGACTCTTTCCAACTTGGTTAGAATATTGAAAAAACTTCTTCCCAACATCACAAAACTACTTGATCATTTTTCCTATTCAAGACTTTGGAAGCAATAAGGGAAGAATGTATAAATTTGAGAAATGGATCATAATCAAGTTCTTGCTTTAAACTAATATCTTAGCCACTTCAAGGAATTCCTAATAACTATCTAAAAAACTTTAGTCTATCATCTATTCCATTCTTCCAAGAGATTCTTCAATGTCCTATGAGTGAAAAAATCTTCCAAAATCCTATGACTGTATTTTCTTTGCAACAACATGTAATTTGCTAATTTTTGGACACTCTTCACAAAGGGAAGTGGTTATGTTTCAAACCCATGAAATGACTATTAAGGCAACCAAGAAGATCATTAACATCTTCCACTAACTCCATTTAGTGATAACATGTAGCTATATAAGGTGTAATGACTGTCAAAATACTTATTCAGTCAACTTATTAACAAAAATAACAAAAAAAGTAAAATCATTAGGACTAAGGAAATTTGGGTTTATAGGTGACCTCAAGTTCCTTGACCTTATGAACAAGGATTGTCTTATTACCATGAAAAAAATAGAATGTTCAAAATGATGTGTATGATCACCCCTTTACCTTCTATCATGAGTCTCCATCATTGGATGAGATGACATATCCAGTTGCCATAGTCAAAGATTACTGCCCTATGACATTTAGTGACTCTTAGGGATGATTATTTTGGCATGCCTAAGAATGTTCAAGTGCTCAATGGGATGGGAGAAGCTTGAGATTATTGTTTACCTAGCCACTTAGAGCTAACAGAATAGAGAGTTCAATCCCATGATGAAAGGTGACAGAGATTTGGTAGTTGACAACTTTGTACTAGCCAACACTACAAGTTTCAACATCACTCAAGATAGCATCACAAAATAAAAATGATGTAAGATCTCCAAAAAGAGGGAGAGTTTATTATAGGTCTCCACAACATGGTCCTATAGCACCTAGAATCATATCAATAGCTCACATGAGCGTCGAGATATGCCCCATCATTTATCACTTTCCTATGGCATTTAGTGACTCTTAGGGATGTTTCAGTTCGGCGTGCTTGAGAACATTTGAGTGATCAACAAGATAGGATGATCTTTGAGCTAGGGTTTACCCAACCACTTGGAGCTAATAGAATAGATAGTTTGATCCCACAATGAATGGTGAGGGAGATTTGGTAGTTGGCAACTTTGAACTAGCCAACACTACGAGTTTTAGCATCACACAAAATGGCATCACAAAATCAAAATGGAGTAAGATCTCCAAAAGGAGAGAGAGGTTATTGTAGGTCTTAGAAACATGGCCCTATAGCACCTAGAATCATATCAATACTTCGTACAAGCTCTAAGACATGCCCCATCAAAGATCACTTCCCTATGGCATTTAGTGATTCTTAGGGACGTTTTGGTTTGGTGTGCCTGAGAAAATTTGAGCACTAAACAAGACAAGAAAATCTTTGAGCTAGGGCTTACTTGGCCACCTAGTGCTAACATAATAGATATTTTCATCCCACAATGAATGGTGAGGGAGATTTGGCATTGGCAACTTTGTACTAGCCAATACTACGAGTTTCAACATCACTGAGATGGCATCACAAAATTAAAATGAAGTGAGATCTCCAAAAAGTGAGAGAGGTTGTTGTAGGTCTCTATAGCATGGTCCTATAGCACCCATAATCACATCCATATATCACACAAGCTCCTAGATATTTCATGTCAAAGATCACTACACAATGGCATTTAGTGACTCTTAGGGACATTTCAGTTTGGTGTGCCTGAGAATGTTCAAGTGCTCAATGGGATGGGATGACCTTGGGACTAGGGTTTATCAAGACACCTAGAGCTAATGAAATATATAGTTTGATCCCACGAGAAATGGTGAGGTAGATTTGGTAGTTAGCAACTTTGTACTAGCCAAAACTATGAGTTTCAACATCACTTGAGATGGTATCGCAAAAAAAAAATGGTCCTATAACACTATGGTCAAAGATCACTGCCCTATGGCATTTAGTGACCCTTAGGGATGTTTTAATTTGGCGTGCTCGAGAATGTTTGAGTACTTAACAAGATGGGACAAGCTTGGGGCTAGGGTTTACCTAACCACCTAGAGCTAATGAAATAGATAGTTTTATCCCACAATGAATAGTGAGGGAGATTTGGCAATTGACAACTTTGCACTAGCCAACACTATGAGTTTTAGCATCACCTAAGATGGCATTGCAAAATCAAAATGGAGTAAGATCTTCAAAAAGTGAGAGAATTTACTATAAGTCTCCATAACATGGTCCTATAACACCTATAATCTCATCCCTACCTCAAATGAGTTCTAAGATATGCCTTGTTAATGATCGCTGCCCTATGGCATTTAGTGACCCTTAGGGATGTTTTGGTTCAGCGTGCCCGAGAACATTCAAGTGCTCAATGGGATGGGATGAGCTTGGGGAAAGGGTTTACTTAGCCACTCAAAGCTAATGGAATAGATATTTTGATCCCACAATGAATAGTGAGAGAGATATGTGCAAGATATGTATGCCTAGGCCACTTTGTGCAAGATATGAGCAAAAGTTGCTAATTAGGCCAGATTGGGTCTTTTTGAGTTTTTGGTCAAGATAGCCTAGGATTACGTTTTTTTAGTTGTTTTTTAATAGTTTGGAACCTTTTCCAAGTCCTAGAAGTGAAATCTAGTGAACTTTGCATTAGTTGCACTTTTTGTGCAAAATTGCAAAAGCTATAAAAGTTGCTTTAAAATGCAAATTTGACTGGAAACCTTCTAACCTTCAAAAAGGTTTCCCATGCTCATATACCCAAGCATGGATATTTACAACTTCCCAAATTTCCATTTGCAACTTTTTTACAAAAATTGCAAAAGTTTCTTAAGCAACTTTTTGAGCAACATTGCAACTTTGCATTTACAGGACTTGGGAAGCTAGGATACTCAAGTTAGGCATGATCCCTCAAAGTTCTCATTTAAATATATTAATTATCTTAATAGAACAAAAAAAAGATCATTTCCACCTTTAAATGGAGACTTTAGTTTAAATGGAGATTGTTAATTCACAAACATGTCCCAATCAAATAGATGACTAGTTTACAAAAAAAACCAGTATGAAATGGGGTCATGGAAATGAACTCAATTCTTATGAAGGTTCAAAAATACTAAAATAACTTATTTCCAAATGCTCAACCCTTCACCAATTCCCAGACTATTGCCATTCACAAATCAACATGCTACAAGAGGTCAAATCCTTCATGGTACTTGACCTAGGGCTTGACTGAAAAAATCACAAAACACATCCTCTAGTCTTGAAACCATAGAATATTAAAAATCGCCCTAATAATGACCATTTCCCAAGTGACCATGAAATTTAAACCAAGGAAATTGTAGTTAGAGGCCCATTTTTGCTATATGCACCAAAATGTTGTCCTAAAAACCTAGTTTCACTAAAAATGCAATAACTTGAGTTAGAAAACATGTAGAATGATGAGACTAGAAGAAAAAGAAAGCTGATTCAAAGATCTATCTCAAAAATCCATCACATCTATTTTAAAAGTCCATACATTTCATGCAACATGAAAACAATAGTAAAAATGACTCAAAAAATGAATTTCTTTCTTTGCAACTTCTTCCAATCCATATATTAATGCCCTCCAAACCTTACAAATGAGGTATATATAACTCCTATGCATATTTTAATGGTTAGAACCAATATTTTAGTAGTTATAACCCTTTTTTCAGCTAAGTTGCAAATTTGAACAACTTTTACAACTTTCAACAATGCAACTTTGTACAAAAAGTGCAATTTTTACATTTTTCACTTGATTCCACTTCTAGGACTTGGAAAAGGTTTCGACATACCTAAACCAACTAAAAAAAATTAGTCTTAGGATTTCTTGACCAAAACATTAAAAATCCTAAATTTTCCTAATGAGCAACTTTTTCTTATAAATTGCATAAAGTTCCTTAAGCATACAAAATGGTGTCTTTCTTTAACAACCATGGACTTATTATCCAAGGGTTGTTTATTTTGGCCTAAGTAGGTACAAAAAAACATGAAAAGAAAAATATAAAACAATTTTCTTGGTGCTTTGCACCAGGAACATACCCCCAAACATGAATGAAAAGAGAATAATGACCATGGACACTATGAGATTGGTGAAATGCAGCAATAAAACTCTTCATGTTTGTAAGTTTGCAATAAATGACATCCTATTCTCATACTACCACACCTAGGTCCAATGATGCTTATTCTACTTACAAGGCTCACTTGGAGCATAAGACAACAAAAATGAAAAGGCTAGGGCCCTATGATTGGTGCAGGAGCACCCCTCTTATGAAATCATGTAATCAAGTTGTTTGAGTCATTTATACCTCTTTCCAGTTTTCTTTCCATGTTTTTAATAAGGTCATTGTTGTCACTTAGGTTTGCACCCTTGTCCAAGGCCTATGCACGAGGACAACCTAGTGAAACATGGAAACAACCTCCAAGTTGTGGGACTTGAACTATGAGGTTGAGTCTCTAGAGAAGGCCGGCTTCCTCTTACTGTCAGGGCGCACCTATCTATTCTTAGAAGGGAAAGGGAGAAAGAGAGCGTTAAAGAAAATCTGCCTAGTCTAATCTAAGGCGGTGATGCACCAAAATAGAGTGTTCAGACTCATTCCTGCCCATATATGCACTACAAAACTAGGGTAACATACAAAAGTCATACACGTCCAGATTTATATCGATCAATAATCACATACGGATCAGAAAACTAACTGAATGACACTAGGAAAAGAAGATTTCACTTGTATATTATCCAATAGGCCAAGATAGATACAGTATGTGGACCACTAATCTCAATAATGCATCAATGAGAGGCAAAATGAAGCACCTACACATTGACCACTGAAGAGAATGACACAGGATGCTATGTAGCTCAAAGACACAGGGATTCTACACTGCAAGTCTACAAGCAGTAGCAGAGAAAATTAGGAAGAGTCGAGCCCAAGAACAAGTCACCAAATTGCCTTTATAGATCAGGCATAATTAAAGATTTCTGTGTCACACTCACTTCTTACCTACTGGCATTAACTTCCCATCTTGAGAATCCAATCGAAGATCTGATCAAATCTTGGCTTGCATACCAAGAAATCTCATATCTTTCTGAGAAAGAGCCTGGAGAAGATAGAAACGGCGCCACAACATTCCCTGACATGGTAGATGGATCGACTGGATAGATGGAGTGTCCCTCTGCACCTGATATTCACTCTGAGTTGGTGGCAATTGATTATGAAATCAGATCCATGGAAAAAATAAATAAATGATTTCTATCCTTTCTGGTTCACGAAATAGTAGGGTAAAAAAGGTCAACCAGGTCCACATGCTGACTGGGCCACATGGGGCAATCACTTTCCTCCCCTTTGCCACCCTGGCAGTCCTCTTCACGCACTGACCACACCTTTATGTTTGACTAGGCACTATGTCGCTATGGGCGCCATGCCCTGAAGTTCCTAATAGCGACATAGTGTCCAATAGTTATCTCTATCTATGGTGGTACCAAACTGTGACTGCGATGCCCCAACCAGACTGTATCATTGACTTGGCAACTTAACTATCAATCGTAACTATGATGTTAACTGTGCATCCCCCCTGGGCCCCAAGGACACGTGGTAGAAAGGCTCCAACTTGCTATGGAAAGCCTCACGCAATTTCCCCATAGCATGATGGCACCTGCCCTTAATCTCTGTAGATCTAACGGCTCAAAATTCAACCCTTGACTGCGCTAGCCACATTGAAGATCTAGTGCCACCTCATGTCTATGTTCTGATCTAGCATATGTGGCAGTCCCTAATTCAACGTAACACTAACCGTCGTCGGTACACCTTTTTGACAACGCAGTCTGCCCGTCGTGAGACTTCCGACCTGCCGCAAACTTTTCAATCTGCGACCAGGCCCATTCCACTTGGCACCACCTCAGTGATGCATCCTGGCAAGACTTGGCCCTACTGACACGTGGCGAAAGGGCACCATGTCGTTATACAAGAAATCTTGCAGCTTTTCCATGGCGAGATGGCGCCTACCACCGATCCATTCTAATCTGACGGTCGCAAAACCTGACCTCCCGCAACCCTCCTTCCTTTATGATTCGCCAGGCCCGCCGAAACGTGGCGTTAGCTTATTGGTCTGTCGGTCACCCTGAACCTAACTGCACTGGCAGCATGAAATGTGATCCCACTAGGACACGTGGCGCAAGGGTGCCAAGTCGTCGATGTATCTACCAAGCTGTTCTCGATAGCGAGACAACGCCAGTCGTAGATCCCTTCTAATCTAATGGTCGTGAAGACTCGCCATTCCTCCTGAAACTACTGGGCCTACTGAATGCATGTCGTCAATTGATTCGTTCTCCTGACGCCGATTGGCAAGACCTGATTCTCGCCGACACGTAGCGGATGGTCGCTATGTCGCCATGTTAAAACCCGTGCATCTCTGCCATAGCGAGATGGCACCATCCATTAATCTGAATCGATCTGACGGTGTGCAAGAAAGATCATTCCTCTCAGTGTATCGATGAATAAGAACTGACCACGTATCAACGGGCTGACTAGTCCTCGCTAACATCCCTGGACCCACGAGGACGCGTGTCCTTCAGGCGCAATGTCATTAACATAAGACCCGCATAGCTCTTTTATAGCGTGATGGCACCTGCCGTCAATCGGCCCTGATCTGATGGTGGAGATCTTACCTTTCCATGTACCGGTGACACTAACTAAACTTTGACTTAAGGAACGTGGTCGCTCCTTATTGGCCCAATGAGACACCTCCCTGGTCTGACAAAGCACCAACTCGGAGTGTCCATATTACCTTGACCCCACTGATGAATACGTGGCTACATCTGATTTGCCACTGTGGCATTGGGCTCCTGACTGCTCATGCGAAGTACTTGTTGGGACCCAACGTGCCTGGTCGCTTCCTGCCACGGTGGATTTTCTGATTGGGTGCTATGTCACCATCAAAAAATGCATCAGTTTTCTGTTGGCACCATGGCGCCTAGCCGGTCTTTCAAACTTTTAGCTTGGGTAAACGTGTCACCCCTCGACATGAGCATCTCCGCCAGGCGCTATGTTGCCATGGAGATTTTTTGGCCGGCGTGCGATAGCGACATAGCGCCTGCGGCGTCGAAAAACTTTCCCGACCCGCCCTCCGTTGTAGCCCACTCGCCGGACCCACTAGACACGTGTCAATTGGGTGCGATGTCGCTGATGCTAACTCTCGGGCAGTTCTTGATGGCGAGATCGCACCGACTGTCGATCTTGCTGAAATCTGACGGAGAAGATCCTGCGGGCTGCAAAATACATCATAAGGTCCGATCTTGGCATAAAAAATAATATTTCCGCGGCTAGCCGTTGGACGAGCCGAGCATTTAAAATTTAAACCTTTGGCGAGTTAGCGAAAGGTAATAATCATGATTTTAGACTCCTAGATTTTCCATTAACCCTTTTGTGTGGTCCATTAGCAATATTGGGTGTTTTATAAGCTCGTTTCTCAATGGGGTCACAAGGGTACAATTTTTGTATTTTGAATGAATATGCTTGTCATCTAGGGTCTAATAGTTGTATTGAGTCAATTTGAACTCATTTACATGGTTAAAATGCCTTTTGGGCACAAAAATGAAAAAATGCAATAAAAATTTCCAAAGCTACTATGCAACTTTGCAACTTTTTGCATAACTAAGCAAAATTATTTATAATCATGTTAGTGGATATGCAAAGACTTGGCATGTAATCAAGTCTCAAAGACCCAATTGAAAGTGGATATGAAATTTTAGTATGTAATTGGGTCTCACTAATTCAATTACAAGAATGAATTATAGATAATATGTAGTCGAGTCTTCAAGACTTTGCCTACAAGTGTTTATAAAGAAGATATGTAATCATACCCTAAAGACTTGATTGCAAGTGTAGAAGAGATACAACATGTAATTGGGTCCTAGAGCTACATTAGAAGTTGTAACTTTAATGCATGTTGATATGTAGTCAAGTCTCAAATACTTAACTATGAGTGTGTTAAGAGGGTGATATGCAATTAGGTCTTCAAGACTAGATTGTAGGGATGTAAGACTTAACCTAATGACATATGAAGATGCTTAAAGAGCTTGCAATCAATTCCTAGAGACATGATTACATATGTGCCTATCAACATAGAATGATGACTTATTGGTTGGATCTTAAGGCTTGCCAACCACTTAGGCATGAGAAAACTTGCAATCAAGTTTGTGAGATCCAATTGCATTTTGTTAATGCATGTTTATGACTTGTAATTGATGTCAAGGACCTTGACTACATATGAGAACTAAGACAAAATATTCACATGTTGAGATTCAAGTATCAACCTATACACTCGTAACTATGAGGATAATACAAGGGCATTCAAAGATATTAAAAAAGGGCCTAAGAGACATGAGCCATAATGAAAATGGATTTTTGTGTAGATTTATACTTAATTCTTACCAAGCAAAAATCAAGAGCAACATATTGAAAGGTTATGTTAAAAAAAAATAATGTTGATGATGACCTTCAATCTACCTTTGAACCCTTTTAAAGAAAGTCACATTTACTAAGTTGTAGGTCATAACCTTGCTTCTTGGGCTACTAGGAATCAAAGAGGTTAATGAAGGAACTATGATTTTTTTCTTAGTTTGAGGCCTTCAAATTTAGTCCATATGCCCTTGTTGATGTAAAAACAACATGCCTTAAGTCTATGTTCATGGTTCCATGTCTAGAGTAGGTTTCATATATTAAGCCTTTATTGTTGTCAAGGTGCAAGTGTAGGGTTTTGGACCTTGTTTGGGCTTTCAATCTTTTTTTAGGTGTCCTTGTGGGTTGTACTCTCCCAACCTTCATTGTTAGTACCTTGCCACTTGTTTCAATGATTCAAGGTGACCCTAAACCACTCTCTTTCTCTCTTCGTATCTCCCTATTCAATCTAATGAACCAACTAGATCTGCTCTACATTTTAATATCTCAAGTGGTCTAACTCATGAACTTTCAAAAGAGTCTTATTATGTGGTTTTCTACCATATTTTATCAAGTGGACATTTGATGCAACAAAAAGATTTGAATAATGAAAAATGTCCCTCTCTATTTTCTAATCTTCGAATAACCACAAGTTAGGGTTCTTCATAGAATATTGTCTAAGCCACATACTAGTTACAACCACCACACCAATATGGTACTCTAAACCTTCACCATCTATAATCAAGTGATCCAATTTTTGTTTGTCTTGGACACAAAAACACAAATAATAATCTATCCCTTCTTAATTGTCTTCAAGTGCAATAACAACAAAAACATGGCCTACAGTGATGAATGTACAAAATACAGTCATTAATTCAAAAAATACTTAGGTACAAGTTATAATATTACATATTGAAATTACACACACACACACACACACACACACACACACACACACATACACACACAAACATATTACTAGGTTGCACTAGATCAAAGAAGTGGTCAAAGTCAATAGACGAATCCATCTTTACCATTTCCAGTGCTTGTGGAGGACGACAGGTGTCAGTTGGGTCCAAAACTTGTATATGATATTTGTGCACCCATTAAGTTGATTCATAGTCATCCCAATTTTCCTCTGCACATGATGGACAATAGAATGCCATTTTTCATGTGTGGATACTCCATGAACCTACATTAGAGCTTCTAAAAGAGTGAAACTCACATGATCCTATTAGTGTGCAACAATCCTCATATGGTGCAATGTTAGTATTAGCTATCAACCAAAAAAACTACAAACCATAGAATCACCTTCCTTACCTAAACCATAGAATCCATATTTTTACTTTAGTTCTTCATGAGCTAAGGCTCTTTTGATGCATGTGCCTGTACCATCATACTCTCCCTTTCCATGACCAACCTCTATGAAATTTCATATATATTAAATTCTACACAATTTGTGTATCTTGATCAACCAATAGAACATTTATGCATTCTTGAATTGAGATGCGCAATTGTTTGACCAAATAATGTGTTGATGATATCATATGTTCCTGCTAGCTAAATCTCCATAAAATAGTTGAAAACAACCATGTACAAACTCTGTAGAATTTGATTGATCATTGATAATGTAAAAATGGTACTTCATCAAAATCTTTCTGTCATCCTCTATACTTGTAGGTGAATGCATGAATGTTATCTGAAAAAATATAGAAACCTATTAAGAAGTATAATAATTTTCTTGCACCTTATTTTTTTGTTGTAGTGTGTAGTTCTTTGTGAAGTCTACAATCAAAATAATGGTATCTAGTGAAAATGTATCCTTGCACAACTTGAATTTAAAATTCAGCCATCGAGCTCTATGTGTATGCCTTACATACTCATAAGTAATATTTTCATAAAAAATCTTCATGAACTCATACATTGAAATATTTTCAATGACTAAATCACATATTTTACTCTATTTCCCATCTTTTAGAGCATATGTCACTGTCTTATATTTTTCATAATCTACTATTTCATTTTCAATTGCATGTGTATTATCCATATGTTCACAAGTTGATAAAAGTTGCAAAGAACCATAAAATGAGCATATGTACCACCTAAACATGATGTCTTGTAGTTGGCCATACCCTATTTCACATGAAATATTGGATATGAATTCTGTTGAAGATCTTGGTGGCTCATTCATGTCATAATCCTACAAAACAAACTTAGAATGCAAAAATACACATATGCCTAAAAACATCAAAATAGTTAGAAAATTCAATATGTATCTCAAAAAATCTTTGACTTAGGGTATGTGCAGGATCATGGTGTACCAAACTATGACCTTAAGTGGCAGTGAAAAATTAACAAATCAGGTTTATGTCAACTTGACACATAATTTAGAAGTAGTTATGGAATTTATATCAAAAGGTTGTAATAAAATTATCTCTAAGAAATTGAATTTAGTTTCTAAACTACTAGGCCTTATCAGGAGAAAAAAATAATTAATTGGTCAAAAGTTTGAATTTTAATGCAGTACTAAGAAAATTTCAAGGCGAAAATAAAAAGTAGGTGTATGTCTAACCACCTTAATCAAAATTAAATCATAATTTTTTTTTAATATAATTATATATATGAAAAGTAGACTCATGCTCGGATGTGACGCATATTTTTTGGCATTTTTATTCCAAATAAATAATTAAATATGAATTTTCTACCAAAAATTTTTCGAAAAAAAGAGTCATGTGTCTGACCACCCTAACTAATAGAAAATTTTACCAAATTTTAATTTTTTTTTTCTTATACTAGCTAAATTATAGAATGTGACGCAACTTTTAGATTTAAAAAATGTTATACCATTTGAAAGTTATAGCTATTTTTCAATCAGTATGTCAATCAACACTTTACAATAATCTTCATTGATAATTAACTAATAAATACTTATCGAACTCAGAATTTGACAGAAATTATATTGATGGAATTTAGAGAGTGATATTAAAAAAAAAATTCCATTATTCAATTTTGATCAAAATAACATTGTCAAATGGCTACCCAAAGTCTGAGTATTACTAAAACCCTCTTCAAACACGTCTTTTGGGTTGACTAGGTAGGCTTGGTAAATACCGATACCAAATTGGATATCCGATTCCAAATCGGATATCCGATTTATCCGATATGTTGTGGGTGAGAAATTTCAAATCCCAACCCATTTCAAAGGAAAAATTGGGTTTAAACATCATAGCTTATGATTTATAAATTATTTCACTTATATTACTATGTAAAGACGTATTTTAATGTATTATATATAATAACGTAATGTAAAGATATAAGATATAATCTAGCAATATATAATAATATATTATGTTAATCTTATTACAATCTATAAATATAATTTATATTATTATTATTTTTACTAAATATAATAACGTAATATATTAAATATAAATATATAATATGTATTATATATATTATTATATTAATATGTATGTTATTAATATATATATATATATATAATAACATAATATTTTGATTAAATATATTAATGTAATACATATATATATGTTATTAATATATATAATAATGTAATATTTTTATTAAATATAATAACGTAATATATATATATATATATATATAATTATATATTATTATATTAATATGTATGTTATTAATAGATATGTATATTATTAATATATATGAGTCAAAGGGGGTCATAGGTCAACCATTGACCCCTTTTGACGCATTAAATGACGACATGTGTCCTTAGGGGTCCTAGGAACATATAACAATGGTTAATATGGGTCAAAGGGGGTCATAGGGTGACCTATGACCCCTTTTGACCCATATGAACGATTCAAATATGTCCCTCAGGGTCCTAGGACCCCTAGGGACATATTTGAATGGGTAATATGGGTCAAAGGGGGTCATAGGTCCCTTTGACCCATTAAATGATGACATATGTCCCTAGGGGTCCTAGGACCCCTAGGGACATATTCGAATGGGTAATATGAGTCAAAGGGGGTCATAGGGTGACCTATGACTCTATTTGACCCATTAAACGACAACATATGTCTCTAGGGTTCTTAGAACCCCTAGAAAAATATTTGAATGGGTAATATGGGTCAAAGGGGGTCATAGGGTGACCTATGACCCTCTTTGACCCATTAAACAATGACATATGTTAGGTAGGGGCCCTCGGACCCCTAGGAACATATTCGAATGGGTCATATGGGTCAAAGGGGGTCATAGGGTGACCTATGACCTCCTTTGACCCATATGAATGATTTGAATCGTTCATATAGGTCAAGGGGGTCATAGGTGACCTATGACCTCCTTTGACTCATTAAATGACGACATATGTCTCTAGGGGTCCTAGAACTCCTAGGGACATTTTGAATTGTTCATAAGGGTCAAAGGGGGTCATAGGTCACCCTATGACCCCCTTTGACCCATTAAATGACGACATATGTCTCTAGAGGTTCTATAACCCCGAGGGACATATTCAAATTGTTCATATGGGTCAAAGGGGGTCATAGGGTGACCTATGACACCTTTTGCCCTATTAAATGATGACATATGTCCCTAGGGGTCCTAGGACCCCTAGGGACATATTGGAATCGTTCATATGGGTCAAAGGGGGTCATAGGGTGACCTATGACCCCCTTTGACCCATTAAATAATGACATATGTCCCTAGGGGTCATGGGATCCTAAGGACATATTTGAATAATTTATATGGGTCAAAAGAGGTCATAGGGTGACCTACGACCCCTTTTGACCCATTAAATGATGACATATGTCCTTAGGGTTCTTAGGACCCCTAGAGATATATTTGAATGAGCCATATGGGTCAAAGGGGGTCATAGGGTGACCCATGACCCCCTTTGACCCATTAAACGATGACATATGTCCCTACGGGTCCTAGGACCCCTAAGGACATATTCAAATCGTTCATATGGGTCAAAGGGTGCCTTATGACCCCCTTTGACCCATTAAATGACGACATATGTCCCTAGGGGTCCTAAGATCCATAGGGACATATTTGAATCATTCATATGGGTCAAAAGGGGTTATAGGTTCCTTTGACCCATTAAATGATGACATATGTCCCTAGGGGTCCTAGGACTCCTAAAGACATATTCGAATCGTTCATATGGGTCAAAGGGGGTCATAGGGTGACCCATGACCCCTTTTGACCCATTAAATGACGACATATGTCTCTAGGGGTCCTAGGACCCCTAAGGACATATTTGAATGCGTAATATGAGTCAAAGAGGGTCATAGGTCCATTTGGCCCATTAAATGATGACATATATCCATATTCAAATGGTTAATATGGGTCAAATGGGGTCATAGGGTGACCTATGACTCTCTTTGACCTATTAAACGATGACATATGTCTCTAAGGGTCCTAGAACCCATAGGGACATATTCGAATGGGTAATATAAGTCAAATGGGGTCATAGGGTGACCTATGACCCTTTTTTATGCATTAAACGATGACATATGTCGCTAGGGCTCCTTAGACCCCTAGGAACATATTCAAATGGGTCATATGGGTCAAAAGGGGTCATAGGGTAACCTATGACCTTTGACCCATATGAATGATTCAAATATGTCTTCAGGGGTCCTAGGACCCCTAGGGACATATTTGAATCGTTCATATTGGACAAGGGGGTCATAGGTGACCTATGACCCCATTTGACCCATTAAAAGTTGATATATGTCTCTAGGGATCCTAGAACCCCTAGAGACATATTCAAATTTTTCATATGAGCCAAAGGGGGTCATAGGGTGACCTATGACCTCTTTTGTCTCATTAAATAATGACATGTCTCTGAGAGTCCTATAAATCGTAGGGACATATTCGAATCGTTCATATGCGTCAAAGGGGGTCATAGGGTGACCTATGACACCCTTTGACCCATTAAACGACGACATATGTCCCTAGGAGTCCTGGGACACCTAAGGACATATTCGAATCGTATGACCCCCTTTGACCCATTAAACGATGATATATGTCTCTAGGGGTCTTAGGGACATATTCGAATGGGCCATATAGATTAAAGGTCTTTGGACCCCTAAGGACATATTTGAATCATTCATATGGATCAAAGGGGGTCATAGGGTGCTTTATGACACCCTTTGACCCATTAGATGACGACATATGTCCCTAGGGGTCCTAGGACCCATAAGGACATATTCGAATCATTCATATGAGTCAAAGGGGGTCATAAGGTGACGTATGACCTCCTATGACCCATTAAACGATGACATATATCCCTAGGGGTCCTAGACCCCTACGGACATATTTGAATCGTTCATATGAGTCAAAGGAGGTCCTAGGGTGACTTATGACCCCCTTTGACCCATTAAATGATGACATATGTCCCTAGGGATCCTAGGGGCATATTCAAATGGGCCATATGGGTTAAAAGAGGTCATAAGGTGACTTATGACCCTCTTTGACCCATTAAACAATAAAATATGTCTCTAGGGATTTTAGGATCCGTAAGGACATATTCGAATCGTTCATATTGGTCAAAAGGGGTCATAGGGTGACCTATGACCCCTTGTGACCCATTAAATGATGACATATGTCCCTAGGGGTCCTAGGACCCCTAGGGACATAATCAAATCGTTTCTATGGGTCAAAGGGGGTCATAGGGTGACCTATGACTCCCTTTGACTCATTAAACGATGACACATGTCCCTAGAGGTCATAAGATCTCTAAAAACGTATTCGAACCATTCATATGGGTCAAAAGGAGTCATAGGGTGACTTATGATTCCCTTTGACAAATTAAATGACGACATATGTCCCTAAGGGTCCTAGGACCCCTAAGGACATATTCGAATCATTCATATGGGTGAAAAGGGGTCATAGGGTGCCGTATGACCCCTTTTGACACATTAAATGACGACATATGTCTCTAGGAGTCGTAGGACCCATAAGAACATATTCGAATCATTCATATGGGTCAAAGGGGGTCATAGGGTGACCTATGACCCCCTTTAACCCATTAAACGATGACATATGTCCCTAGGGGTCTTAGGACCCCTAAAGATATATTTGAATCGTTCATATGGGTCATAGGGTGACCTATGACCCCCTTTGACCCATTAAACGATGACATATATCCCTAGGGGCCCTAGGACCCTTAGGGATATATTCGAATGGGTAATATGGGTCAAAGGGGATCATAGGTCCCTTTGATCCATTAAATGATAATATATGTCCCTAGTGGTCCTAGGACCCCTAGTGACATATTTGAATGGGTAATATGGGTAAATGGGGTCATAGGGTGACCTATGATTTTCTTTGACCCATTAAACGACGACATATGTCTCTAGGGGTCTTAAAACCCTTAGGGACATATTCGAATTGGTAATATGGGTCAAAGGGGGTCATAGGTCACACTCTTTGACCCATTGAACGACGACATATGTCACTAGGGGTCCTCGGACCCTTAAGAACATATTTGAATGAGTCATATGGGTCAAAGGGGGTCATAGGGTGACCTATGACCCCCTTTGACCCATTAAACAACGACATATGTCCCTAGAGGTCCTATGACCCCTAGAGACATATTCGAATCATTCATATGAGTCAAAGAGGGTCATAGGGTGACCTATGACCCCCTTTGACTCATTAAACAACGACATATGTCCCTAGAGGTCCTAGGACTCCTAGCGACATATTCGAATGGGCCATATGGGTCAAAGGTGGTCATAGAGTGACTTATGACCCCCTTTGACCCATTAAATGACAACATATGTCCCTTGACATATTCGAATCGTGCATATGGGTCAAAGGGGGTCATTAGGTGATGTATGACAACCTTTGACTCATTAAATGATGACATATGTCCCTAGGGGTCCTAAGACCCCTAAAGACATATTCGAATCATTCATATTGGTTAAAGGGGGTCATAGGGTGACTTATGACCTCCTTTGACCTATTAAATGACGACATATGTCCCTAAGGGTCCTAGGACCCCTAGGGACATATTTGAATCGTTCATATGGGTCAAAGGGGGTCATAAAGTGACCTATGACCCCCTTTGACTCATTAATTGATGACATATGTTCCTAGGGGTCGTAGGACCCCTAAGGACATATTTGAATCGTTCATATTGGTTAAAAGGGGTCATAGAGTGACTTATGACCCCCTTTGACCCATTAAATGATGACATATGTCCCTAGGGGTCCTAAGACAAATAGGGACATATTCGAATCGGGCATATGGGTCAAAGGGGGTCGTAGGTCACTTGACCCATTAACGATGACATATGTCCCTAGGGGTCCTACGACCCCCAGGGACATATTTGAATGGGCCATATGGGTCAAAGGGTGTCATAGGGTGACATATGGCCCCCTTTGACCCATTAAACGATGACATATATCCCTAGGAGTTCTAAGATCCCTAAGGACATATTCAAAACGTTCATATGGGTTAAAGGGGGTCATAGGGTGACCTATGACCCCCTTTGACCTATTAAACTATGACATATGTCCTTAGGGGTCCTGGGACCCTTAGGGACATATCCAAATCATTCCTATGGGTCAAAGGGGGTCATAGGGTGACAAATGATTCCTTTTGACCCATTAAATGATGACATATGTCCCTAGGGGTCATAGGACCCCTAAGGACATATTCAAATCATTCATATTGGTCAAAGGGGGTCATAGGGTGACTAATGACCCCTTTTGACCCATTAAATGATGACATATGTCCCTTGGGGTCCTAGGACCGCTAGGGACATATTCGAATCATGCATATGGGTCAAAGGGAATCATAGGGTGATCTATGACTCTCTTTGACCCATTAAATGATGACATATGTTTATAGGGGTTCTAGAACCCCTAAGGACATATTCGAATGGGTAATATGGATCAAAGGGGTTCATAGGGTGACCCTCTTTGACCCATTAAACGACGACATATATTGCTAGAGGTCCTCGAACCCCTAAGAACATATGCGAATGGGCCATATGGGTCAAAGGGGGTCATAGGGTGACCTATGATCCCCTTTGACCCATATGAACGATTCAAATATGCCTCTAGGGGTCCTAGGACCCCTAAGGACATATTTGAATCGTTCATATGGGACAAGGGGGTCATGGGTGACCGATGACCCCCTTTGACCCATTAAATAATGACATATGTCTCTAGGGGTCCTAGAAGCCCTAGGGACATATTCAAATTGTTCATATGAGTCAAAAGAGGTCATAGGATGACCTATGACCCCCTTTGACCCATTAAATGATGACATATGTCTCAAGAGGTCCTATAACCCCTACGAACATATTCAAATCGTTCATATGGGTCAAAGGGGGTCATAGGTTGACCTATGACACCTTTTGACCCATTAAATGATGACATATGTTCCTAGGGGTCCTAGGACTCCTAAGGACATATTCTAATCATTCATATGGACCCTTTTTGACCTATTAAACGATGACATATGTCTTTAGGGGTCCTAAGACCCCCAAGGATATATTTGAATCATTCATATGGGTCAAAGGAGATCATAGGGTGCACTATAACCCCTTTTGACCCATTAAACAACAAAATATGACCCTAGGGGTCCTAAAGACATATTCGAATGAGCCATATGGGTCAAAGGGGGTCATAGGGTGACCTATGACCCCTTTTGACCCATTAAATGATGACATATGTTCCTAGGGGTCCTAGGACCGATAGGGACATATTCGAATCATTCATATGGGTCAAGAGGGGGTCATAGAGTGCCTTATGACACCTTTTGACCCATTAAACGATGACATATGTCCCCAAAGGTCCTAGGACCCATAAGGACATATTCAAATAGTTCATATGGCTCAAAGGGGGTTATAGGGTGACCTATGACCCCCTTTGACCCATTAAACGACGACATATGTCCCTAAGGGTCATAAGACCCCTAGAGACATATTTGAATCATTCATATTGGTCAAAGGGGGTCATAGGGTGACCTATGACCTCCTTTGACCCATTAAATGATGATATATTTCCCTGGGGGTCCTAAGACCCCTAGGGACATATTCGAATGGGCTATATGGGTCAAAGGGGGTCATAGGGTGACTTATGACTCTCTTTGACCCATTAAAAAATGACATATGTCCTTAGGGGTTCTAGGAACCCTAAGGACATATTCAAATCACTCATATGGGTCAAAGTGGGTCATAGGGTGACCTATGACTCCCTTTGACACATTAGAACGATTCAAATATGTCCCTAGGGGTCACCCTATGACCCCCTTTGACCCATAAGAATGATTCAAATATGTTCCTAGGACCCGTAGGGACATATTCAAATCGTTCTAATGGGTCAAAGGGGGTCATAGGTCACCCTATGACCCTCTTTGACCCATTAAACAATGACATATGTCCCTAGGGGTCCTAGGACCCCTAAGGACATATTCGAATCATTCATATAAGTCAAAGGGGGTCATAGGGTGACCTATGACCCCATTTGACCCATTAAATGATGACATATGTCCTTAGGAGTCCTAGGACCTCTAGGGACATATTCAAATGGCTAATATGGGTGAAAGGGGCTCATAGGTCTCTTTGACCCATTAAATGATGACATATGTCTCTAGGGGTCTTAGGACCCCTAGGAACATTCAAATGGGCAATATGGGTCAAAGGGTGTCATAGGGTGATCTATGACTCTCTTTGACCCATTACATGATGACATATGTCTCTATGGGTCCTAGAACCCCTAGGGACATATTCAAATAGGTAATATGGGTCAAAGGGGGTCATAGGGTGACCTATGACCCTCTTTGACCCATTAACGATGACATATGTCGCTAGGGGTCCTCAAACCTCTAGGAACATATTTGAATGGATCATATGGATCAAAGGGGGTCATAAGGTGACCTATGAGTCCCTTTGACCCAATAAATGACGACATATGTCCCTAAGGGTCCTAGAACCCCTAAGGATATATTCGAATCGTTCTTATGGGTCAAAGGGGATCATAGGGTGACTTATGACTCCCTTTGACCCATTAAACGACAACATATGTCTCTAGGGGTCCTAGGACCCCTAGGTACATATTCAAATTGTTCATATGAGTCAAAGGGGGTCATAGGGTGACTTATGACCCCCCTTTGTCCCATTAAATGACGACATATGTCCCTAGGGGTCCTGGGACCCGTAAGGACATATTCAAATCATTTATATGGGTCAACGGGGGTCATAGGACACTTGACCCATTAAATGATGACATATGTTCCTAGAGGTCTTAGGGACATATTCGAATGGGCCATATTGGTCAAAGGGGGTCATAGGGTGGCCTATGACCCCTTTTGAACTATTAAATGATGACATATGTCCCTAAGGGTCCTACGACCCCTAGGGACATATTTGAATCATTTATATGATTCAGAGGGGGTCACAGGGTGCCTTATAACACCCTTTGACCTATTAAATGATGACATATGTCCCTAGGGGTCCTACGACCGAAAATGACATATTTGAATCATTCATATGGGTCAAAGGGGGTCATAGGGTGACCTATGACCCCTTTTGACCCATTAAATGATGACATATGTCCATAGGGGTCCTAGGACCCCTAGGGATATATTCAAATCGTTCATATGGGTCAGAGGGGGTCATAGGGTGACCTATGACCCCATTTGTCCCATTAAACGATGACATATATCCCTAGGGGTCCTAGGACCCCTAGGGACATATTCGAAAGGGCCATATGGGTCAAAGGGGGTCATAGCGTGACTTATGACCCCCTTTGACCCATTAAACGATGACATATGTCCTTAAGAGTTCTAAAATCCCTAAGGACATATTCAAATCATTCATATGGGTCAAAGGGGGTCATAGGGTGACCTATGACCCCCTGTGATTCATTAAACGACGACATATGTCTCTAGGGGTCCTAAGACCCCTAGGGACATATTCAAATCATTCCTATGGGTCAAACGGGGTCATAGGATGACCTATGACCCCCTATGACCCATTAAACAATGACATATGTCCCTAGGGGTCCTCGGACCCCTAAGGACATATTCGAATCATTCATATGGGTCAAGGGTGTCATAGGTCACCTATGACCCCCTTTGACCCATTAAATGAAGACATATGTAGGACCCCTAAGGACATATTCGAATCATTCATATGTATATGGGTTAAAAAATAAAAAGATATTAATTATATATATATATATAGTATTTATACTATTTTAATAATATATATATATATACTATTTTATGATAATAATAATAATAATATAAATAAACACTAAATATTAATATTATTATATCGATAGTAATAATAATAATACTATTATAGTTATAATAATAATATATATATTAATACTATATTGTAGCATAATAATAATAATAATATAAATAAACACTAAATATTTACACTATTATATCTATAGTAATAATACTAATACTATTAAGGGTATAATAATAATATTGATACTATAGCTATATTAATACTATATATTAATAGTATTATATATTAATACTTTTGATACTTTATATTAATACTATTATACTATTAATACTATTATATATTAATATTACTATAATATTAGCTTAGTAATAAACCAAAGTCAGTTCCCCTCCAATGATTTTCATAATATTAATATAATTATGGCAAAGGAGGGAAATTATAGAAAATTTTCTCTCCAAATATTCACTTTACAAAATCGGATATCCGATTTTATTGACACCAATTCTCAATATTTCCCTGTACTTGCAGACTCGACAACATTACTTTTTCACTTTTTTTTCACGGGTTCTGCAAAAAGTCATGTTTTGGGGTCCAACCAATCCAAAAAAATTTAAAAATATAACCTTAGGTGTTCGAATTTGTCATTTGAATGGGGAGCAATAGTCGTCGAAAGGATAAATGCAAAAAAAAGATATCCAATGAAGAGATTGCGGCATATAGGGAAAGGGACAAAATGGAACACCGAAGAAAAAGACAAGGTATGCTAAATATCAGTCAAGTTGATGATGAATTAATCAAAGGTGAAATCATAGAGTCAGATAATGAATATGTACAGTTGGGGAATGAAAATGTACCTATTGAAAATGATAATGCTGAAATTGAAAATTTGGAGAGTGAAAATTTTGAAAAAGAAATGCCACCAAGTCATAATCCAAATTGCATAATTGACCATGTCGAAGATGATAATGCATAGGAACCTAATGCATAAAAACCTTACATATCTCTTAATTATAATTGACATGAAGGTTCTAAAATGCCAAAATAGATAATTGAAATTGATGAAATGATTATTACTAGTTTGGAAGGAAAAAAATCAGAAAGAACCATTCGGTTATGGGCTTCAAGACTATATCAGATGTTTTTCGGCAACAAGACAATAGTAGAGCAATGTCAACTTTTCATACACTTATTAAAGATGCAAAAGATGAGACCTATGCTTTCCAAATTGAAGATTCGTGTCAATAAATAGTTGGAAAGAAATGCCATTATTGTGAAGAATCTTTTCAGTGCTCTCAATAACATTGAAAAAAATAGCAGAGAGAAGGATAATAGAGCTACTCGAAGGGTTATTAAACCCTCTTTGGTAAGTCATCATTTGAGAAAGGGTAGATATATGAGACAAACTTGTATTTATTTGAATCTAAATCGTACTACTTTGAGAAGAGCACTTAGTCGACGAGAAAAAATTGATGATCCTGTTCAAAATGAAACATGGGCATTTGGTGGGAGACTTTCACGTTTTGATAAGAAGCTATCTGACGATGTGAAGAAGAAATTACACAATTTTGGCACTCTAACTCATGAGTATCACCCAATGCTAAAGACGTCTTAAAGTTGAGAATTAGCATCAAATACTGCACGCCACATCCTAAACACCATTTAGAGGTAAGTCAAATTATGTTGTTCAAACAATTTAGAGAGAGTCATCCAAGTCTTCATATATCACAAAGGGCTTTTGAATCTTTGAAACCATTTTATTGTGTGCCACTCAAAATTTGAAATACATGTTGTTGCAAATATCATGTTGAGTTTTCTATGCACCATGAACTATTACGCTCCATCCATTCTACTTTGCATAGTAAAGAAATGTTGGAGGGTTGCAGGGCTAGTGGGCTTCCAAAATCATCAAGAGACTTGCTAGATCAACTCTTATGTCATAGAGTTGATGGTTGTTCCTTTTATAGAAATGCTTGCTTAAATGAGAAGTGTTCAGAATGTGGTGGCTTATCCAAGTTTGACACATGTTTCCATGAGGGGTGTGAAAAAGATCTTGGAAAGACAATACTGAAAAAAAGGGTATATGAAACGATGAAATACAAATTGAAGAGTGGGAGTGAGAGCTCTAGATGTGAATTAGGGGTATGTGCAGGATCATGGTCAACCAAACTATACTCTTAAGTGGCAATAAAAAATTAGAAAATTAGGGTTATGTCAACTTAACATGCAATTTTTTACTTGTTATTAACTTTATATCAAAAAGTTGACAAAAAATAATCTCTAGCAAATTGAATCTAGTTTCTAAAATATTAGGACTTATCTCAAAAAAATAAAAATTGATTGGTCAAAATTTTGAATTTTAATGCAATATTACAAAAATTCTAGAACAAAAATAAGTAGACGTATGTCTGACCACCTTAATCAAAATCAAATGATAATATTTTTTAATAATATTCTAGATATAAGTAGTAGACTCATGCCCGGATGTGACACATATTTTTGGGTATTTTTATTCTAAATAAATAATAAATAATTAATTTTTGACGTTAGTATTTTTTGAATAAAAAATTCTCATGTCTGACCACCTTAACTAATTCAAAACTCTGCAAAATTCAATTTTTCATTATTTTTCTTATAGTAGAAGAAACATAGAATGTGATTCATCTTTTGGATTTTAAAAATGTTGTACAATTTGAAAGTTATGTTTCTTTTTCAAGTAGTGTGTCAGTCAACACTTTATATGTAACTCCATTAGAAAATAAGTAATAATTACTTACTAAACTCATAATTTGACAAACCTTACATTTACGGAAGGATAAGAACATTCTTAAGAAACCCTTTTCATTTCATCAAATTTTGGTGAAAAAAAAGTTGTCAGCTACATGTTTGAAGTAAAAATCACATAAAAATAGGCCAAAAGCACATTTTTAGGATGTTTTTAAAGTTGGCCATATAGGTTTGGTATCAAAAGATATACTAGACCTTATAAATATATTAATTGTTTTCATTTAGTATCAGGGTGGGTGGGAAAAAGGTTGGAATAGATTTTGAAATGGTTTGAGATATTTCAAAACTATAGATTTTTCAGATCGCCACTTTTTGGCACACCATGATCCTACACATACCCTTAGTTGGAAAAGATATCAGTGTGGCTAATTTTATTTCAGATTTCAAGGAAAATCTTTTTTACAAGTATGCAAGACATAGTCACAGGTCTCAGTGGTTGGATCAACAATTTAGAACGTGTAAGGAGACTTTTCCCATTGGCACTATTATATCAGTTGTTGATTTTGCTAAGAACTACACATTGCAGCCTCAAAATGAGACATAATCTCAGTATTACAACTTCATTCAGATTGCAATTTTTGTTCACATAACATATAGACATGCCCCTGATAGTGTGGAAGATAATCGAAAGATTATTAGAGAGTATCAATTTTTTATGAGTGATGATAGATCTCACTCTCACAAGTTTGTGCAACATTGTTTTGAGATTTTTTTTGATTTCTTACATGAGCATGCAATTGCTATGGATAGACATATCATTTGGTCAAATAACTATATAGGTCAATTCAAGAATGCTCACATGTTTTATTGGTTGTGTAGGATGCACGTAGAGAGAGGGGTGCCTCATATTCGGAGTTTTTTTGAGTTTGACCTTGGAAAAGGGGAACATGATGGAGCAGGGGCATGTGTGAAGAGAGCTCTAGTTAAGGAGCAACTGAAGATTTCAACAACAGAGCTTCTTGATGCTCGTAGCATTGTTGATTGGTGTAGTTTAGCATTATCATAGGGGGGGACTCTTGATTTAGTGGTATGTAGGTTCTTTTGGTTGCTTGAGGAAGGGTCCATAGGTGATAGATCAGATTGTGCTACAGTGAGAGACTCATCAAAAATGCATTCATTTCAGAACTCTAATTCTAGTACATGGACCATTTGGACACGACAACTAGCTTGTTTTTGTCATACTTGTTTTCAGTGTGATTGGGATCACTGTGAGTCAAGTGAATGGGTGGACACATGGGCTCCACATTATCTTACTCCATTGTCTGTCATACCCTCTATAAAAAATGATAACATGGAAAGTTCACTTGAGCATAACCATCTATCAGATCTACTTTAGCCAGGACATGTCTTTGCATTGGTTGCACCACAGGGGAATGATGAGAAATTC
Organism: Cupressus sempervirens; assembly: GCA_028749045.1. Taxonomy (NCBI): domain Eukaryota; kingdom Viridiplantae; phylum Streptophyta; class Pinopsida; order Cupressales; family Cupressaceae; genus Cupressus; species Cupressus sempervirens. The sequence goes on from CM053792.1 coordinate 286,314,706, forward strand.
GATTATTGGTTAGCACGTTGTGTAAGAGGCAAAAAAAAAACATGCACAACCGATCACAGGTGATGATGGATTCACATATCCTACTGGTTCAGTGGTTGTTGCTGGAACATGGTTGCAGAGATACATGCTTAGAAGGAATGAAATTCCTACAGTTGAAGACTATCAGAAGCACAAAGTAATTCTCATATATTTGCATCTTATTATAGCAAAAAATGTAAAGTTATTGAAGCATCAAGGAAGACCAAAAGTAAAAGAACTTTTTACTATTGCTAATGCTGATCATGAAGCCCTGTTGGAGACCCTAAAACAAAGAGAGGACTCTATTGGAATACTTGACTAGGTATATATACTTCTTATGATATTTTCTTCATAATGATTTAATGAATTGATGATTATCTTGTTTAATACAATAAGTTACTAATTTTTTTATGATATTGGAATGTAGGTACATCATGAAGACTTGGAGGGGGGTGGTATTGGAGAGAATTTCTAAAATTTATGATGTATTATGATCTAAAATGTGTACTTTTTTTGTATATGGTTTTGATATTTTGGTAGGTTCTTTGTAAGGAATCATAAGAGGAAGATATTGAACAAGTTCTTGCAAATCATATTTGCATGTGATACATGACTATAAGGACAATTTTAAGAGCATTTATAACTATATGAAAGATAATTGCTTGCAGATATCTTATTACAAATTTGGTTTTTTCCTTATTTGACATAAAGCTGACATTATGATTATTAAAACTATTTTTATCAAACTAATCAAATAAGAAAAATCTAGAAAGTATAGATGAACAATTTGAATACTTGATTTCTTCCATTTTGCAACCAATCATAGCATTTGAAAGCATAAAGAGTCATAATATTGTATAATGTTTTGAAAGACTTTCATATTGAAAAGTTGTATGAAGCACATTTGGGATAAGCCATGAAATCCATGAAAGAAGATAGCATGTAGGATAAGAAATTAAAGCCAATAAGCGAGATAGCATATGCATAATGACATGGTATGAAGTTGGATATGAAGGCTATGAGTGAATGAGAAAGTAAAATAGGGAATCTCATGGATAAGATAATGGTTTTCACCAAGGCACATTTTTAATCTTCTTTTCTATTTTTTAAATTTTTTAAAGAAATAGGTCAACTATTTTCAAGTTAGATAGTGTTTCTAAAGGAAAGATAAGTTATTATAAGCCAAGACCATAGATAAGTATGCTCAATGATGTTGATAGGGTGAAGGAAGTGAGATGATAGTAGGATAAGAGTTCATTCCTTGGAAGGATTGTATGAGTATGGATAGTAGGTAAGTGTAGCTTTGAAAATATTGCATATGGGTAAGTGACAAAGTAGGGAAGATCAACATTTACACACTCCTTGGAGGGTTTCTGAATCATGGAGGAATCATGGAGGAAATGGATCAAGGTTTAGATGTATGAGCTGGTAGGACAATGTTAGAAGAAGATTGAGTGGAATATTTGTAAGCTTTTGAGAAAGATGTTTGGAAGAAAATGGAGTGGAAGCCTTTGGAATATTGAATGTCAACTTAGATTTATGTTCAATATTAAAGTCTTTAAAGAGAGACTTTGGAATCCATATAGCTTTAGATTTTTCTTTGGATACTTTATAACACATTTCTTCAATAATGGGTTTAGGAACCCATATTTTCTTTTATTTCACTTTTTGAATAGTGAACCTTTGTGGTATCTTCAATATATTTTTGTTATATCCATTCACATGTTGATTAGATGAGACATAATGATCTCTATTTTTTAATGTATTATTTTAATTCTTGTGTTGAACATCCAAATTACTTCCAAAAGATTTGGGACTTATGGATGAATAAGGCTGATATGACTGGTTTAGATGGTTGAGTGGACGGTTATTTTCTAAGATGAATGTCTTGTTGATCTTGAGGTACATTAGGAGAGCTAGAAGTAGAAAGTGTAGGAGAAGGTTTGAAGACTTTAGATTAGATGGATAAGGACCAAGGATAGAATTATGAAATGCAAAGGGACAGTGACTAGGGATTTCAACATCTTTAGAGTGAGTAGCATGACCAAAGTCATCAATAGACTCATGAGTAGCTTTTATAGGAGAAAGACCTTTGAGAGGAGTGTTTGAATCTTGAGCATAGTTTTGAAGTGGATATGGAGAAGTAGAACATGAGGGGACACTTTGATCTTGACATCTTTCTTTATATAGCATAGAAAGATCAATTTTCCCATAAATTTTAGTAAGCTCAATGGAGGTAGTGGAAATGGTATCCTCATCATATGTAGGAGGTGGGTAACACACATGATATAGAAAGGTGAAATTTTGGATGAGATGAAAAGGTGTTTGATCTTGATCTTTATTTATATATTTTTCTTTTTGAGAGTCATCTTGATATGGAGGACCTTCTAAGGACAAGGGAAAATGTGAGGTGTGCATGATAGAATCTTAAAGCAATAAAGAAAGATTAGCTAAAGTGGGCATAGTAATCATAGTATTGCATGAATGTTGAGGATCTTTAGTCTTAGTAGCATGGAAAAGGTTTGCAGACAAGTTAAGGTTAGCTTGATTTTCTTTTAGTTGTAGCCCTTGAGGGTACTCACGGTCTATATGGAAAGAATTAGGTTCTTTGTTTGGTGGAGGCATTTTCGAAAGCTTTGACACGTTAGGAGGTTCATTAGTGTTATAAGAAGTGAAGGTGTCAAGGAAATCATCACTTGACATAGGTTCATCAGCATGATCTTGTGACACATGAGTCATTAGAGGTATCAAAAATCCCATCATAAATGAGATCTTGGATTTTATGTTTCAACACTATGGAATCTTTAGTTTTATGAAATTTTCTTCCATGGAAGTGGCAATAATGATAATTTCTCCACCATGGAGGTTTGATTTTGGGTTCATAAGGTCTAGAGTTGTCTAGTAATGTGATGGATTCATTATCAAGAAGTGTTTGCAAGATGTTATCCATGTCTTCATCACTATCTTGGTCAAAGATAGGTCCATAATGAAAGTTTGGCAATAGGCTCAAAGGAGGTATCACTTGCTTGTTATCTAAAGAGGCCTTCAGATCTAGAAGATGAAGATATTTGATGTCTTGGCATAGAATATGTAGACCTTGAAGAAGATGACCCGTGTTTATGTAAAGGTAGTGACACATGGAGTAGTCTTCAAACAATCAAGCAAGACACAAAGCAACCTTTCATGATACAAGTCAAAGGGGTCAACCTTTCTTGAAAACTTTTCAAAATCTAACTCCTAATGACTACAAGTCAGTGCCATTAGCTCTGAGTGGGTGGGTGAACTGTAGTGACACCCTTTTTCCAACCATAGAGACCCTCTATCATCTGTGGCCACCCCGTACCGAGGAGTCCCCAAGGTTCTCTAAGTGCATTTTGAGGTCAATCTTCTGAGGGTCATAACTCGGAGCTCGTGAGGGCTATCGATAAACTATCGAATACTACAAGAAGCTAATGTTGAGGCTTAAAATAATCTATCTCATTTTCAAGAGATAACATTCCATTTCTTTTTGGCATAGTGATCTCGCTCGATGCCAAAACTCGCAGTGTGCCTCAGTTCATAGGTGCACCACAGTGTAACTTTGAAAGCGTTGATCTTGGCATCAAATCGTCAGTGCCATTAGCTTCGAATGGGTGGGTGAACCCTAGTCACACCCTTGTTCTGGCCACAGAGGCCATCCATCATTTGCAGCCACCTCGTACCGAGGAGTCTCCAAGGTGCTCTAAGTGCATTTTTGAGGTCAATCTTTCGAGGGTCATAACTCAGAGGTCATGAGGGCTATCGATGAACTATAAAATGCTATAGGATAGTGATACTGAGGCCTAAAATAACCTATGTCATTTTTGAGAGATCACATTTCATTTGGATTCAGTACAGCAATGTCGCTCGATGCCAAAACTCGCAGTGTGCCTCAGTTCATAGGTGCACCACAGTGTAACTTTGAAACCACTGATCTCGGCATCGCATCGTCAGTGCCATTAGCTCCAGATGGGTGGGTGAACCCTAGTCACACCCTTGTTCTGGCCACGGAGGCCATCATCATTTGTGGCCACCTCGTACCGAGGAGTCTCCAAGGTGCTCTAAGTGCATTTTGAGGTCAATTTTTCGAGGGTCATAACTCAGAGGTCATGAGGGCTATCGATGAACTATCAAATGCTATAGGATAGTGATACTGAGGCCTAAAATAACCTATCTCATTTTTGAGAGATCACATTTCGTTTGGATTCAGCACAGTGATCTCGCTCGATGCCAAAACTCACAGTGTGCCTCAGTTCATAGGTGCACCACAACATAACTTTGAAACTGCTGATCTTGACATCGAATCATTAGTGCCATTAGCTCTGGATGGGTGGGTGAACACTAGCCACACCTTTGTTATGGCCATGGATACCATCCATCATTTGTGGCCACCCCATATCGAGGAGTCTCCAAGGTGCTCTAAGTGCATTTTGAGGTCAATCTTTCGAGGGTCATAACTTAGAGCTCGTGAGGGCTATCGATGAACTATCAAATGCTACAAGACAGTGATACTGAGGCCTAAAATAACCTATCTCATTTTTGAGAGATCACATTTTGTCAGTGCCATTAGCTTCGAATGGGTGCGGTGAACCCTAGTCACACCCTTGTTCTGGCCACGGAGGCCATCCATCATTTGCGGCCACCCCGTACCGAGGAGTCTCCAAGGTGCTCTAAGTGCATTTTGAGGTCAATCTTTTGAGGGTCATAAATTAGAGGTCATGAGGGCTATCGATGAACTGTCAAATGCTATAGGATAGTGATATTGAGGCCTAAAATAACCTATCTCATTTTTGAGAGATCACATTTCATTTGGATTCAACATAGCGATCTCGCTTGATGCCAAAACTCGCAGTGTGCCTCAGTTCATAGGTGCACCACAGCATAACTTTGAAACCGCTGATCTTGACATTGAATCGTTAGTGCCATTAGCTCGAGATGGGTGGGTGAACCCTAGTCACACCTTTGTTATGGCCACGGAGACCATCCATCATTTGTGGCCACCCCATATCAAGGAGTCTCCAAGGTGCTCTAAGTGCATTTTGAGGTCAATATTTTGAGGGTCATAACTTAGAGCTCGTGAGGGCTATTGATGAACTATCAAATATTACAAGACGGTGATACTGAGGCCTAAAATAACCTATCTCATTTTTGAGAGATCACATTTCGTTTGGATTCAACACAGTGATCTCGCTCGATGCCAAAACTTGCAGTGTGCCTCAGTTCATAGGTGAACCACAGTGTAACTTTGAAATCACTAATCTCGGCATCGCATCATCAGTTCCATTAGCTCCAGATGGGTGGGTGAACCCTAGTCATACCCTTGTTCTAGCCACAAAGACCATCCATCATTTGCGGGCACCCCGTATCGAGGAGTCTCCAAGGTGCTCTAAGTGCATTTTGAGGTCGATCCTTTGAGGGTCATAACTTAGAGCTCGTGAGGGCTATCAATGAACTGTTAGAGGAGACAAGTTTGTAAGAAGTAGTGGCTTAGTGTTTTTGCTAAAATAAGTTAGTGGGAAGGCTTTATTAGAGGGTCTTGGCCAAAATAGTGGGTTGTTTTCCCACTCTCTAATTTTAGAGACAGTTAGGTTTTGGAGGGAGATTAGGGGAGCTCTACTACAACTATCCTTACCCTAGCTTGGACCAAGGTTGGTATCTAAAACTTGCTTCTTTTCCATTTCTTTCTTTTAGCATGGTTAAGCAAATATGCAAGTGTGGAGTTTATCAATGGAGTATGCATTGCATTGCATTATGGAGTAGCATTCATGTGAGTGCTTGAATGGTGTTCATTCCATGTAGATTAGTGTGACACCATTGTGCATCTTGTTGTATTGTGTGGAGTATTGTGAGTATGAGGTTTGGATTTTGTCTATTTCTTTGTTGTATTATGGGTGTTGATATTGTGTTGTGAAAATGTGATGTGCTCTTGAAAATTTCTTGTTTTATTTCTACTTGGTTTTGTTTTCTTGTTTTGTGCTTGAGTATTGTTATGGGTGTGGGACTTACACTCACCCTTGTGGGAAGGGAAGAGAAGTCTAGGGTGAAAGGCTTAAGTTGGGTTCGAAAAATGTATTGAGAACCTTGGAGTATGGGCTCCATTGTATTCCATAACATTTCATATCTTGCTAGGGGTGATAAGGAAAGTATGGTGTAGAAAGGAAGTTTGAGGAGTTACAGCTGATGGTAGTGGGTTTGGAGGAGGAAATGTGGAGGCCCCGAGAGGGCATTAAATTGTTGATTTATGATAGCCCCGAGAGGGCATGAAATTTTCTGAATTATGATAGCCCCGAGAGGGCATGAAAATTGTTTATTGCAGATATGGTTTGGTATGGTAAGTCTCCATTTTAGAATGCACCTTCACCCTATGTTTATGGTTCCATCTGTGAAGCCATTTTGAAATAGCCTTGGGGGGGAATTGTTCAAGTTTGAAATGTAATGTTTATGCATTGAAAGATTGTATGTGTATCCCAGTTTGAGCCTTGTTCCCTAGCGCGGGGGTGGTCTCTTTGAGGCCTATGGTTGGGTGGAAAGAACCCATGGTCCTTGTTATTTTGTTGTGTTGCATATGCAGATTTGTGTCCAAGGGAGCAATGGAAATGGCTTGGAATGATCATCTTGCAGATTGATGTTGGATGAGAAAACTTGACATTGTGCCCTCATTTGTGAAGGAGGATTCACCAGCTTGTTCATGTTCTCAATGATCATGTTGGACAATGTTCATGCTACTCATTGTCCATATCTTTCAATGTTCATGTTCCTTATGATTTTGAAAAATACCTTATGTTGCCCCATTGTGATGGAAGGAGATTGTATCATTGTTACCTAATGTACGTGTAGAGGAAATAATTGATAAGGTTGCATATGCATGTTTCATTTGGAGTTTATATTGTTATGAAAGCATTGGTATGAGTCATAGATTTTCTTTGTCATCATTTTTATCATTTGAAAATGTGAATGAAAGTTTTCTCCTTGTGGTATTATAAATGACTAGTTGATAATAACAATCCATAGATGTTATGTGATACCATTGATTGTATAAATTTAAAACTTAGTAGATTGCTTACAATCTTGTTGTGCACTCAATAATTTGGAAGGAAAATTTTATGCTCATATCACATGCATGGATAAAATTGATTTTAATTACCAAGCTTAATGTAGTTCTAAGCAAGGAAATCATCAAATTAATTTCATGATATAACAAAATGAAGTTTTTTGTAAGAGACGACATAATAAAATATATGAGATACATTGTTGTAGGAATGCATTTTCCTCTCTAAAAAATGTATGGTAAAGGCAAATAAATCCCTTCCTTAATACAGAGCAATAAAATATTAAAGAATATTCCTAGATTCTAGACTGCTATCCAATAAAAATAAAAATAATAATAGCATATAGAGAGTAATGAGTGTACTAGACTAATATATTTCCTAAGTGACAGAATGGTACACATTACAATCTTGTGACCTCTAAGTCACATCCAGCACTCAAATAATAAATTAGTAATTAAATACATAAAGGCATATTAGTGTGCATGTTAGAGAATATGACAAATTTAAATATTTAACTCAAAAATAAAATAAAAGTCAAGATTGATCTTGACCGCCCTTCTATAGTAGCCCCAAAAATTTCCTAAGCCATCATAATGCAAAAAAATTTCTCCATTCCCCAAGGCGTATTGTTAAATCTAACATTCATTTTGACATGTCATGTCAAAACTTTTATCCTTGAGCTTGCCTCCTTGAAAAGGGGTTTCATCCCCATTAATATACTTGGGTGCATAGGAGAAAAGGTTTATGTCACATCCTTGTCTTATGCACTAGTCGTCCCCTCCTTGTAGCAGTGGTCACGTGTTCCCAAACATAGGTAGTCGACTTGAAATTTCTTGCAGCAGTGGTCACATGTTCCCAAGCATAGGTAGTCGACTTGAAATTAAGGGGGAGTGGGATAGCAATCCCAAGGGATTTGTACTTAGGAGAATGTCAAGTTGACATTTAATATGACTTGTTCACATTAGGATTGTTGATTGAAGGGATGGGAAGAAGATTTCCTAAGGCTTGGATTAGTCAAAATTATGCACATGACCCATGTGGGACCTTGTGGGGACCACGTGTAGGAAGAAATGTGGCCTTTGTAAGAGTTAGGCAATGATGGGGATTTAAGATAGATAGGAGATTCACCCTTTAGATTTATTTTTATTTTTATCAGATAATTATTTAATCATTTCAAGTCTTGAATAGAGGATAATGACACTTAGTGTATTTGACCTTAGTTTAAGGGTAATGTTTATATCAAGGGGCTCATTTAGAAACATGTAACAATTAAACCATATGGTAATGGAAAAGCTCAATATAGGAAAATAAATTAAATGAAATAAATAAGTTTACAAGAATGCATATATAATTGAACATGATGTTAAGTACGGAGGGTTTAATTAAATTAGTGTTAAGACTGTAAATTAGGATAGTTGGATGTACATATAATAGGGTTAATATGAAGTAAGTTGTCGAGATGATGGGATTGGAGAATCAAGGATAAGCATGGATGGTGGATTAAAATAATAACTCAAATCTAGTTTTATCTAGTCAATAAAGCACATTGATAGATAAGAGTTACTAGATAGAACTGAATGCATGACAAACCTGTGTAGATGTTGGATTTAATGTCAAATGAATTTTATATTTGGCTTGAGGGAATGTTAGTTAGATAATGAATGTTGTGGATTCGATTGAAGATATTAGTAGAATATCAAAGTCAATAGAATATATATACCAATTTGAAAATGTAGTGTAGGAATAAAGCATTAGTTAGCTAGTATGTAATAAGGGTCAATAGGCATGTCATTAGAGGTAGCTCATCAGCTCATGTACCCTATGTATAATTAATGATAATATGATTCATGTACACCACATTTTACTATGTTAGTTGCATGAAATGATGAATACATATATGTCAGAATGACAAGGTATGTTATATACAAACCTTATTTATATGCTTGAACCTAATCCTTGCATAAACAATTCATCTAACAAATTTAAATTGACACAATCAATACGATGGTGTAGTAGGATGTGTTTAAATATAGATCGTGAATTATTATTGAGTTAATTACTTTGAATTGGCCCTTAGACTTACTAAGAGTTCCTCATTTGATGTGCTTACTAATTCCTACTATGAAACTACTTTGAATCTTAACATTATTTGATAATAATAATATTGATAGTGAGAAAGTGAGCTTATGGTGAATAATTAGATGTAATAATGTAAAAAATAAATGTAATAGTATAGTAATTATAGTAATTAAAATAGTAAATGTAAAAGCATGACAATGTAGCTAGATTAGTTAGTAGTTGATGAGCTCGATAGTTAGTAATTGTCTTTTGTTAGAGTGAGTTTAATTTATGTATTGAAATAGTAATTTTTGTGTTTAGGAAACTGTAGTGAGTGCTAGTTTGGTGAGGAAGCAATGTTGATAGAATGTATAAGGATGACTAAATAGAGTAAAGAGGGAGAAAATGACTCAATATTGGTCCAATCTTTGAGAGGACCTGTAACCAGTAAGATATGGATGCAAGCACATGATACATGTTTGGCACATAAAACAAATTGTTTATTCCATAAGTTGTGTAACTAATGTTTTGAATGATGGATACTATCAATGCAAGTTGCCCCTTCTCCATCATGTAGACTTTGAAGCTACCTTTGGGGCATATCTTTTCTAATTTCCAATGGTTAGATCCGATATAGTGTGGTAGATAAGTGCACATTTTCTTATTTGACTAAGGGTGCTCATGTGATGAGTACTAAATCTAAATTCTCTAGATATGTGTGTTTAATCAATTAAGATATACTACACTTCCACACCATATAGTAATTGTCACATTAATATATATTGTAATGATTAATGAATGTGTGTACATTGGTAATGAGGATAATAAGTAATTCTGATCCCCTTCCCTTACATGCTAGAATCAAGACCTAGTTCATATGATACAACCGACAGACCCTAATAGAATATTAGTATCTGAGGCTTGTTAGGATATGAATTACCTCACTAATTTATGAGTGTTTTATCTTGAACTTGCTCTTTTGACTCGTGATGCTAACTTGAACTAGACTTTTCATCCAATCTATTTGAAAACCACCTGTGACTAAAATGTAACAACCAGATGACACTATCCACATGAGTCTTGAAATCCTATTCAATGATAACCTTGTTTTACAATATGTAATTTCTTATGCAACTTCATAAGCTACAAAAAAAAAAAAAAAATTGTTGTGTTTTTACTAGTAAAATTTAGGGCATGACACATGATCCACGATAAATTGAAAAATACTATATACTAAATTAATATGTAGATCATTGTGCACATAAATGACAAAAATATATATCAAAATACATGTATCCATAGACAAAGTACTCAAATATATATCAAAATACATAGATCTATGTACAAAATGTGGCTGATCATGCCATCAGAATGTGTATAATATCAATGTTTCTGTATACAATGTGGCATATCCCATCTCAAAATGTCTCATGATGCATCCTACGAAAACTATACTATCCTAGGGTGCTGGTGGATGATCAAAATGCAGCCTCTTTGCTGCACTAGGTGGATCAGATGCCTCCTACATAAACAAAAAAGGAAAACCCAAAGTTAGACTACTAAATTTATATGATTCTACGTATCTAACATTGAATTACTCAAATGCATAATGATCTTTTTCGTAATGGAGATTAATACTATCAAAATTTTATAATAAATACCTCTCTGGTCAACCTCTTGCGCTGGTCAGGAGTCCTCTCATATGCCCTCGGCAATGCTAGTACCTCTCTGATTGTGGGCTATATATGTTCAAATACCTTTGTCAGATGAATCTACAATTTAAACTATAACATTATAATTCATAGCATGCTAAATTTATAACATATTTAATCATGAATTGAAACTACAACTTACTATTGTAGGCTCCTCCTTAGGAGTGAGTGGCTGCATGATCAAATCTACATAACTGTCCCATCGGACCTCATGTGCACTAGGAGTCTCCTATGAGATACAAAACAGTAGTTGTTAATATCACGAAAATTAGTTTTGAATTTATTTATGAAGATAAGTGATGCAGGAGCATCCCATGCTCATCAAGGGAACATTGAAGATCCAAGGCATTATAGAGGTCATGGAGCATCTCTTGAAGTCAATTGGGCAATCCTTGCACCAATTATGGCTCATGGAAGCATACAAAGTTATAATGTTGGACTCATATGTGGAAAAAAGTTGTAATTGGGCATGAGATAGGATTTTAGGATTTCATATGGTAGATGAGTCATTTGATAGGTTCATGTAGGTTTTCATGATCATATCTTGCCATTAGACAAGTCAAAATGTTCAATAAGCCCATTAAAAGCATAGTTTAATAGTTAGAAATTTGAATAGTAATGGTTATGTATTTTTTGGAGGGAAACTCCATAATTTAAATTTTATGAAGAGTTAACAAATGAAACTGATTTGATGTGGTTAAGGGGGTTACTAACCATCCCTTGAAACTTATAAATTGTGATTGTACGGCTTGGAGGGTCAGATTTGTACGGACTGTGTCAAAAAATTGAATGAAAGTGCTTGGTTTTCAAGAGCAACTTGAAGAATCCTTTGTTTTGTAAGTGCTTTCTGATATTGGAATGAGTGGTAATATCATCTTAGATATGTAAATGCATGTTTAATTCTGAAGGAGAAGTTCTAGAATTGAGTTTTGGGGTTTGAACAAGCAGGCCTTGGTTTTTAAGCCATTTTAAGGAGGGTTTTGAAGTTTGGGTGTTTAGGAGTGTGACCAAGACCTATAATCTTGAAAATACTTTGATTTAGATCATTAATAGAGACTATGAAAAAGGATTAAGTCAGATTGCAAGTTTGAAGGGTACTTGCTTTGTAAAAGTGGTCTAATTAGGCTTAATTCTGAGACAAATTGCCCTGTTCTGCACAATCTTTCCAAAGGAGTGATATCTGATTTTTGGATATGTTATAAAACTCAAAAAAGGGTATCTAAAAAGATATTTTATTTTCTTGGTTTTTTGGAAAGTTTGGGAGAAAAATCAAGAAAATAGGGTCTGCTGATCCAAAGAAGAGAATAGCCTAGTAAAGGGCAAAACTGGTCTCTTTTGTATCTACTAAAGATTTGTGGGTTTGGAAACCTTAGAAACATGTTGGTTGAAGTTTTTTAAGGTGTGTAGAGGTGGAGGGAACACTTGGTGAATGTAAATCCAAGTTTGGAGTCTTTGGTGGCATTGTGTGCATTTGGGAACACCATTGAAACATAGGGGTTGGGTCCATATTGTGCTTGAATTTGCAAGTTTGTGGTTAGATCCTCCATCCTCTACATCAAATGGTATAAGAGCATCAACAAAGTCTTTTGGGAGTAGATAAGTTCTAGGTTTCGTCATCATAGGAGTCTTTGTCATCCTTAGTGTGCTGGTCCCTTTGTTGAAGCCTTGGAGTGTCTAATTCTTCCTTGTGTGTCCCAGAGTTGAAAGGTACATAAGTGGTGTCCAGAGATTTCTTGGTGAGGAAAGAAAGAGAATCAGTGAGTTGGCCCTTAGGAAGGAACAAAAATTGTTGTGAAAATGCCTCCTAAAAATCAAATGGCTAGAGAACTTGAAGAATTGAGAGAAGAGTTGGCAAGAGAGAAAAGAGAGAGGAGAGAACTTGAAGCATCTAGAGTGAAGGAAGAAAGATAGATGAGAAGAGAGAGGCTGAAGCTTATTGCAAGGATAGAATCCTTGGACAAGGAAAGACAAGAACTTAGAGGAGAAGAGGTTAGAGGAAGAAATCATGGAGAGAACCATGAAGAAGAAGAGGTTGGTAATGCAAGGCAAGAGCATGAGACAACAGATGATCCTAAAGAAAGGAGATTTATGAGAATCATTAAGGTAGTAAAAGGTAATGGTGGGAAGAACCATATTTATTTTCCAATATACCAGGGTAAAATGGATAGTGAAGAAGTGCTAGGGTGGATAGAGGCTTTTGAGAACTACTTTGATCTTGAAGACATAGAGGCAGATAAGAAGGTAAAAGTAGCAAAAGCAAGACTAAGAGGAACAACACTCACTTGGTGGAATAGTGTTCAAAATGAGAGAGAGGAAAGGTGGTGTAGGGCATCTAACCTATGTGGCAGGGGGGAACAAGTATCTATGTTGCCAGACACCTTGCCACTCCATGAAAGCAAGGATTCAAGTAGATTAGGAAGTTGGAATAAAGGTTTGGTCCATATTTTACAAGTTGTTCTATGTTTTGTAATAAAGGCACATGTAAGGTCCACGAGCATTTTGGTGTGGTTATAAACCAAGTGACTCCATGGGACCAAAAGGCCTTAGAATAGGGTATTTAGAGTCTAAACAGTATTAGCAAAAAGTGGTTGTTTGTTTGTTTTATGGTTGAGAACACCTATATGGTTGTTCCAATGGTCATGTAGACCTTTATATATGTCATATGTGATCTTAGTTGAAAGGGGGAGATTAGAGTGTACGGTGGTTTGGAGAAAAAACAATAAAAACTTCAATTTTTTGGAAATTTATTGGTAATCGCTCGGCTGTTAAGTTGGTACGGATCAGTATGGAACTTTTATGATTTATAAGTGTATGAAATAGTTGCAAGGGTGATTTAGGAAACTTTTGGTTTTGGTTTGACTCAAAAAGGAGTTGGGGTTTAAAAGTTATCTGCATTTTAGTAGAAGGTGGTCTGAAAAGCCTTATTTCCTAGACCCTTCCACAAATGCATCCCTAACTTGCATTCCAATTGGTGGCACTCTCCAAAACTAAGGGATATGAAATTTAGGATACTAGGCAACATAATGCCAGAGGTTGGAGGCCTAGAGAGAAGGGAAACTATTTTTCCAAGTCGGCCCTAGGTCAAGCAAGCCCATGTGCTTGACCGATTTTTGCAAGGTAATTGGTGACAGTCATGGTTGCAGGCACTTCTAATCAGCTTGAGTGCTAGAGTTGGATGCATTGAGTGTTTTGGAGATTGGCTTAAGTTTTTTGGGTCTTGGGAACCCACCTTTCCTATTCTTCCTTGAAGCCCTAGCCTAACTTAATCAACTAGGCCTAGGTACCAAGAAGCAATTTGGAGGGTGTTGAACCAAGATCAGCCCAAAAGCTTTTGGATTCTTAGTAGGTGCCAAGAAGGGTGTTTGGAACTATGGATAAGTCCCTATGCTATTAAGGGATACTAGGAGAAAAGTGAAAAGAAGTGAATTGGAAGGCTACAAGGTTTGTAGGCCTAGAAGTGCAAAGGTGTGTTAAGAGTTTGGTGGAACCAAACAAATTGATGATTTTGGGTTGGAATAGTATGTCCATGATTGTCTCCATTTCTGGTGATAGTTGGTGAGGCTTTTGAAGTAGGATTTCCTTGTTTGGCTGGGAGGTTGAGTATACTTGGAGTGGGTAAGAGGACTTGTGAGAAGTCCTAGAATCCTAAGTTGGATTGTGATAGCCATTTATTGGCTTGTGGAAGGTAGTTGTTGCAGACTCTGCATCAAAAGGAGATTGAATAAGATTTCAGATTGGGAGAGAATGAAGACCATGGTGAGAAATCAATTCTTGCCATCTGATTTAGCAATCCAAATAAAGATAAGAAGGAACAATTTGAAATAGAGGGATATGGATGTCATGTCCTATATTGAGCAATTCCATACCCTAAGTATTAGGGGAGGATTGGAAGATGAAGATGAGAAGGTGGCTAGGTACATTAATGGCCTCAAGTACAATATTCAAGATGAAATAGGATTGAATGTACCAAGGACACTTAGAGAATTTTTTTAGTTGGCAATCCGGGCAGAGGAGAAGTTGAAAAGAAAGAATGAGAGGCAAGCAAATAAAAGAGGAGGTGGAACAATGAGAGGAAGAGGTGTAAGAATTCAGTTTGACACTTCAAACAATCAAGACACAGATAAAGGAAAAGATATTACATCTGAGACAAGAGGAAGTTTCAGGGGAGGAAGATTTGGAAGTGGAAGAGGTAATAGTGTTTTCACAGGTAAATGCTTCACATGTGGAGGAGTAGGCAATCAATCCTACAAGTGCACTAAGAAAGGTGTGGATTTCAAGAAGGAGGAGAGGAGAGTTACCTTGACCCAAGGAGAAGAGGAAGAAAAGAAGTACGATAATGTAGACCCTAAACTTGAAGGAGAATCTTTGATGGTGAGAAGAGGACCACAAATGCAGTAGCAAAAGGAGACTAGACCATCCATTTTTAGGACAAATTGCATGAGCCATGGTAAGATTTGTAAGATGATAATAGACTCAGGTTCCCTTGATGATTTATTGTCTTATGAAATGGTAAATGAACTAGGATTGAAGAAGTATCCTATTGATAGACCATATAGGGCATCTTGGGTCAGTGATGCACAAAATAATATTGTAAGGGAGCAAGCAATAGTGGATTTCTCTATAGGAGAATATAAAGATAAAGTTATATGTGATGTAATTCTAATGATATGCTGCCGTATAATCCTTGGAAGGCCTTGGCAAGCCTCAAGGAAAACTATTCATTTTGGCTCATCAAATGTTTATATAGTACACAAAGATGGTGTGAAGTTTAAGCTAAATCCTTTGACTGGTCATGATGAGGAAAGAGTTATTTGTTTTGGCAAGAAAGAGTTTGTGGACTTGCAGGAGTAGAGGGAGAGTAAACATGATATGATAGATCTGCCACTGAAGCCATCTCTTTTGGTTATGAAGGATAAGATTGTTCAAGACAAAACTCAGAATTTTGCTTACAAGCAGACATCGACAACAAAAGGAGTGATGATAGGAATAGTATGGTGTCCTTTGGTGACAAGAGTGAACAAAGAAGTGAACATATCCATGGAGGATAAGAGACAGGGTCAGCATGACCTCAAACAACAAGTTATTTAGACTTTTTCAAGGATAAAACATGACTGTTCACAATCAGCAGATAGTAAAGTTACCATGACTAGTAACAAGGATCCAATGCTTTTTGTTTCTAATGATTTGTATGCAGGTGTGCAGGGTAATACATTACAGGTGCAAAGTTGCAAACATCCCTCTAGAAGGATGGGAGGAAAGAAGATAGTACCCCTTAACTCTTGGGACAAGAATTTCTTTGAAGGTGGGGTGTTTGGTGTAGGGGCACCTATTAAATCATCTAAGAGAGTCTTGGTACCAGATGAAGATAGAGGATCAAAGACATTATTGATTGTTAATTGGGATATATTAAAACCAATAATGGAATTATGTAATAAACAATCTACTTTGAAAGAAAAAATTCATAAAAGTCCTAGTAAGGACCTAAGGGCAACATGATGTAAAATGGCCAAAAGAGCCATATGGGGTCATCTTAGGATAGTTTCATACTTAGTTGCATTTAATAAATCCATATGACCAATTTTGAGTCAATGGAATAGTTTAGAAAGTTAGGGAATGCATCAAAACTATAGTTTGAAATTTGAATTTCAAATTCAAACGGTCATATTATTTTTGGAGGGAAAGTAGTAATTTGGTATTTTTTTGATTAAATAAACCTTTGTAACCAACTTGGTTGGTTGGACAGGTGCATATAAGCCTATTTAAGTTGTAATGAGCATATGCAAGACATGAATCATTATTGGTATGGAAAAAATCATAGAAATTGTATGGAACAACAATCATACTTTCCTCTGCATCAATAAGAAAAATGAAAAAATAAATGATACTTATACATACAATGGGGCTCTTTGTCTGAATGGAAATCTTTGATGATCTAGGATGCCGAATCTATACAGGCTCATTACTAGTAGCCACACCCTATATACAATAAAGAATTTAATTAAATGGGATTACCACAAACATTTTACAAGAATGCATCGATATTTAATCAATTAGAAAACATCTAATTAGCTTTTCTTTGTCAGTGCATGCTGGCTCACCCCTCGCACTTTGTCCCCCCGGGGCAGGTGGTATCTACAAGATAAAAGAAAGATTAGCAACCATATATGCTACAATATCAAATAGAAAAAAAAAATGTGAACACAAAATAATGTACTATAGATGTCTCAAGGCCAAATGAAATGGCCGAGAGTGTAGCATCGTCTATCTGTCTGAGCTCCTCCTCAGTCATCAACTAAACATGAATGAAGATCACATACATGTAAAAGTTAGTATGGCTTAAAAATTAAAATTACTCTATTATAAAAATTAACTTTAAATTTCAATAAAAAAAAAAGGTATACATGTACCGACACTGAAGGAGTCTGTGCCTCTCCATTCCCCTCCTCTCTCGCATCAGGGTTTGTAGCCTCTGCACGTGCCTCTGGTGTATCCTTGTCTAATACAAAATGATACTCAAGAAGATCACCTATGGGACTGAGGAAAATATTCTTGCATGTAATGCAAGTGTGAGGCACACAAATGTGTGATGAGCTAGCCGATGATGAACTGGCACCAACATCATCAACATGAGGAGGCAGGACTAACCTAGCTTGAGATATCATTAGGCTACTCAGCCTATGAATGGCTTTGATGGTCTGAGAGCTAGCCTCTACCATAATATCTGGATGCTGCACTCAAGGAGTGGGGGAAAAAAGTGCCAAGTTTCTTCTACTGGGAAGAGGGTCTATCCTGAGGAGCTCCTAGTCCTAAGCCCATGTTGGGCTTCATGCTCCAATAGTTCACTTTAAGTTTCAACACAAATTCTGCATATAATTTTCTAAGGAAATAAAATGGTATGTCTAAATTGCCATGTGGAGGGATATCAAAGACCATCCACCAAAGATCCCAAAAATTTGCACGTATGGCATCATTTGTGCACTATTTAATCGATAGTTTGGTTTTTTTTAGGTCAACTGGTATACCTATTTTTCGGTTAGCAAAAAGGCTAGCCAAATCATCTTTGGTTATGTTGAGGGCCACGACCTCATCATAATCCAAACCATCATCAAACATCTGGTGCATTTCATCATGCCAATGAAAAGTGGCATTTTGTTGGTTCGTAAGGGTTTCAATGTTATCCACTATGGTGTTTAACGTTGATAACATAGGAGCCAGTGCAGGTACATTATTATATGTTCTATGCAAACCTCTCAACTCGGTGAGATTTTCATTTATCAAATCCTCATTTCGAGGAGAGTTTTGAGGAGGTAGAGGATCATTTGGTGGATGGTTTTGTGGGGATACTGGATCGTTTGGTGGTGGGTTATGAGGAATATTATTCCCTGCCTTAGTGTCATCATTCTGATCAGCCATTCCTATTGAATTGCAAAATGTAATATATATTAAAAAAAATCTAAATTTTAACCATTTTTGTCAAAAAAACCCTAGATTCAACTAACACAAACAAAATCATCCTAAAATCTATTAAATTTGGATTAAAAATGAGTTGGGAAAAAAAAACATACCTAAATATCTGATATCCAATCTCGTATCTGATATCCGATCGAAAATGGTAATACTGGCTCCAAATTTGCGTAAAATGAGGGCCCTCGATCTATGATTTTATTTAATCCAATGCGCAGGTATCAGATATCTGATATTATATCGGATATTTGATACAACATCGGATATCTGATATGGCCGCAATACCATTTTATATATTTTTATATTATATTTTATATATATTATATTAATTTACTATATATTATAATATAAAATATTATATTACATAATAATAATATTATTATATTATATTATTATAATTTATAAAATATTATACTTTTTTATTATATATTATATTATAAGATATTACTTTTTATTACTATATTATATCTTATATATATTATATTACATTACTATATATTATAATATATTAAATATTATATTATATTATTATAATATATTAAATATTATATTATATTATTATAATATAATATAATATTATAATATAATATAATATAATATTATAATATAATAGTATGATATATTATTTAATAATATTATTATTATTATTTAATATGATATATTATTTAATAATAATATCATATTAATAATATGATATTATTATTAAATAATATATCATATTAAATAATAATAATAATATTAAATAATAATAATAGTGCGATAATATTATTACTCTATCCGGTCGCTTGTCAGATATTCGATTGAAATCGAATATCCGATATCATATCGGATATAATTTGATAAGGCTTGGCCTTACCTTCCAGGTTTGGTTCCTGGATAGGTGAAAAAAAGTTAAAGCGGATTTTGAAGTGCTTTTAGGCATCTTCAAACTCTCTTTTTTTCACATCGCCACTTTTTGGCACACCATGATCCTGCACATACCCCTTATTTGAATTTAAGGATACATACCAATAAATTTTGCAAAAAATGTGTCTAAATTGAGTCCAAAAAATATTTTGCATGTGGGTCATGATTTTGGTTACCAATCCTCCTTCTTACAACATCTCTTTGATTAGGGGGAACACGTGTATTATTTTTCTAAAAATGTTTGATCAATGATTTCAAAGCTTCACTAATTTCTTTATCCTTTCATGGTAGTCTATTTCTAAATGTTCATAACTCTTTTTTCTTTGGATCTTCCAATCTCTCATGCCTTAGCATGGCTCTCCTTAGAGTACCTCTACCAATTTTCAATGTTTTTCTTGTCTTTGTCATGAGTCAATATTTTTTCATTTGGGTACTTACTATTGTCGATGTAACTACTTGTCTTGTAATATTACTATCTTTGGTGCAAGATTTAGAACCCACTTTGTGATAATCACTCATTAGATTCTTTACAATACTTTTTTCATTTGAATTGTCCATTGTTCTTAGCCCAAGAATCTTCATGATAGGTCTAAATTTCAAATTCCTCATCATTTCAACAAATAATTAGCATTGACTTGTAATATTTGATTCTTCAAAGAATAATCTTCACATATGATTAACTTTTCTTTGACAAGTATGCTTTCTAATCTTGTCAGACATTGATTTCAAAATGCTAGTATCAATATTAATCAAATATTTTAGTCTTCTATAATGAATTCTAGAAGGTGTTATAATCTCTTACATTCACTCAACCATTTGAACATCAACATAAGGTTGAGTGTTTTACATACCTTGAACTAAAGATGATGTGCCTTGGCAATAAGATGCAAAAGATGGAATATCACCTAGTTGATATGTTATGTTGTGCATTCAACATGACATTATGGAGTGTGTACATCATTGGATCTACAAATTAGTGTCTCTTTAACATGAGAGGATGATATGACTCTAACAGTGGAAGATGGTGTAGCTTCACAATTCATTTGTCTTCTTGAGTGTAACAGTCTCATTTGTTCTCTTTGTCTTTCCAATTCTTCCTCTTTGTTTCTTTCTATCGGTGGTTCTTGTTCCTCTTCAAAAGTCAATTCTTCATTATTGCTTTGCAATTTTTTTTGTTCACGTAGTAATTTCATTTCATCTCTTTTGATTGCCAAATCTCTCTTCCTCTCTTCATTTGTTTTAGTTTTTGGTTTCTTCCTTGGCATTATGATGATTTCTATATGTCAAATTATTCAAACATCTGAATTACTTACAATTTGTAAATTACAAATCATTCAAATACATATAAAAATTGTAATTATTTTAATGAATATACAATATATTAAACAACTTGCCAAATTTCTAACCATGTCCAAATAACAATTCATTCAAACATACAAATTTTAATGAATTCATTATATATTAAACAACATGTCAAATTATAATCAAATTTGTCTCTATATAACAACAAAAAATATTTTAAAAGGATTGCACTAACCTTTTCTATAGAAAGAATATTCAAAAAGCCTTCAAATAGCATATCCAATGATTGAATTTGGTGTTTTCTAGCTTCAAATAGAATGAAAGAATCTTCAAAAAGTTTTCAAGTAGTGTTTGCTAACTTCCAGCAGCTTAAAACCTATGTTTTCTATTGGAACAATAGAATACCCAATAGACAAAAAGTAGAATATGAATCAGCAGGGACCCAAACTTGCTTTATGACCACTTTTTGGTGTTTTCATATAGTGCATACATAGTATAGTGTGTACGCACTATAAAGTGTGTATGCACTATGTGAAAAATAATCTCTCGCTATCCCACCATCCCCCATCCCCTACTCTCTCTCCTCTCCCATCCCCTACTCTCTCTCCTCTCCCATCCCCTACACTCTCTCACTCGTTCTCTCCTCGCTCATTGCCTACTCTCTCTTGCTCTCCCTTTCCTACTCCCTCTCCCACTCCTACTCTCTCTCACTCTCTCTCCCATCCCTTACTCTCTCTCACTCTCTCTACTCTCCCATGCCCTACTCTATCTTACTCTCTCTCCCATCCCCTACTCTCTCTCACTCTCCCTCTACTACTCTCTCTCCCATCCCCTACTCTCTCTCACGCTCTCTCCTCTCCCATCCCCTACTCTCTCTTTTAAAAAAACTCCCATCCTCTCTCTCTCCCTCTCCCACTACCTACTATCTCTCCCATCCCCTACTCTCTCTCTCTCTCTCTCCATCTCCCATTCCCTAATCTCTCTCACTCACACACTCTCATCCTCCTCTCTCTCTCTCTCTCATTCTCCCTCTCCCACTCTCTCTCCCATCACCTACTCTCTCTCTCCCATCCCCTACTCTCACTCTCTTTGTCCCATCCCATTCTCTCTCTACCACCCCCTTCTCTCTCTCTCTCTCACTCTCACATTCTCTCCCCTCCCCTACTCTCTCTCTTACACATACTCCCATCCCCCTCTGTCTCCCTCTCCCACTCCCTCTCCCACCACCTACTCTCTCTCCCATCCACTACTCTCTCTCTTAGGCTACTCTCTCTCCTCTCTTCCATCCCCTACTCTCTCTCTCTCCCTCTCTCCCCTCCCCTAATCTCTCTCTCTTACACATACTCCCATCCCCCTCTGTCTCCCTCTCCCACCACCTACTCTCTCTCTCCCATCTGCTACTCTCTAGATCTCTCTTAGACACTCCCATCCCCCATCTCTCCCCCTCACCCACTCCCTCTCCCATTGCCTACTATCTCTCTCTCACACTCTCTCTCCCTCCCTACTCTCTCACTCATCCTATACTCTCATTCTCTCTCTCCCATCCCCTACTCTCTCTCACACTCTCTCCCATCCCCTACTCTCACTCTCTCTCTCTCCCATCCTATACTCTCTCTACCACCCCTACTCTCTCTCACACTCTCACATTCTCTCCCATCCCCTACTCTCTCTTGGTCTACTCTCTCTCTCTCTCTCTCTCTCCCCCTCCCCCCTCTCCCATCCCCTACTCTCTAGTTATCTCACACACACTCCCATCCCCCTCTCCCTCTCCCTCTCCCACTTCCTATTGTCTCTCTATCTCACTCTCGCCCTCTCTACTCTCTCTCCCATCCCCTTCTCTCACTATCTCTCTCCCATCCCCTGCTTTCTGTCTCTGTCACCCTACTCTCTCTCACATTCTCAAACTCTCTCCTATCCCCTACTCTCTCTCTTATAAACTCCCATACCCTCTCTCTCTCCCCCTCCCTCTCCCTCTCCCACTACCTCCTCTCTCTCCCTCTCTCTCCCTCCCATCCCCTACTCTCTCTCTCCCCTCTCCCATCCCCTACTCTCTCTTTCACATATAAACACAACCATCCCCCCTCTCTCCTCTCCTCTCCCATCCCCTACTCTCTCACTCGCTCTCCCTCTCCCACTCTCTCTCCTACTACCTAATCTCTCTCACTCTCTCTCGCACTCTCACTCTCTCCCTCTCTACTCTCTCTCACACTCTCACGCTCTCTCCCATCCACTACTCTCTCTTTCTCAAGCCACTCTCTCTCCCCCTCTCCCATCTCATACTCTCTTTCTTTCACACATACACACACACATACACACACACACACACACACTCCCATCCCCCCACTCTCTCTTCTCTTCCATCCCCTACTCTCTCTCCTCTCCCATCCCCTATTCTCTCTCTCTCTCTCTCTCACTCGCACACTCTCATCCTCCTCCTCTCTCTCTTTCTCTCCCTCTCCCACTCCCTCTCCCACTACCTACTCTCTCTCTCTCTCTCTCCCCCATCCCCTACTCTCACTCACTCTCTCCCATCCCTGACTCTTTCTGCTACCCCCTACTCTCTCTCACTCTCACACTCTCTCCCATCCCCTACTCTCTCTTTTACACACACTCCCATCCCCCCCTCTCTCCCCCTCTCCCACTCCCTCTCCCACCACCTACTCTCTCTCATACTCTCTCCCATCCCCTACTCTCTCTCTCTTCCCTCTTCCATCCCTAGTTTCTCTTTCACACACATACACACTCCCATCCCTCCTCTCTCTCACTCCTCTCCCATCCTCTACTCTCTAGATCTCTCACACACACTCCCATCCCCCCTCTCTCTCATGCTCTCTCCCTCTCTACTCTCTCTCTCCCATCCCCTACTCTCACTCTCTCTATCCCGTCCCCTACTCTCTCTGCCACCCCTACTCTCTCTCACTCTCTCTCATGCCCTACTTTCTCTTACACAAACTCACATCCCCCCTCTCTTCCTCTCCCACTCCCTCTCTCATTGCCTACTCTCTCTCTTAGGCTACTCCCTCTTTCCCCTGTCCCATCCCCTAATCTCTCTCTTTCACACACACTCCCATTCCCCTCTATCTCCTCTCCCATCCCCTACTCTCTCTCTCTCTCTCTCTCTCTCTCTCTCTCTCTCTCCCATCCTCCTCTCTCTCCCACTCTCCCTGTTCTATCACCTACTCTCTCTCTCCCCCTCCTCCATCCCCTACTCTCTCTCTCTCTCTCTCTCTCACACACACACACACACACACACACACTCCCATCCTCCTCTCTCTCTCTCACTCTCACTCTCCCTCTCCCACTCCCTCTCCTAGTGCCTACTCTCTCTCTCCCTCCTCTATCCCCTACTCTCAATCTCTCTCTCCCATCCCATACTCTTTCTACCACCCCTAATCTCTCTCCCCCATCCCCTAATCTCCCTCCCCTCTCCCATCCCCTAATTTCTCTCTCTTCCACTCCTACTCTCTCACACACTCTCACACTCTCATCCTCCTCTCTCTCTCTCGCTCTCCCTTTCGCACTCCCTCTCCCACTGTCTACTCTCTCTCTCTCTCCCCCATCACCTACTCTTAATCCCTCTCCCATCCCATACTCTCTCTACCACCCCTACTCTCTCTCACACTTCCTCTCTCTCCTATCCCCTAGTCTCAATCTTTCTCTCCCATCTCGTACTCTCTTTCTACCACCCCTACTCTCCCCTATCCCCTACTCTCAATCTCTCTCTCTCATCCCATACTCTCTTTGTCAACCCTACTCTCTCTCTCACTTCCTCTCTCTCCTCTCCCATCCCCTACTTTCTCTCTCTCTCTCACACACACACCCACCCCCCCCTCCTCTCTCTCTCACTCTTTCTCTACCTCTCTCCTTCCCTCTTTATGCACTATTTAGGTCTTAATAGTGCATGCACACTAAAGCACATATGCATTAAAGTGCGTAAATAATATTAACACTCAAATTTTAAAAAAATTTATATATTGCATGCATGCTATAGGGTGCATGCACTATTTAAAGGTTTGCATTCTACTAAGCCTAAGGCTTGGTTTTGCCTTAGGGATCCAACCCAAACGTTTGGAGTTTGTAAATTGGTCTGAGACATGTTTTGCTGCAAACATACAAAAAATGATTGATTTTTGTTGTGTGCTCTCTTCAAGTTTCCTTGTAGTTGAGCATCGATAAAATCAAGTTACATTACATTGTAGGTCTTTGTGTTAGCTATATAACCATATCATTTATTTTTTATTTGAACTATTTCAAACCTTTCAACTATAATTTCTTTTGAATGTATGTCCATTTTTTGTCAAAAACCAACATGTACTAATTGGGTTGTAGATTTTAGCTCATTCAATGAATTTTGCAACAACTTATCTTTCAGAAACTAGACTCCATTCTACACACTTTAAAAAAAAAAAAAGTTTTGATTTTAGATTAGCCTTCAATCATTTCTAGGGGAAGCACATTGATATTTCACATTTTTGGGATGTGTCTAATTAAAAAATTCATTTTAAAAAATACACATTATAAAATTACCTAAAAAAAAATATGGGATAAACTACATAGTGTTAGGTAACTTTTGATTAGAGCAATTAAAGAATTTCAAAAAAAAAGTTAAAATTTTAAGGGGGCCACACTTTGTACTATGTTATGTTTTTTTGGAATAAACAGTACCACTTTTTGTCGCCCCTTTTTTTGAGGACCTAAAACTAAACCATTTTGAAAAAAAATTTGTAGCTTAGAAACTAGATTCAAAGGACTACTACTTTTATTTTTGTCATATCTTGAAATTTTGAGTGTAACTATCTTCAAATTCTCATTGAAGTTTAGAAATTGTTGATTTCAGAAAAAAGGTGTCCACTTATACCCCCCTTATGGTACCACAACTTGGTGCACTTAGCTAGGGCAGACCCCTAACAAGTTAGATCACCATAAGTGGTCAAACATTGTAGCTCTAATAGGCTCACTTTATTACTACAGTAGTTAATATTTGTGGTTGTGGTTGTGTTTTAGGATTTTTTTTAATCAAATCTTTAATATTTTTAGGAAAACATGTCAGTCCCATAGAGAGCTTGCACTACAAAAGGCTTTTCTTACAAAATTTCTAGAGAAATTGTTTGATGTCATGGATTTATCTTATATCATTCAATTACTATATTTTTTAGCCATCAGGAATTTTTAGATGCCTAGAAGGAAGAGCGTTGCATAAAACTATGTAAACGGACATTGAGATTCTTGGACTAACTAAGGTAGTTACAATGTAGAGCATGACATAGTTTTTCGGATGGTTCTCATCTAATGATAGAAATAGGGGATGAATATATTATTGATTCCATATCTTGTAGTTTATTTTAATGTGGTTTTGGGTAGACTTATATTGAACTCTAAAATAGACCAGAGTGAATAATAGTTTCCAAGAAACTCTATCTGGATTGCACATACATCCCTTGTACACTTTTTATGGCAAAATGTTTATTAATCATTTGTTTTATTTGAAGATTTATATCCTTTTAGATGTGTATGCAAAGTGTTCATAAATTATTTGATATAATTCCTCAAATAAATTTGGTCTCATAATCACTAATGGTCACCAAATACACACAAGATTTCTAAACAAAAAAAAAAAAAAAAAAACTTTTCAAAAATTGTTGTCAAAGAAATCCATTGGAAGCTAGAAGTTGGAGTCAGAATCCCTCTACCCTATAGTGGTAGACTACAACTTATAATAGTGCCAAAGAACATCATTAATATACAATTTTTCATTACACAGAAAGTGGTAAGAAATGAAAGGTCTTCGATGCCTCTTTATCTTTTTTAATAAATAAGTGTCATATAATTTATTACTTGATCTTAATTCTATGGTTATTTATTGTTATAAAGCTTATATTATTTAAAAATAAATTCTTAATAAAAATGGTATACTAGTACAAATTTCTATTTCATTTTTAAAAATGCTTTACTATGATTATATATTAATATTTTGTGTTCTCTTGTATTAGGCTCTGTGGATATTTCTTCATATTTCACATCACGTTAACCCTTTTTACAAATAATTCATACTCACTCCATTACCGATTTGCAATTCTATGTGCATCTTTCTTGTGTGTCAATATTTTCATTTTATTTTCATGGATTTCAATATGTTCATTTTCTTTCACGGGTCTATGATGATCTAGTGGAAGCTCAAAGCATTTGAGATCTCCCTTTACATAATGCTTTACAAATTCAAATTTGTCAATTGTGTTAATACATCTTTTGACCAATAATTTTTATGTTAGCGTATTTAAATGGTATTCAGTCGTTGCATTGCTATGAATGGTTCAAGGAGTGGGGATTTTATTTCATACCACATACACATATAAATGTACTATGAAGATTTTAAAAATAATGGAATTTAATTAGGGTTGAAAATACATTATGTCCACCTACCCAATCGAATGGGGACAATATTCTAGATATTTAGGCATTTAGTATTAGTATGGATGGTGTGATTTTTTGCTCCAAGTAGGTGTAATTTGTGGGACATTTGATGCCTAGAGGATGTTTCTAGTTGAAGAATTTCTCTGTAATAGAGCCCTTTTAATTTTTTTCCTAGAATCATTCCTTTTTGGTGATAACCTATATCTATATTTGGTTTGGAAAGACATTATAAATTTTGGAGAGCATCAAGAGTTTGGTGCATTACAAGAGGTTGTCTACTTCCAAATCTTGAAATGTCATGATAATATGATAAAAGAAATCTTTTTCCATTTGCTAATTTACTAGTTTTCTTTTGTTTGTTCTCATGACAAAGTAAAAGAATCTTTTTTTAAAAATCTAGAGGATTCATATATGTCAGATGAAAAATAGTGGACATTATTATGAAACCAATCTTTTTCATGCAATGTAGTGGTTTATGGATGGTTGTGTATACCCATCAACCACAAAGTATACATAAAAACCAAGTTTTGTCTATTTATGACAAGTTCTAAATACTTGATATGTGCAAAATCAAACATGAGATATATCATTATTCAACATATTGACTCTTTACAATAAGACTTTTGAAAGAGGGGAATCCCACAACTAATGTGATTTCTAATACAAATCAAAGTGATATAATCATTAAAGATATTCTCAATTTATTATAATCAATATATCCCAATCAACCATATCCCTTGATGAATTTTTTTGGCTCCATTCAATAAATGAACATGGACTACTAATCTTGGTGGGATGGAAAGGAATTATTAACAAATTCAGTAAAAAGTTGGTGGGATGGAAAGGAATTCTTTTAAGCCAAGCTGTTAAGTTAACTCTTCTTAAAGCCTGTCTCCAAAGAATTCCTACTTATGCTCTTAGTCTTTTCAAAATTCCTTTTAAATTTGCTTAGTCAATTGATAAAATTCAAAGAAACTTCTTATGGACTAGCTTTGAGGAAAAAAGGAGAATGCCTTTAATTTCTTGGGATCAAGTATGTAAACCTCGCAGTGAAGGGGGATTGGGAATTTGGAAAATCAAAAGTTTGAATAAAGCCCTTTTAGCCAAATAGGGGTGGAGATTATACCATGACAACAAAGAGATGAGTACCATTTGGAAACATAAGTATCTCTTCGATGCTTATTCCCTTCCAGACTACCTCGACTCTCCTGATGTTATCCACTCTTCCTCCATATGGGGAGCTGTTCAAGGGACCAAGAAAACTTTAGAAAAAGGATGTTTCTAGAAAGTTGGTAATGGACTTAAAGTGAAATTTTGGAAGGATACTTGGCTTATGGACCATCCTTTGATTGAATATTTTCATGACAAGGCCTTAATTGATCAATGCAAGTAGGGATTTGGCCTTCTTGTTAGTCATTACTGACAGAATGATTCATGGGTGAATTTAACTGATGTTGGTCAAGGCTTCAGTAATATCCAATTATCCCTAAATGTTGTTTCTCTTTACCCTTATCTTGAGGATGAAATTATCTGGTATGCTGATCCTAGTGGGAAATTTAAACTCTCTTCTTTCTTTTCTTCTAAGGATAAGAGTAATCAACCTCTCTGGTCTCAAGCTTGGATTAAGGGCCTCATACCCAAAATTAACATTTTCTTTTGGACTCTTCTCCAAAACAAAATTCTAACCCTTGAAAACTTGCAAAAAAGAGGAATAAATTTGGTAAATAGGTGTTATTTATGTAGAAAGGGACTTGAAGATAGAGATCATATGTTTTTGAGATGTTGTTATACCCAGGAAGTATGGACTGAGATTTTGAATTTTTGGGGTATGACATGGGTCCATCAAAACAATGTGGATCTTTCTTTCAAGAGTTGGAGATGCACCTCAAAGTATCTTGATGCTTAATTTCTTTTGAAACTAACCCTCCCCCACCTTTGGTGGGGCATATGGAAAGAAAGAAATAACATGATATTCAAAAATAAAGATCTTCTAGGATGGGTGCTTGGTTAGAATATCATCAAAGCCTTCAAGGAGAATCTTAATTCCTTGAGGGAGCCTGCTCAAACCTTCCAAATTGATTACATTTTAAGATCTCAAGGATCTAAGTTGAAAATTGATAATCCTAGATCGATTATAAAGTGGCTAGCTCCTTCTAGTGGATGGATCAAAGGGAATTTTGATGGAGCAACTAAGGGTAACTCGGGAAGAGAAGGATGTGGAGGTGTTCTTAGAGATCATATGGGAAATATTATTGATGCTATAGCTATCCCTATTGGTCACTTGAATAGCCATATTGTTGAAGCTACTGATGCCCTTTATACGACTATTTTAGCTATTGAATTGGGCAGCTCCAAATTATGGTTGGAAGGTGATTCTCTAAATATTATAAATATCCTTAATAATAAAAATTCTATCTCTTGGTTTATAGAGGCAATGGTTATGAAAATGAAAACCTTATTTCAAAATTTTTAAAAGGTGGTCATTTCCCATACTTATAGAAAAGCCAACGGGGTCATTGATTGGATAGCAAATCATGCTATTCAAAAGGGGCAAAAGATGACATGGCACAATGAATTAAACAAACATGTGGATCTTAAAGAGATTGCTAATTATGATGTTATTCATTCCAAAGTGGGAAAAATTTGTTTGGATTAGAAATTTAATGATTTGTGGGAGTGGCCTTACAATTGTTAGATTACCATCCCTGAGGAGGTACATTCATGTGAAAGCTATGTATTCTCTACACGTACCATCAAAAAGGCATCCTCGTTATTGTTTCACCAAAATTTGGTCTCACTTCTACCTCTTTGCTTTCAATTTTTGGGTGTCTCTAGTTTTTTGTCTGCTCTGCAAAATGGGAGGTGAATCGAGGAAGCAGGAACCCAAAAAATGTGATGATTGGAAGGCTAGGCAAGACATTTGGAAGATTCTCTAGAAAGGGAAGGTGGTTAGCTACCTAGAGTGGTTGCATGGATTCAAACCCCATGTCACCACTACCTTCTTCAAAAACTGGGTGGACAAAAAAGTTACTTTACATGGAGTCTCTATAAAGCTTACTGAGGAATTCATTGCCGAGGTTACTGGTCTCCCCATGAAAGGTATCAAATTTTTGAAGTAGACCAGTATTTCTAATGTGGCCTTCAAAAAATTCTCGAAGATAGATGAAGAGGAGTTGCAATTGGAGAAGAATGGAGACTTCTTTGATGTGCAACAGATTAAAGGTATTTGGCATGATGTGCTTAGTTGTATTCGAGAGTATTTCTTCCTTGATGGAAGGAATAAAAGGGTGCACAAATTCCACTTTGTCTTTCTTAACCATTTAAAGTACAAGGAAAAAATTTCCTTCCCTTTATATTTGCAATTTTCTTTGTTCCAAAGTTTGAATGCCCATAGAAAGAAACAATCTCGACCCATCTTACATGAAGGTTTGATTTTGCTCATTGAGGGTTTTTGTAAAAATAAATCCATTGCTTCATCTCTATCCACTGGAAAACATAAGAGTCCTAAACCCTTAAAAGGTAAAACTGATGAGTATGTTAAAGAGGAAGTTAAGGCTAGACTGAAATACTCTAGCTCTTGAAGAAAAATTGAGGAAGAGGATATGGAGGTGGAGAGCACTGAAGGCTTAGAAAAGGATGTCCTTGAGGAAGAGGAGGGGATGGATGCTGGGGAGTTTAGCTCTAATCTCAATGGTTATACATATATGAAAGACAAAAGTGAGGAAGGTAGAGAGGAAGATACTACTGAGGATAACTAAAAACAAAGCAAGTCTGATAATGAGGATACTCATATTGTGTTTGGGGGAGGTGATAAAGAGATAGAAAATTTAATCAATGGTCCATCCATTTTGAGTGAGAAGGAAAACATGGGGATAGCTTTCACTCCTATAAAGGTGACTGGGGGACAAGATAAGGAGGGCTAGAGCCATCATATTCTTGCAGATCCTTGTGAGGAGGAGCCATTGGATGGGGAGATATAAATTGATAAAGTTGGCCCCTTACCAAACACCACTGCTGATGATGCAGGTGAATCGCTAGTGAGGGAAACCAAACTTTCCTTCCTTCACTTTGCTAAACAAAAAGCTAACTTTTTCCTTCAGGTCGACTCCTAGATTTATAATGAAATAATGGGGTTAAAGAAGAAAGTGGATACCTTGCAACATAACTAGGAGGTTGATTGGGCTATTATTCAATACATGGAGGTGCAAATGGGAGATATCCCAAAAAAACTAAAGGATTATGAGCAAAATCTTAGAATGCTCATCAAGGATAGTGGAACTAAAATGGAGCAGGTAACCTCAAGCATTTGTGCAACTGCAGTGACATTAGGTAAAAGAGAAAATGAAGGAACCATATCTTTGGAGGGCCCTAGCAAGAGGACAAGATAGAGTTCGAGGAAGAAAGCTTTGGTTGCTACTGCTTCTTCAGCTACTAACTCCATCCAGGACACGACTAAGATTGGTAAGGAGGCTATTAAGATTATTATGGAACTATAATAGTTTCCTTGGTCTTCTTTTCTGGATGGGTTCCTATTCAGGTCTTGTTAGCTGGTTGTTATTTCAGGTCCCTGTATTTGGTCCTATTTTTTGGCTTTTAGTTTTAAAACTGTACTGATGGTTCCAGGTCCTTGTAAAACCTCAGTACTTTATTTGGACTTTGTTAGTGGTTTCAAGTCCCTGTAAAACCTAATTTTGGTATTGCTTCTAGTAGGTTTAAGGACTCTTTCCTGTTGGATGGCTTGTTTTTTCCTTTTTTGAGGATGTGAAAGGGTTTTGGAGTCCCTTCAAAACCTGTTTTTATTGTAATCTAAAACATGGACTACTAATCTTAGAGATGACACTTATAGGAGGAGAAAAAATAAATATGTGAAATGATAGACCTCGAAGAGACTCAATGAATAAACTACTGTTAGTTGATATGAAGGATCATAAAATAGATATACACTATAGAAGATAGGAAGATTGTAAATGAAAAGTAAGCATTAGGAGATACGTCAACTACTATATACATATATACATATAAATATACATGTACATGTACATGTACATATAAATATACATATACATATACATATACATATATAAGAGAAACATTTCTGAAGTCAGAAGTATATAAAAACTTAAATTTAAAAGAGAGTCCATGTAGTAATAGCGTAGTTTGATAATTAAGCTTGTGTAGTAGTAGCAATAACTAAACAAGTGGCATTAGCTCATTGATCAAGTTAGAAAGAGATCATTCCTACATGATTCCTATTGTAGACACCTAAAAATCTTTAGAAAATAAAGTATTTTTATTTTCTGAAAAATTCCTGATGACATCATCATTTATTAATTAATTAATTATTTAATTTATTTATTTATTTTTATGCCATTAGATCCCTTTATCTTAATTAAAAATATTTAATTAAGGAATCCCTCCCAAAAATGTTTAAATCTTATTTAAACATTATTTCCTTATTTATTAATTATTTAATTAATAAATTGACCAAAAAACCCAAAATAAATTAAAAAATTATTTTTTGCCCAAAACTTGGCCAATTTCCTTAAGACCACTAACCTCTTCCAAAATCTTCTAATCCTTCTTTAATTTTGATTAAAGGCTAATCCCATCATTTCCTACCCCTAATCCCAACTCAAAATATTTAATTAAGATTAAATATTAATCCTCATGTTTATTAAGTTAGATTTTTTAAAAAAATATCTCCTCAACCCAAACCCTTGAAATAAATAAAACTTTATTTATTTCTTAAAAATCTAATTTATCCTCATCCTAAGAAGTTCTAGACTCTTCTAGAAAGTCTTCATCCTCATCCTAGGAAATTCTAGACTATTCTAGAAAGTCTTTATCCTCATCCAAAGTCTAGACTCTTCTAGAAGATGTCTTTAAACCTAATCCTAATCCCCTCCTAACCTTGTCACATTCTCTAAACATGGGTTAAGACTTACTAACCCAAGCCAAAGTTAACAAATATCTCCTCCTTCACCCACCCTCATTAAATGCCATCCACTTGCCTATCCCTAAGCTAATCCTAAACCATCCTAATTCCTCCTCTAATCATTTGCACAATCCTAAGCAAGCTTAAAACCTTCCTAATCAAGCCCAAGTCGAAATTCCTCTCATCTCTTTCAAAATATCTCAACCATAAAACTTTATGAAGCCCACTAGGCCATAAATGACTCTTCCAAGCCCTTTTATTGCTCTTACAAGCCATTATGAGGATCTTTATGAAGGTTTTATCCCTTGAGCCTCCTTTGTTGACTCATCCTTCCCCTTTCCTCCATCCTCTCACCCTGTGACACATGTCACTCCTTGATTGGTTGTAAGGAAGCACAATCCATGTGCTCTCCTCTCATGCAATCTGAGCCCTCCATGAGCTTTTTCCCATCCTTGCATCTTAGCCCTCAAACCCTCAAGCCTCTTGCCTATAAATTGGATCCTTCCCCTTTGCAAAACAACACAATCCATGAAGTAAAGTCATAATGCCATTTTAAGAAGCCATTTTACATCAAAACCATACACTCACACGCAAATTCCAACTCCATTTGAAGCCCTTTTTGAAGCATAAGCTTGAGCATACATCCTATCTATTTAGACAAAGCCACTCAACAAGAAAGCTTCTCATTGAGAGAGTCCATTAATGGCTCATATTCTCAATTGAGAGTTCATCTTAGTCTATCTTGAAGTTTATGAATTTTTTTTAGTTTGTAGAAGCTTTATTTAAATTTGGTTTCTATTAGCATACTAACATTGCTCATATACATTTTGGCACACCCGGTGGGACCCCGCATGGGTCATCTTCATTAGCTTTTTTAGTCAAGTTTTGTATGTCATTTGCTAATTTTGGCTAATTTTGTTTGTTTTTGTGATCGGTAGGATTGTATAAATTGGTTTTGTAGGTCCACATGAGCATGAAAAAGACAAAGGAATTCATAATCTATCTCATAGTGTTTGTAGATTTTTCAAGCTTATAGGTGGACAAAGCACTTGGAATTCTTCTTCCTCTTCTTGTCTATATTCTTCTTATTCCATCTACTTCTTCTTCTTCTTCTTCTTCTTGTGGGAGATCTTGGCCATTTTTTTTGAAGGAATCAAAATCATACACACTTCTTTTTAGTGCTTAAAATGAACCCCTAAATCATACTTAAATCCATTAAAAACTAAAAATTTGCAACAAAAAAAAAAAAAAAGCCTTTTAACAAGTGAAACTAAACCAATACAATCATTTGCATCCTTGCAACATCAAGGTTTTAGATGCATTCATGCAAAGTTAGGAACACTTCATTTTTGGAAATTTAAAAAGAACTTCAAGTTTCCATTTCAAAAGGTTCAAAATCAACACTAAGTGCACACTAAAATCTAAATCAAAGTCAAAGCATCAATCAAGGATAAAATGAACCTCATTTACAAATATTTTAAAGTTCTTTTAAAAATCTCATGAAAACTAAGAGTCTTAAATGGTTGCCAAAAATTTTCCTAAAAGCTTTGTTATTTGTTCCAAACAAATGTCTTGTTGCAAAATCTTGAATGTTTCTTAAGTTTTTCATGCATCAAAACAATCTAGGAATATTATTTTTGGGCTTAAAATATGCAAACTAGAACACAAAATCTTGAATGAAAACCAAAGTCCAAAGAGTCATTTTCACTTTTGAGTCCAAAACAATCTTGAATGATCTAAAGTTAAAACAAAGCACTTCAAATTTCTTAAAACAACACACAAAATCTCAATCTTGAATGCTCAAAGGAAAAAATTTGAATGTTTAATCACTTGTTTTTGAATGCATGTTGCTAAAATCACTCTTGAGTGCCATGGATTAAAATCAAGTTTGTTTTTTTTTATGAATAAAACAACAAATCCAATCTTGAATGCAAAAGGTCAATTAACCATTGCAATATCAAACACTTCATTTGGAGCTTTTAAAAATTGAACAAAACAAATCTCTTTTCCACATGAAATTTAAGCAAAGTTTGATTTTTGGACATTTAAGAAACCTCGTTAAGTTAAATACAAATTTGCAAAAATCAATTTGAGTAGTTCCTTGGACTCACCTCTTTTCTAATCACCCATCAATTCAACCATTGGTTGCAATCTTAGCACCATTTATGGGGATGGGTCTACTTGAAAAAGGTGTTAAATGTTCCACAATCTAACTCACTCACTTGGTCTTTGAACATTTGCTTTAACTTTATCAAAATTCTTAAATGACCAAAACTCTAGATTAAATCGATCACACTTCAAGTTTGGGCACTAAAATTGAACAACTATTGACGTGGAGGGCCTTTGGGCACACGCTTGACAATCGAGTTTCACACATCTTTGTTGTGGGCTTAAAACAAAATCACACAAACTCTTGAATGCTTTAAAGGAAATTAATCGATACTTGACATGGAGGCCCTCTGGGCGCGCGGGTTTAATTTTTTGTTGACCCTAACTCTTCTTCTTGTATTCATTCTTTGATTGATTTTGCTTTGTTGGCACATTTCAAAGTTGGAATTGAACATTGTCTCTTAAACATGAGTGCTTGCGAAGTCTAGATCAACACACATAAGAGTCAGTTGGAAAAGGAACAAGCGTGTTTTTTAGCCCAAGGTCATCCAAGTCTTCTCTCCACTTGTCGTCTTTCGAGGCCATCTTGGGTGCATAAGATTAGGATCCAAAACCTTGTTTCTCTTTTTAGGAAGTCTGCTTGGGAATTTCATCACCCCTTGGACGACCTCAACTCCAGCGTTCTGGTGGAGTATAAGAATCGGGAGGTGAATCAAAAGACACCTCTCTTGGAATCAAGATTTTTGTCACTCGGGGTAAGCCTCAAGGAACTTTATACCCTTGAGAAGTGAAAGAGGAAAAGTGGGTTACCGCTCCTCTCGGCTGTGTGACATCTTGTTGGTTTCATCTACAGATTTGGGCCTCATGTACCTTTGGGTATATCAAGGACTCCCTAGCTAAACCAATTGTCAGCCTTGTAGACAACCATCTAGAGTGTTAATGTGTTTGAAGTGACTGATCAAAACATTTGTAAAACATACACACTCCTCAGCGCAAGTATCACATTCTGAGAATCAAAAACTTCTATCTGGTTGTTCCTATCTATTGCTTTCTTTTTTATTTGTTGAATGAATGTTTGCCAAGCTTGGTCAATCCTAGCTTAGGGTACACTTAGCGTAGTCATTGCCTATTCCAGAAGTTGAACAAGTTGAAGCAAAATAACCGAGGTCTCTTAAAGCCAAGGAGATTCAAGAATTGATGTCAGGGCAACCCAAACCAAAATAGAAGTTCCACAAAGTTAAACTCAAACCATCTCACGCATACCAAGAACTTTCAGCCAAGAGAAAGGAACTAACACCAAGTCCTTGAATTGCCAAACTCCACAAAGTAGAGGATAAAGCTGCCGACGAAGCACTTCAAGAGGCCTGGTTAGAGCGCACCATCAAATTTAGCCAACATCCAGGAGTTAATCCTGCTTATGCCTTACCAACTAGGCATGATTTCTATGATTAGACACCCTTGTTTCTCCACACCTTCTTGGATAAGCTTCACCTTAGAGTCATCTTTGTAGAAAAGTTAGCCATCTTAGGTTATCCCCTTAAGAATTATTAGCTCATCCATCTCATTTAGGACCAAACCATCTAGCCAGCAATCCAAAATCTTCACATTCAAGCCTTCAAAAATTGTTGTCACCTTGCTAAAAGTTTGCCATTCCTAAAATCTTTCAAAACCACCAATCTCACCAAGGTTATCCCTTTGAAAAAGATTTGTCTAGGGTAATCTAGCTTTGCCACTTGTTATCCCTCATCACCTTGAGCTAAAGGTTGGGATCCACAAGTGGTCAATCTCATATTTTTCCTAAAGGATCATCAGTCTATCTTTAAGTTGACACAATCACCACCAAGCTTGCACATAGGAAAGCAAACCTTTTGTGCTTTGGCAACATATCTTTGAAGTTAGAATTCCCAACCCAATCCTCCTTAGGTTTTGTCATATAGCTTTGCTTCAACCTAGGAAATCATTTTCATAGAAAATCCTTCCTCCCTTTTGCATCCACCAGCATTTGTTGCATCTCATCCCTAGGAGCATTTTTCATGCCACCTGTCACTCGCTTAGCCAAGAAGAAAGAAAAAATGGAGCCCTATCATTTGGATTGAATAGCCTCACCCCCCTTGAGCACTCATCCATCCTTCAGCCCAGAGAAAGGTATGCCATCATCTACTGACATTGAAGCTTTCATGAACCAACCAGGAAATGTAGTATTGGTAAACGCCATTATAGACAAGAACAAAGAGACAATCATGGCTAATTTTTGAAGGGACAATGTAGGAACCTTTGACTTTGGAAGACCCCCTCCATTATCATATCCATCTCACCCACTATTTGGGCAGCT
Source organism: Cupressus sempervirens (assembly GCA_028749045.1). NCBI lineage: Eukaryota > Viridiplantae > Streptophyta > Pinopsida > Cupressales > Cupressaceae > Cupressus > Cupressus sempervirens. The sequence goes on from CM053792.1 coordinate 286,352,020, forward strand.
GCCACCACCCATAGGCTCTTATGATCCAAATTATCCTCAATATATGCCAAAAGAAGAGCCTCCAACCAATCCATATGATCCAACAGACCCAAACATACCATCATCCACCCAAGTTCAAATCTCCATGCCGCAAGCCAACCCAGCCACCACCACTCCATCCTTGGTTCATACCTCTCCGCTCCAAACCCCCTTTACCCAAAACACCTCACCGTTCACACCCTTCACTATTGCTGCTGCTGCTCCCCAACCCAGCCTTCCAAATCCACCCATCTCCCAAATCAGTGCTAGCATCTTTGGCCAACCTCATCAATATACAATAGGGATGCCACCCATGGGGCCAAGTAATCAACCTTTCATCACCCCCAGCTTGTTCACCATAGCCCAAAGCACAATCCCATCATTTCCATTAGGTCTTGGGAGCTCAGTGCCATCAGCCACAAATCCACAAGCTACTACCCTCACTCCACAAAGCTATCAAACACCACAAGCTACTACCAATGTTCTGCCCAGCTCTCAAGTGACCCAAGCTCCCGCCACCACTATACCAAGCTTCCAAATCCAGCCACCAAGCTATCAAACCCCATTAATTCCATTACCTAGCTTTCAATTCCCACCACCAACTAATCCATTACCTCCTATTACCAACTACTTTTCAATGCCACTTCTAGGAGGTAACCCACCAATCCATCCAACCACCAATTATTTGCAAGTACCATCCCAAATCGGGGCGCAACCCACATACCTTGGTCAAACCCCAGAAGCCCCTCGATCCTTTCCCCAAGCTTCACAACCATCTTATACCTTACTTCCACAAAGCAATTCATTTATCCCATAGCTAGCTTATGTTCCTCAATCCCAACCTCAAATCCCATATCAATAGCAAGCCTCACAGCACATGCAACACTATGCACCACCTCCACCTCAGCAAACTGTCATCCACCATGTAGCTGCCCAAACAATGTACAATCCCTATCAGCAAATCCCTTATAGCCATCCATATTCAATGGCTCCATTTAGTGCATACCTACCTCAAAGCACTCCTATATTGGGGGCACCCCAGCCATCACCCATTAATTCAAAATGGGAAGCCATGAAAACAACTTTGAAGAACATCCAAGAGGGAAATGATCCAAAAAATTTCAAGTTTGAGAATGTGTGCCCTTACCCATTTGACCGAGCCATTACCATGACACCATTCCCCAAGCATTTTGAGACACCCAAATTTGACAAATTTAGAGGAAAAGGAGACCCTGTCACACATATTAAAGAATTTTACATGCATTGCCAAGAAGTGGCATACGATGGCATCTTCCTCTTGCGTCTCTTTCCGAAAAGCTTGGCCGAACCAGCTCTTGAATGGTTTTATAGAATCCCCTATGGCACAATTAAAAATTTTGTTGAATTATCTGAGGCATTTGTAGCCCAATATGCCCATCTTGTTGAAACAGAGCTATCAATAGTTGATCTTGTCCACACCAAGCAAAAAGGTGGAGAAAGCCTTCCCGAATATCTGTAAAGATGGAAAACCCTTACCACCCGCATATCTTGCACCTTGCCAGAGCGCCATTTGGTGAAAATGTTTATTGATAATGCCCATCCTAGCTTGGCTCACCACATGACCATGAACTGTTTGCAGACCTACAAAGATATCAAAGAGAAAGGAATGTTCCTTGAGCAAGGACTCATTAAAGATGGTGTGGTCAAGATTTACAAGGAAGCCAACCAAAATCAATCACATTCCAATGACAAGTCTAGGTATTGTAACAAAAACAAGCATGTTGCAACAGATGGCGTCACTGACACCAGACATGTGAATATTGTTGGTCCTTCTCACAACCAGTCCAACCAACCCTATCAACCAAACAATCGGCAAGCTATCAACTACCAACAACAGAATAACCACAGCTATCAAAACCACAATTCAAGACCAAACTTTCAAGAGTCTAGCAATCAAGCTAATGCCATCAATGTAGCTGCAGGACAAAAGCCCAGATTCCAACCTACACCTAGAAACTATACACCCTTTGGTGAGCCATTGGATGTCATTTTTGAGAAATTAGTCAAGGAAAACCTCATCAAATTTCCTCCTACCCAGCAAATTGACCCAAGCCAATCCAAAGCTGCATGGTACAAAGACAATGAGTACTACAAATTTCATAGGGTAAAAGGTCACACTACCCTCAGATGCATGAAACTAAAAGACTATGTGCAGGACCTCATTGATTACAAGGAAATCACTATTGGTGCCCAAACCTCTCCCAATGCAGGCTTACAGATCTATCAAAATGCTTTTCCTCCTCACAACAATCAAAACCTTGGAAAAGCACCTATCCAAACCAACAACAACAACACCAACAACTATCAGCCAAACCAATAGCATGGGAAGAACAATGACCACACTTCATCCTATATAGACTATGGTAGCCTTATAGGTTGTATATCTGAGAAAGAGCCTTCTATCAATGTTATCAATATCCAAGGACCAAACAATGAGTGTGCAGTCACCACTCGAAGAGCCTGATCATCGCAGGCCCACCCATTTCACCAGCACCATCAGCTCCATCAAAAAGCCAGTACAATATCTTGGAACACCTTGGGAACATGCCAGCCCAAATCTCCATTTTAGACCTTCTTCGCACTAGTCCTGTGTACAAGAACATCCTTGACAGTGCTCTCATAGAATCTCATGTCCCTTCTGATATCAATGCTACTGATTTTTGTAATCTTGTTGGACACCTTTCATCCTCATGTGCCCTATCGTTCAAACCCACCGACATACCCGTGGTCGAGCCAGATCACACCCTTCCACTTCGCATAGCCATCATGGTATCCAATTTTGTCGTGAAAAGAGTAATGATAGATAATGGATCAGCCTTGAATATTTTCACCCTAAAATTCATAAAACAAGCTAGGTATACTGAGGTAGATATCATCAGTGAGGTTATCACCATCAAAGCTTATGACAACTTGGAAAGAACCACAGAAGGAACTATTTTGCTACCAATCAAGGTTGGGCCAGTCATCCAAGAAACACTTTGCCATGTTATTGATCTAAACCTACCATTCAACATCCTCCTTGGTCGCCCATGGATTCATGCCATGAAAGCCGTTCCATCCACTTACCATCAGTGCGTCAAATTTTTGCACCAAGGCACTGAGGTAACCATCCATGCCGATCCAAAACCCTTTGCTTACTACAATGTGGTTGAAGCTTCATATACAAACCATTTCCCTAGAATTGATATTGGTACATCCATCGCTAGCTCATCCCACACTTGTAATGACCCAGAAACCATCCTCGCCTCTACCTTGTCTACCGTGAAGATCAATAATAGGGGTTGTGGAGAGTATAGTCTGTCGGATGCATTTGTTGTTTGGGCACTCTCACTTGATCCACATGCCCATGAATGATCAATATATCACAAAGCTAAGGAGATTCCACCTCCTTGATACAAATAGTTTGGCCCAACAACCTTTGTATCCTAAAAAATCCCTCTTCATGAGGAGCTCACTCCAGATATCAACAATTGGTTACATAAGGATGCACCTCAAAGGAATCAGGCATGCCTTGATCACTTTAGCTAGAAGTATCCCCAAGAACATAAGCTCATCACTGACAAATGGAACTATCAAGGTGGTGGTCTAGGACCAGAAGAAAGAGGCATGTAGTGCCCCATCGACACACACAAGTGGGAATCGAAGTCAGGTCTTAGCTTTGGCATACCCACAACTGAGGGCACCAATATGGATGGTTACACTTTTTTGAACATTCACCGCGACCTTGTCAAAATCAAAGACATTCCTAAGAAAGTTGAAAAGAGATCCTACGATGATATCCTAGACCAAATCTCCCTCAAAGACTCTTTTCTCCAAGAACTATCCATCCACCTCATTGACCTACCATTTGCCCATCCACAAATCATAGACTGGGACCAACCAAGCATCATACACATTGATGAATTCACATCAGAGGAAGTGCTTCTGAGATTCATGGGAGCTGAAACACCTCACAAGAAAACAAAGCTAGATTCTGCCTATATCTACAAGCTAGATCCCATGGGGTATTTTGGAGAAAATCCCCAACCTAGTTCCGATACACCCAAAATTGGAACTAAGGTGAATTTGAGACTAGCTAAGGTAGCGAACAGAACCCCTCAGCAACAACATCAAGAGCCACAAGCAGTACATGAGGATTTAGCATTACCTCCTCAAGATAATCGACCAGAGATATCTTCTATTCTAATTGAGGATACTAGGGAAGTCAACATCAGTTCTTCAGAGATCCCTAGGCTTGTTCACATTGTTGCATCCCTATCACAAGACCAAGCTGATCTCCTCTTTGAGGTCTTAAGAGAGAACATTGGCTGATTTGCATGGTCATATCAGGACATGCCAGGGCTTGATCCAAAGCTTGTAGTTCATCATCCTGTAGTCAATCCACAGATCAAGCCTGTTAGACAAAAGCTTAGAAAAATGCACCCCAAGGTGGCATTACTAGTCAAAGCTGAGTTAGAAAGAATGTTAGCTGCTAAGGTTATCTGACCTATCGACTATTCAGAGTGGATCTCCAACATGGTCCTCGTCATTAAGCCTTCTGGTGACATTAGAATCTGCACTGATTTCAGAGATCTTAACAATGCTTGTCCAAAAGATGATTTTCCCTTGCCCAACATAGATATGATTGTAGATCTTATAGCTGGACATGAAATTTTGTCCCTCATGGATGGATTTTTTGGGTATAATCAAATCAAGATTGCAGAAGAGGATTAGCATAAGACAACATTCACTACCCCTTGGGGAACCTTTCACTACAACATGATGCCTTTTGCCCTAAAGAATGCTGGGGCTACCTATCAAAGAGCTATGACAACCATTTTTCATGATCTCATCCATAGCATTTTGGAGGATTATGTGGATGATATCTTGGTCAAGTCTCATACCTTCATGGATCATCTTGCTGACCTAGAGAAAGTCTTTGATAGGTTAGCCAAATATCATCTCATGTTGAATCCCAAGAAATGTGTCTTTGGGGTCACATTGGAAAGCTTCTAGGCTTTATAGTTTCTAAATGAGGTATAGAGATCGACCCCAAGAAGGTCAAGGCTATATTAGAAATGCCTCCTCCATAGACACTGCAACAGCTTCATTCTCTTTAGGGAGAGCTTCAATCTGTTTGATGCTTCATATCCCAGCTTGCAGATAAGTGTACACCATTTTCACATTTACTGAAGAAGGATGAGAACTTCAAGTGGGATCCTTTATGTTAGCACAGCTTTGACCATCTCAAGAAATATCTCATCAATCCCCCTATCTTGGTTCCACTAGTTCCTGGTCGTCCCCTAATTTTGTACATATCAACAACACCTATTGCTCTAGGGGCACTTCTAGCATAGCTCGATGACTACAACAGAGAAAGAGCCATCTACTACATCAGTAGAACCCTAGTTGGTTATGAACTCAATTACACTCCTATAGAAAAAGCTTGTTTGGAAGTTGTTTTCTCAACTCAAAAGCTTCACCATTACATGCTAAGTCATACCATCCAACTAGTCTCCAAGATTGACCCTCTCAAGTATATGCTCTCCAGAATAGCACTTACAGGCCGTTTGGCCAAATGGGTTATGCTCCTTAGCAAATTTGACATCCAGTATGTGGACAGAAAGGCAATCAAAGGGCAAGCTATAGTAGATCACCTAGCTGATGCACCTCTAATAGATGCTTATCCGTTGATCACAGAATTTCCAGATGAGCATATCTGTCTAATTGAAGAACAACCCCCATGGAAACTTTATTTTGATGGCTCATAGACATCTCATGGATCAGGGGCAGGAATATTGTTGGTCACACCTCAAGGAGATTAGATTCCAAAAGCCTTCAAGCTACAATTCCCTAGCACCAACAATATAGCTAAATATGAGGCCCTCATAGCAGGATTAAAGATAGCTGCAGAATGGAACATTGCTGAGCTAGAAATATTTGGCGATTCTCAGCTCATCATCAGGCAAGCCCTAAATTAATATAAAACCAAAGATGAAAAGCTATTACCCTACAAAGAGCTAGTTGATCAGCTAACCCAGCATTTTACAAGGCTTCAATTTACACAAGTGCCTCGAATACACAACAAAGTAGCAGATGTTATGGCTACTATAGGCTTGCTCTTGGAAATTCCCCAAGCAGCTAGACAGTATGAGTTTTTAGTGGAGCAGCTCCTCACACCTGCCTATGCGAATGAGGATTCAAACCGTGTTCGTATCTTGGTTGGTCCCCAATCCCCTTAGTACCATGAGATTCACGCTTACCTTAGAGATGGTATCATATCCCCTCACCTCACACATACCCAATACCAGAACCTCATCCAAAAATCATCCCGCTATGTTATCATAGCCAATACCCTATATCGTCGAGGTTATCACGATACTCTCTCTCGATGTTTAGACCAAAATGAGGCCATGATGGTGTTAAAGGAAGTACAGTCTAGACTTTGTAGTGCCCACACGAGTGGTATTGTCCTAGTGTGACAAATCCTTAGACCAGGCTACTATTGGCCTACCATTGAAGAAGACTCCTGTGACTTTGTTAGAAAGTGTCTCCCATGTCAGCAGCATGCAAATCTTGTGCACGCTCCAACACAGGATCTACAGCCTATTGCACCACCTTGGCCTTTCACTTGTTGGGGCCTTGATCTAGTTGGAACTATCACACCCCTCTCATCTAATGGACATAAATGGATAATAATAGCTATAGACTATTTCACTAAATGGGTGGAAGCAGCCCCCCTAGTCTCAGCTATAGGAGTTCAGGTCTCCAAGTTCATCTTGTACCACATTGTTTGCCGCTTCGGCATCCCATCCACCATCTTCAACGACCATGGAGGTAACTTTAAAAATCTCAACATGGAAGAATTATGCACTTCCCTCCGCATCCATCACCACTTTTCTAGCCCATATTTCCCACAAGGTAACGGCTAGGCAAAGGCAACTAATAAAACCCTCCTCAAAATCCTAAAGAAAGTTGTCAATGATTTCGGTCATGATTGGCACCTACAAATAAATCCAGCCCTATGGGCCTAATGAACTTCCTTTCATACATACACAGGCACAACTCCATACTCCCTAGTCTATGGTGCTGAAGTGGTACTACCTATAGAGGTTGAACTTCCCTCCTTGCACATATCTTTGCAAGGGCAAATATCAGATGAAGAATATAGAGTAGCTCGGCTCGCCCAACTAGATCTCTTAGACAAGAAGCAAAAACAAGCCTATGATCATCTCACAGTCTATCAAACTCATCTCAAAAGGAATTTCAACAAGAAGGTGCTTCCATGACACTTTCAGCCAGGTGACATGGTCCTCAAAGAAAACATGAAAGTCCAAGAAGATCGAGAAAAGAAAGGCAAGTTTGAACCTACATGACTTGGTCCTTATGTTGTTACTACTTCCTTTGGCTCCAGAGCCTATCAGCTATCTACACCAGAAGGAGAATTCTTGAATGATCCTACTAACATCATTCATCTCAAGAAGTTCTATGCTTGAAGATCCTTGGTATACCCAGCTTTTTGAAAAATACAAAAAAAAATAGTAAAGAGAAATAAGCGTCCAATGGTGAAAACTTGGCAATTCAAGTGCCTTGGATAGGTACCTTGGTGAAAACTTGATAATTCAGGTGCCATTTGTACTAAGACCAATCCATTATCTATCACTATCCTATCCCTCATCCATTCACCCACCATCCCATAAAACACCTGCTTGTTCCCTTGGTGTTCCAACCAAATATCCAAAATCTAATGGAGCTTGTAAATACCTCCTGTATAGCTTGTAAAATCTTGTATCTCAGCTTGTAAAATTTTGTACCAAAGCTTGTATTATACCTTGTAAATCTTGTACCATACATTGTATATCTGAATCTTGTCCAAAATTTGTACCATATTCTAGCCTGTAAATAATCTTGTATCCTAGCTTGTATACTATCACGTGCACACACAAAACCCCATTTTCACTTAAGCTTTTCGAAAATCATCTACCTATCCACTTATCACCTATTATAGACATCCCATCCTTCACAAACATTTCCATCTCACAAAAACTAAAACATGAACAAACTTGTACATTTGTAACATATCTTGTCCCATCAGCTTGTACATCCTCTTTAGCTTAGTACCATTGTATCTATCCAACGTTCATGTCAGTTCGTCCTTGATCAGCATCTTGCACCCATCGCACATCTTGGTTAGCTATTCTAATGCATCCTTTAGCTAGATTTCCTGTCACCAAAGTGTTATCTTTCTTAGTTCAGCTTGCTAGACGCATCACTCATCCAAATCCACCAGCTTAGGTGCTCTCTGATAGGTCCTTGTAGGATATAGCTTTCCTCATGTCTGATCTTGGTCCGTTAGTACCTCGTCCTACCCATCTCGTTGGCAAACGGTTCTCTTTTGGATTTTTGCTTTCTTTTGATTTGGACTCTTCCCTGTTGGGTCTTGAAATATCTTTTCCAAGCAATCTCCTTGGTCCCTCCTCAAGGTTGCTATGATCTTCCATATCATGGTATATTGTGAATGGGGCAATAAGAGCATAAGGTCTTGATCATGTCTTTTGCTTGTTTTCTTTTCTGCTTGTGGGTTACCCAGTGTCGTTTCCACACTGCTTCCTCTGGGATTCATGTGTGATACTGGGGCAATCCTTACGTGTTTGTTTTGAGTTAGTTCGTCAGTCCTCTAGACAGTTGGTGGAAAGGCCTTGATGTTCTTGGTAACCTTGGCAATTAACCAACAGTCCTATAGCAAATCTAGTGCTCAACTACATGGGGGTACTTCTCTTTGAAGTATCCCCCCGCTCAAAAAGCTTCAATGGTTTCCCTTCATCTCCATTATCCCCCATCCATATCTAGCATCCGTCTCTCCTACCTCATCTTATGCATCAGTATCTCTTTGAATCATTCCTCACTTTTAGCTTTAGGGATCCACAATCCTAGTCTTAGGGATCCACCAATCAAAATCAATCCACCAAGCCTCATCTTTTGAGATCCACAATCCTAGTCCTAGGGATCTCCGAAACCCATCTTCTGCCAATCTGGCTCTTTAAAATTCTATTGCATCAGCTTTTTAATCCCCTCATCCATCTCCCCATCCTAGATTCCTTTTATAGCGCTTCGCTTGTTCATCCTCTGCAATCCCTGAGATCTTAAGCTTGATTCCTCTTGTGCCTCTGATTCTCCATTTATCATTCTCCCGTAGTGAGAGTTTGAGCTAACTAAACCTCTTCTCTTAAGCCAATCTGAGTTTTCTTGCTCATCTCAGATTCTTGTACTTTTCAAGAAGTTGTCAACCCTCACTTTCTCTCCCCGTTGCCTCCTTGAGGGGGCATCTTGCAGTCCATTCTCTCCTCTTCTGCTCTAGCCTTGGGCATCTTATTTTCTTATATTTGATGACATGCCACTTGCAGCATCACATTAAAGACGGGCAAAATGTAGACACCTAAAAACCTTTAAAAAATAAAGTATTTTTATTTTTTGAAAAATTCTTGATGACATTATCAATTATTAATTAATTAATTATTTAATTAATTTATTTATTTTTATGCCATTAAATCCATTTATCTTAATTAAAAATATTTAATTAAGGAATCCCTCCCAAAAATGTTTAAATCTTATTTAAACATTATTTCCTTATTTATTAATTATTTAATTAATAAATTGACCAAAAAACCCAAAATAAATAAATAAATTATTTTTTGCCCAAAACTTGGCCAATTTCCTTACAACCACTAACCTCTTCCAAAATCTTCTAATCCTTCTTTAATTTTGATTAAAGGCTAATCCCATCATTTCCTACCCCTAATCCCAACTCAAAATATTTAATTAAGATTAAATATTAATCCTCATGTTTATTAAAAAAGTTTTAATAAATATCTCCTCAACCCAAACCCTTGAAATAAATAAAACTTTATTTATTTCTTAAAAATCTAATTTATCCTCATCCTAAGAAGTTCTAGACTCTTCTAGAAAGTCTTCATCCTCATCCTAGGAAATTCTAGACTATTCTAGAAGGTCTTTATCCTCATCCAAAGTCTAGACTCTTCTAGAAGATGTCTTTAAACCTAATCCTAATCCCCTCCTAACCTTGTCACATTCTCTAAACATGGGTTAAGACTTACTAACCCAAGCCAAAGTTAACAAATATCTCCTCCTTCACCCACCCTCATTAAATGCCATCCACTTGCCTATCCCTAAGCTAATCCTAAACCATCCTAATCCATCCTCTAATCATTTGCACAATCCTAAGCAAGCTTAAAACCTTCCAAATCAAGCCCAATTCGAAATTCCTCTCATCTCCTTCAAAATATCTCAACCATAAAACTTTATGAAGCCCACTAGGCCATAAATGACTCTTCCAAGCCCTTTTATTGCTCTTACAAGCCATTATGAGGGTCTTTATGAAGATTTTATCCCTTGAGCCTCCTTTGTTGACTCATCCTTCCCCTTTCCTCCATCCTCTCACCCTGTGACATGTGTCACTCCTTGATTGGCTGTAAGAAAGAACAATCCATGCGCTCTCCTCTCATGCAATTTGAGCCCTCCATGAGCTTTTTCCCATCCTTGCATTTTAGCCCTCAAACCCTCAAGCCTCTTGCCTATAAATTGGATCCTTCCCCTTTGCAAAACAACACAATCCATGAAGTAAAGTCATAATGCCATTTTAAGAAGCCATTTTACATCAAAACCATACACTCACACCCAAATTCCAACTCCATTTGAAGCCCTTTTTGAAGTATAAGCTTGAGCATACATCCTATCTATTTAGACAAAGCCACTCAACAAGAGAGCTTCTCATTGAGAGAGTCCATTAATGGCTCATATTCTCAATTGAGAGTTCATCTTAGTGTATCTTGAAGTTTATGAATTTTATTTAGTTTGTAGAAGCTTTATTTAAATTTGGTTTCTATTAGCATACTAACATTGCTCATATACACCTACTAGGGGTAGTTAAGATCTCTCTATCTCAATGGAAATATAATTATTCTAGATATCATTGTATTCTATCATTCTTAATGGATATGTTTGACTCAAGCTATTCATCCATGAGCAACATATCATTAAGAGCCCCATAAGATAAGTAGTATTTTTCAAATAAGAATGTTGAGAGATATCATAACCATCACTAGAAGTGTAAGTAATTCAATAGTTCCTAATTTATGGGTATGTGAAGAGTCATAGTCGACCAAACTATGACCTTAAGTGGTAGTGAAAAACTAACAAATCAGGGTTATGTTAACTTGACAAGTAATTTTAAAGTAGTTATGGGATTTATATAAAAATGTTGTAATAAAAGAATATATAGGAAATTGAATTTAGTTTCTAAACTACTAGGCCTTATCTGGAGAAAAAATTAATTCATTGGTCAAGATTTTAGATTTTAATGCAATGCTACAAAAATTTCAGGGCAAAAATAAAAAGTAGGTGTATGTCTAACCACCTTAATCAAAATTAAATGATAATATTTTTAAATATAATTATAGATATAAAAAGTAGACACATGCCCAAATGTGACATATTTTTGGGTATTTTATTCCAAATAAATAATTAAATATGAATTTTCTACTATAACCTTTTTAGAATTAAAAAACTCTTGTGTCTGACCACCTTAACTAATAGAAAATTTTATATTTTCTTTTTTCTTTTTTCCTTATACTAGGCTAAGCATAGAGTGTGACACAACTTTTTGATTTTAAAAATGTTATACCATTTGAAATTTATAGCTACTTTTCAATCAGTATGTTAATCAATAGTTTAAAAAAATCTCCATTATAAATTAATTAATAAATACTTATCAAACTCATAATTTGACAACAATTATATCAATGGAATCTTGAGTGTGTTCTCAAAAAACCCTTTTCATTTCATTGAATTTGGACTAAAAATTTGGTTAGATGGTCTCATTTGACCCCATTTGATCGATATGATCAATTTTCATATATCTTTAGGGTTCCTAGGACCCCTAGGGACACATGTTATGATGCAATGGGTTGAATGGGGTTGTACTTTAGCCTACAAACCCATTGAACCCATTGCATTGATCACCATATGTCCCAATGGGTCCTAAGACCCCTAGGGACACATGTCATGATGCAATGGGTTGAATGGGGTCATAGATTAGCCTACGACCTCATTTGACCCATATGATCAATTATTGTATGTCCTTAGGGGTCCTAGAACCACTAGGGACACATGTGGTCATACAATGGGTTGAATGCAGTCATAGGTTTTCCTATGACCCCATTCGATCCATATGATTGATTATTGTATTTCCCTAGGGGTCCTAGGATCTCTAAGGACACATGTTACAATGCAATGTGTCAAATGGGGTCATAGATTAGCCTACAACTCCATTTGAATCATATGATCAATTATTATTTGTTGCTAGAGGTCCTAGGACTCCTAGGGACACATGTCATGATGCAATGGGTTGAATGGGTTTGTAGGTTAGCCTAAAACCCCATTCAAACCATATGATCGATTCCTATATGTCCCTAGAGGTCCTAGAACCCCTAGAGACACATGTCACAATGAAATAGTTGAATAGGGTCATAGGTTAGTCTTCCACCCCATTGGATCCATATGATCAATTATCGTATCTCCTTAGGGGTCCTAGGATCTCTAGAGACACATGTCATGATGCAATGGGTTGAATAGGGTCGTAGGTTAGCCTACAACCCCATTCGACCCATTGCATCGATTACTATAAGTCCTTAGGGGTCCTAGGACCCCTAGAGATACATGTTGAGATGCAATGGATCGAATGGGGTCGTAGGTTAGCCTATGACCTCATTTGACCCATTCTATATGCATTGCATGATGTAATGGCTCGAATGGGGTTGTAGGCTAACCTACGACCCCATTTGACCTATATGATCGATTACCATATGTCCCTAGGGGTCCTAGGACCCCTAGGGACACATATTATGATGCAATGGTTGAATGGGATCTTAGGTTAGCCTATGACACCATTCGACCCATATGATCAATTACTATATGTCCCTAGGGATCCTAGAACCCCTAGGGACACATGTCACAATGCAATTGGTGGAATGGGGTCATAAGTTAGCCTAAAATCCCATTCAACCCATATGATCGATTATCGTATGTTCCTAGGGGCACATTTGTAATGTAATAGGTCAAATGGGGTTGTAGGCTAGCCTATGACCCCATTGAACCCATATGATCAATTAATAGATAATAATATATATGATTATATATACTATATTATATAATAATAATATATTACAATATTATATAATAATAATATGTATAATATAATAATAACAATATTTAACAATATATAATACTAAATGATTTCTGACACTTTCCCAATTGATTTCTCCAAATTTTGGGAAATGATTTAGGATATTTGATCTTGAATTGGATACCCGATGTGAAATTGGATACCTAATATGGGATTGGGTACTCAAATCTTTTTATTGGAAGACTTTTCCCGAATATTTTCTATCACTATAGACCTGACAATCACGCTTTTTTTTTTTGAAATTTTCATGGGTTTGGAGAAAAAAATTGTTTGGAGCCCATTGTTTAAAAGGGTTTCTACAAGATTCGATTAGATTTCTAGTATTGTTGTTTGAATGGGGAGTAGTAGTCATCGAAAGGCTAAATATAAATCAAAGGTATCAAATGACGACATTGCAACATATAGGGAAAGAGACATGGTAAAACACCAAAAGAAGAGACAAGGTATGTTAAATGTTAATCAAGCTGACAATGTATTGATCAAAGGTGAAATCATAGAGTCAAAAAATGAATATGTTCATTTTGGGAATGAAAATGTACCAATTGATAATGGTAATGTCAAGATAGAAAATTTGGAGAATGAAACTTTATCAGTTCATGTTGTAAATGTCATCATTAACCATGTCAAAAATGAAAATGCATAAGAACATTACACATCTCCTAATTATAACCAAAGTGAAGATCGTAGAACACCAAAATAGATAATTGAAATTGATGAAATAATTATCAGTAATTTAGAACTAAAATAATCGCAAAGAGGCATTCGGTTATGGGCTTCAAGACTATATAAGATGTTTTTTGACAACAAGATAGTGGTGGAGCAATTTTAACTTTTTATGCACTTATTAAATATGTAAAATATGAGACGTATGCTTTCCAAATTGAAGATTTGTGTTAATAAGAACATGGAAAGAAATTCCATTATTGTGAAGAATCTTTTTAGTACTCTCAATATCATTGGAAAAAATAATAGGAAGAAGGATAAGAGAGTTGCTCGAAGGGTTATTACAAACTCTTTGGTAAGTCATCATTTGAGAAAGGGTAGATATATGAGACAAACTTGTATTGACTTTATTCTAAATTGTACTACTTTGAGAAGAGCACTTACTAGATGAGAGAGAACTGGAGATCCTCTTCAAAATGATACATGGGATTTTGGTGGGAGACTTTAATATTTTGATAAGAAGCTAACTAATGATGTGAAGCAAGAAATTACATTGTTTTGATACTCTAGCTCAAGATTTTCCCCAATTCTAAAGGCATGTTGAAGTTGAGAATTAGCATTAGAGAACACATGCCACAACCTAAACATTATTTGGAGGTAAATCAAACTATGCCATTTAAAGAATTTAGTGAGAGTCATCCAAGATTGCATGTATCACAAAGGGCTTTTGAATCCTTGAAACCATTTTATTGTGTGCCACTTAAGATTTGAAATACATGTTGTTGCAAATATCATGTTGATTCTTATATGCACCATGAACTATTATGCTCTATCTATTCTACTTTGCATAGTAATGAAATGTTGGAGAATTGTGGTGCTAGTGGGCTTTCAAAGTCATTGAGAGACTTGCCAGATCAATTTTATGTCCTAGAATTGATGGTTGTTTATTTTATAGAAATGCATGCTTAAATGAGAAATGTCTAGAATGAGGCGGCTTATCTAGGTTTGACACAAGTTTCCATGAGGGGTGCAAACAAGATCTTTGGAGGAAAATAGTGAAAAAATAGTATATAAAATAGTGAAATACACATTGAAGGGTGGAGGTGAGAGCTCTAGATGTGAATTGGTTGCAAAAGAAATTAGTGTGGCTATTATTATTTTAGATTTGAAGATAAATATTTTCTACAAGTATGCAAGGCATAGTCATAGGTCCTACTAGTTTATTTTTTGTTGATGAAACATGGCTACGAACATACATGCTTAGAAGGAATAGAATTCTCGCATTCAAAGACTATCAAAATCACAAAAAAATTCTCACATATTCACATCTTGTTGTAGCAAAAAATGTCAAGTTGTTGAAGCATCAAGGAGGACCAAAAGTAAAAGAAATTTTTACTATTACTAATGTTGATCATGAAGCTATATTAGAGGCACTAAAACAACAAGATGACCCTACAGGGACAGTTGACTGGGTATATTAACTTCTTATGTTCTTTTGTTCATAATTATTTGGTGAACTAATGATTATCTTGTTTAATATAATTATTTATAGATATTTTTTATGATATTGGAATGTAGGTACATCGTGAAGAGTAGCCATGCATGAAGATAAAAATTAAATAAGGAGTATAATTAATAAATATCTATTCTATTTTTTATACTACCTTTTTTGACACTACGATTTTGATCCTACAATTTTTGGTAATTGTGTATTGATGTAATAATGATGAAACACTTGAGATATTGTAAATGTGAACTTGTTGATTTAATGTAAGAAACAAGGATGTTTTAACTTAATGTAATTCACGTGAAGGGACCTAAAAAATGATGGTTTTACATAATACTACCACCAAAATTGTACCGTGCTCAATGCCATAAACTTGAGAGAGCTAAAAATAATGTTTTTACTTAATACTAACCATAATGACACCCTTGTTTTGGCCATAGAGAGCCTCCAACATTTGTGGCCACCTCATATTCAAGAGTCTCAAAGATGCACTAAGTGCATTTGGAAGTTGATATTCTGAGGGTCATAACTCAAAGCTTGTGGGGGCTATTGGTGAAACATAAAATGGTACAAGATGGTGATGTTGAGTTCTACAATAACTAATCTTATTTTGGAGAGATCACTTTCAGTTTGGATTCAACACAATGATCTTGCTTGATGTGAAAACTTGTAGTGTGCGTTAGTTCATTGATGGATCACTATGTAACTTTAAAACCATTGATCTTGGCATTAAATCGTAAATGCAATTAGCTCTGAATGGGCTAGTGAACCTTGGTGATAGCCTTGTTCTGGCCATGGAGACCCTACTACATTCACAACCATCCTATATGAAAGAGTCTCGAAGATGCTCTAAGTGCATTTGAAGGTCAATATTTTGAGGGTCATAAATCAAAGTTCATGGGGGATATCAAAGAAATTTTTAGCGCTACAAGATAGTAATGTTGAGGTCTACAATTACCTATCTCATTTTGGAGAGATCACATTCTATTTGGACTCGACACATTGATCTCGGTCGATGCCAAAACTTGCAATGTACTTCAGTGCATTGGTGCATCACTACATAACTTTGAAACCATTGATCTTGGCATCAAATTATCAATTCAATTATGTCTGAATGCATGAGTGAACCCTATTAATAACCCTTTTTTGGCCATGAAGATGCTACAATGTTCATGACCACCTCATACCAAAGAATCTCCAAGATGCTCTAAGTGTGTTTGGAGGTTGATATTATGAGGGTCATAACTTGGAGCTCATGGGGGATATTAGTGAAATGTAAAATGCTACAAGATGGTAATATTTAAATCTACAATAAGCTATCTCATTTTGGAGAGATCACATTCTACTTGGATTTGGCACAATGATCTCACTCAATGCCAAATCTTGTAGTGTGCCTTGGTTAATTGGTGCATCACTATGTAACTTTGAAACCACTAATCTTGACATGGAATTATCATCATATTAGCTCTGGATGGGTGGGTGAAACCTAGTGACAACCTTGTTCTAGCCACAAAGAGCCTCCAATGTTCATAGCCACCTTATACCAAAGGGTCTTGAAGATGCTTTAAGTGCATTTTGAGGTCAATCTTCTGAGGGTCATAACACAGAGCTCATGGGGGCTATTGGTGAAATGTTGAATAAAACATGATAGTGATGTCAATGTATACAATAACCTATCTCATTTCAAAGAGATCACATTCCATTTGGATTCGGCACAATGATCTCTGTCAATGCCAAAACTTATAATATGCCTTAGTTCATCGGTGCATCACTGCATGACTTTGAAATCGATGATCCTAGAATCAAATTGTCAATAAAATTACCTTTAAATGGGTAGGTGAACACTATTGACACCCATTTTTATCTCCAAAGAGCCTCCAATTTTCATGACCACCTCACACTAAAGAGTCTCCAAGATGCTCTAAGTGCCTTTGGAGGTCCATCTTCTGAGGTTCATAATTTAGAGCTTGTGGGGGCTATCAATGAAATGTCAAATGCTATAGGAAATTGATATCAAGGTCTATAATAGCCTATCTCATTTTAGAGAGGTCACATTATATTTGGATTTAACACAATGATCTCACTCGAGATGAAAACTTGCAATGTGTCATAGTTCATTGGTGCATCATTGTAAACTTTGAAAGAACTAATTTTGCCATCAAATTCTTAGTGCTATTAGCTTTGGATAGATGGGTGAACCATAGTGATAACCTTTTTCTAGTTGTAAAGATATCATTATGTTCATAGCCACCCCATACCAAAGAGTCTCCAAGATACTCTACATGTGTTTAGAGGTCAATCATTTGAGGGTTATAGCTCAGACATCATTGGGGATATTAGTGAAATATTGAATGCTATAGGATGGTGATGTCAAGGTCCATAATAATCTATCTCATGTTAGAGAGATCACATTTCATTTGGATTCAGTATAATGACCTAGCTCAATGCCAAAGCTTGTAGTGTGCCTCAGTTTATTGGTGCATCATCATGTAACTTTGAAATCATTGATCTTGACATGGAATCATCATTTCCATTATATTTGAATTGGCAAGTGAAACCTACTGACACCATTTTTTTGGCCACAAAGAGCCTCCAATGTTTGCAGCCACCCTGCACCAAAGAGTCTCGAAGATGCTCTAAGTGCATTTTGAGATCAATCTCCTAAGGGTCATAACTCAAAAATTGTGGGGGATATTGATGAGATATTGAATGCTACATGATTTTGATATCAAGGTATACAATAACCTATCTCATTTCAAAGAGATCACATACCATTTGGATTCGACACAATGATCTCTCTTGATGCCAAAACTTATAGTATGCCTTAGCTCATTGGTACATCACTATCTAACTCTAAAACTGTTGATCTTGGCATCAAACCATTAATAAATATATTAGCTTTAAATGGGTGGGTGAACCCTAGTGATACCATTATTTCATCTATGGAGAGCCTCCAATGTTTATGACCACCCCATACTGAAGAGTCTCCAAGATGCTCTAAGTGCCTTTGGAGATCCATCTTTTGAGGGTCATAATTCAAAGCTCATGCAAGTTATTAGTGAAATGTTAAATGCTACAAGAGAGTGATGTTGAGTCTGCAACAACCTATCTCATTTTAGAGAGATTAGATTTTTTTTGTACTCAACATAACAATCTTGCTCGATGCCAAAACTTGTAGTGTGCTACAGTTCATTGGTGCATCATTGTATAACTTTGAAACAACCAATATTATGATTGAATCATTAGTGCCATTAGCTTTTGATGGATGGGTGAACCCTAGTGAAAACATTTTTCTAGTCACAAAAATTGCACAACATTCATGGCCACCTCGTACTAAAGAGTCTCCAAGATACTCTAAGTGTGTTTGGAGGTCGATCTTCTAAGGGTTATAACTCAAATCTCATGGGGATATTAATCAAATGTCATATTCTATAGTACAATTATGTTGAGATCCACAATAACCTATCTCATTTTGAGGAGATCACATTTTATTTGGATTCAGCACAACAATCTTGATCAATACCAAAACTTGCAGTATGCCTCAATTCATTGGTGCATCACTGTGTAACTTTGAAACTACTGATCTTGGCATTGAATCATCAGTTCCATTAGCTCTATATGGGTGGGTGATCCCTAGTGAGAACCATTTTCTAGCCACAAAGAGCCTACAAAATTTGCGGCCACCCCATAACAAAGAGTCTCGAATATGCTTTAAGTGTGTTTGGAGATCAATATTCTAAGGGTCATAACTTGGAGCTCATGGGGCTATTGGTGAAATGTCAAATGCTACATGATGATGATGTCAAGGTATACAATAATCTATCTCATTTCAAAGAGATCACATTCTATTTGGATTCGACATAGTGATCTTGCTTGATGGCAAAACTTGCAGTGTAGCTCAGTTTATTGGTGCATCATTGCTTAACTTTGACTAATCTTGGCATCAAATGATCAGTGCCATTAGATCTAGATGGGTAGGTGAACCCTGGTTATACCATTTTTCTAGCCCCAAATATCCTACAACATTCATGGCCACCTTGTATGGAAGAGTCTTGAAGATGCTCTAAGTGTGTTTGGAGCTCAATCCTCTAAGGGTCATAACTCAGAGCTTATGGGGGCTATTGGTGAAAATTCAAATGCTACAAGACAATGATTTCAAGGTCTAAAATAACCTATCTCATGTTAGAGAGATCACATTTCATTCGGATTTAGCATAGCGATCTCGCTTGATACCAAAACTTGGAGCATGCCTCAGTTCATTGGTGCATCACTATGTAACTTTAAAACTGTTGAACTTTCCATAAAATCATTAGTGCCATTAGCTTTAGATGGGTGGGTGAACCCTACTAACAACATTGTTCTAGCTATAGAGAGCCTACAACATTCATAGCCACCCTATACGGAAGAGTCCCCAAGATGCTCTAAGTGCATTTGGAGGTCTATCTTTTGAGGGTCATAACTTGAAGCTCATGGGGGCTATTGGTGAAACATAGAATGCTACAAGATGGTCATGTCAAGACCTATAATAACCTAGTAACAACTAGTAACACCCCTATTTTTACCATAGAGCCCTAATAACATTTGTGACTAGTACATACTGAAACATCTAGTAAGACCAAAGATGGGCTCCTAAGGCCAAATTGGCTATGGATTTGGCTAACTATAGAAATCTTAAGGGATTGTAGAGATAATTTCAAATTAGACATATATGATATAATTTCAAATTAAATATTGCATCAAAATTTGATAATAAAGGTTCTTAAAATGTTCTTCACAAATTATTGTATTTGAATTGAATATAACAAACATGATCAAAATGAATGATATTCCATAAACATGAATAATACACATGATCCATGATAAATTGAACAATACTATACTAAATTAATATGTATAACCTTGTGCACATAAATGACAAAATTATATATCAAAATACATGCAGCCATAGTTAAATTATGTAAGTATATATCAAAGTTCATGTAGCCATAGATAAATTACATGAATATATATCAAAATACATAGATTTGTATACAAAATGTGGCTGATCATGCCATCAAAATGTGTATAATATCAATTTTTTTGTATATAATGTGGCATATGCAATCTCAAACTATATTTTGAGGTTGATCTTCCAAGGGTCATAACTTGGGGCTTGTGTGGGCTACCAGTGAAATATTGAATATTGCATGAAAGTGATGCCAAGCTATACAATAACCTATCTCATTTTGGAGAGACCATATTCTATTTGAGTTGGTTAAAATGATCTATCTCAATTCCAAAACTTAGATTATGCCTTAATTCATTGATACATCACTACATAACTTTATTATCTTTGAATGGCCAGGTGAACCCTAGTGACACCCTTTTCCTACCTATAGAGAGCCTCCAACATTTGTGGCCACCTCGTACTGAAGAGTCTCCAAGATTCTCTAAGTGCATTTGGAGGTCAATCTTCCAAGGTTCATAAGTTGGATCTCATGGGGGCTATTGGTGAAACACAAAATGCTATAGGATAGTGATGTCAAGGTCTACAATAAATCATCTCATTTCAAAGATATCACATTTTGTTTGGATTCGACACAAGGATCTCACTCGATGCCAAAACTTGCAGTGTCCCTTAGTTAATTGTTGTATCATTGTGTAACTTTGAAACAACTAATCTTGCCATCAAATCACCAGTGTTCTCTAGATGGATGGTTGAACCCTAGTAAGAAACTTGTTCTAGCCATAGAGATCCCATAATGTTTGTAGCAACCCTGTATCTAAGAGTCTCCAAGATACTCTAAGTGTGTTTGGAGGTCAATCTTTTGAGGGTTGTAACTTAGATCTAATGGGGGCTATTGGTGAAATGTTAAATGCTACAGAATGGTGATGTTGAGATCCATAATAACCTATCTCATTTTAGAGAGATCACATGTCATGGTGATTTAGTACAACAATCTTGCTTGATGCCAAACTTGTAGTGTGCCTCAATTAATTGGTGCCTCTAATGCAGTGCAAGGTAGGAGAATCCCAAAAGGAGATGTTCTAGCCCCTAATAACAACCACACAATGCAAAAAATAAAACAAAGAAACAACAAGAAAATAATAATGCAAGATTTGATAACAAATCAAAACTCTTTATCCATAGATATAACTGATTACATGTAATATGCCCAATTGTAAGGCCTTCTAGGTTAGGGCCAAATAAAAATAATAATTAAAAAGTTAGTTCTATAAGATCCAACAAAAATCCACTTACAAACTTGATTCCAGCTAGTCTAGATCCACAACTAGATAAGAACACCAAGAAAAATCCATAGTTGTACCCTCAGGTCCACCAAGCAAGTTCCCTAGTTCTCAAGCCACATCCCTAACTCTTTAAAATTTGTATCTACACAATCCCATTTACTCATTCAAATGAATGAATTCTCTCCTTATACTAAAGACTCCACAAAACCCTTTATTTATACCCAACTAAGCCACAAGTCGGCCCAATGCATTATAAACTAAATTAATTCTCTCATATTAAATATATGTTGAGCCACAAATCAGACACCACACAAATTAAATACCCATACATAAATTAAATGCCAAAAGTCAGCTCACAAACAACTCAACACCTATAGGGGCTAAGACCAAACTGAGTGTCAGCATAACCAAGCCAACCATTAGTAAATTCTGAAGCATCACTAAGCTCGTAGTGCAAATCGAGCACTGCAGACCATGCTGAGCTCCAAAAGCATGCCAAGCAACATAGTGCAAACTGAGCTCATAGAGTATGTTGAGTTCCTAGGTATAAACCATACCCAATAGCAATTGAGCATGACTTCTTTGGTGATCGATTCCACAACCACAAACTAGAATTCCTCCAACATGTAGAATTGCAAGAAAGCCCAGGATGCTCCTACATTAGCTTCACTATGTAACTTTGAAACCATTGATCTTGGCATCAAATCATCAATTCCATTAGCTCTAAATGGGTAGGTGAATCCTAGTAACAACCTTGTTCTGACTAGAGAGAGCCTAGAACATTCATAGCCACCTCATACCAAAGAGTCTTGAATATGCTCTAAATGTGTATGGAAGTTGATATTCTAAGGGTCATAACTTAAAGCTCATGGGGGATATTATTGAAATGTCAAATGCTACATGATGGTGATATCAAGTTCTATAAAAATCTATCTCATTTTAGAGAGATCGCATTATGTTTGGATTTGACACAATGATCTCGATCAATGCTAAAACTTGTAGTGTGCCTTAGTTTATTGGTGAATCACTATGTAACTTTGAAACCATTGATCTTGTCATCAAATCATCAGTGACATTATCTCTAGATAGGGGGGTGAACCCCAGTGATATCCTTGTTATGTCCCTAGAGATCCTATAACATTCATGACCACCTTGTACTGAAGAGTCTCGAAGATGCTCTAAGGTCATTTGTAGGTTGATCTTTCAACGGTTGTAACTTAGAGCTCATGGGGGCTATTGGTGAAGTTTTGAATGCTAAAAGACACTAATTTCAAGGTCTACAATAACCTATCTCATGTTGGAGAGATCACATTTCATTTGGATTCGACATAATGATCTCACTCAATGCCAAAACTTGCAGTGTGCCTTAATTCATTGGTGCATTACTGCATAACTTTTAAACTATTGATCTTGCCATCAAATCATTAGCATAATTAGCTCTAGATGAGTAGGTGAACCCTATTGACAACCTTGCTCCATCTGTGGAGATCCTACAATGTTCACGACCACCCTGTATTGAAGAGTCTCCAATATGCTCTAAGTGTGTTTGGAGGTCAATCTTCTGAGGGTCGTAACTCAAAGGTCAAGGGGTCTATTGGTGAAATGTAGAATGCTAGAAGATGGTTATGTCAAGGTCAAAAAACCTAGTGACACCCCTATTTCAACCACATATCCTGAATAATGTTTGTAACCACTACATACTGGAACGTCTTGTAAGACCAAAGATGGGCTCCTAAGATTGAATTGGTCATGGATTTGGATAATTGTAGACATCTTAAGGGATTGTAGAGATCATTTGAAATTAAGAATTGCATCAAAATTTGATAATAAAGGTTGTTAAAATTTTCTTCACAAATTATTGCATTTGAATCAAATATAAAAAACATGATAAAAATGAATGATATTCTATAAACATGAACAATACACATCATCCATGATAAATTTAACAATAATATACTAGATTAATATGTATATTCTATTGTACACAAATGACAAAAATATATATCAAAATATATGTATCCATAGACAAACTACATAAATATATATATCAAATTTCATGTTGTATATGAGCAATGTTAGTATGCTAATAGAAACCAAATTTAAATAAAGCTTCTACAAACTAAAAAAAATTCATAAACTTCAAGATAGACTAAGATGAGCTCTCAATTGAAAATATGAGCCATTAATGGGCTCTCTCAATGAGAAGCTCTCTTGTTGAGTGGCTTTGTCTAAAAAGATAGGATGTATGCTCAATATGCTTCCAAAGGCTTCAATGGATGATTGTGGATTTTTGGTGTGGATAGATGGCTTTAGTATGGATTTGGCTCTCAAAATAGCATTATAACTTTACTTCATGGATTGTGTTATTTTGTAAAGGGGAAGGATCCAATTTATAGGCAAGAGGCTTGAGGGTTTGAGGGCTAAGATGCAAAGATGGGAAAAAGCTTATGGAGGGCTCAGATTGCATGAGAGGAGAGCACATGGATTGTGCTTCCTTATAGCCAATCAAGGAGTGACACATGTCACATGGTGAGAGGATGGAGGAAAGGTCAAGGATGAGTCAACAAAGGAGGCTCAAGAGATAAAATCTTCATAAAGACCCTCATAATGACTTGTAAGAGCAATAAAAGGGCTTGTAAGAGTCATTTATGACCTAGTGGACTTCATAAAGTTTTATGGTTGAGATATTTTGAGGGTGATGAGAGCAAATTCGACTTGGGCTTGATTAGGAAGGTTCTAAGCTTGCTTAGGCTTGTGCAAATGATTAGAGGATGGATTAGGATGGTTTAGGATTAGCTTAGGGATAGGCAAGTGGATGGCATTTAATGAGGGTGGGTGAAGGAGGAGATATTTGTTAACTTTGGCTTGGGTTAGTAAGTCTTAACCCATGTTTAGGGAATGTGACAAGGTTAGGAGGGGATTAGGATTAGGTTTAAAGACATCTTCTAGAAGAGTCTAGATTTTGGATGAGGATAAAGACTTTCTAGAATAGTCTAGAATTTCCTAGGATGAGGATGAAGACTTTCTAGAAGAGTCTAGAATTTCTTAGGGTGAGGATAAATTAGATTTTTAGGAAATAAATAAAGTTTTATTTATTTCAAGGGTTTGGGTTGAGGAGATATTTATTAAAACTTTTTTAATAAACATGAGGATTAATATTTAATTTTAATTAAATATTTTGAGTTGGGGTTAGGGGTAGGAAATGATGAGATTAGCCTTTAATCGAAATTAAAGAAGGATTAGAAGATTTTGGAAGAGGTTATTGGTCATAAGGAAATTGGCCAATTTTTGGGCAAAAAATAAATTTTTTATTTATTTTAGGATTTTTGGTCAATTTATTAATTAAATAATTAATAAATAAGGAAATAATGTTTAAATAAGATTTAAACATTTTTGGGAGGGATTCCTTAATTAAATATTTTTAATTAAGATAAAAGGATTTAATGGCATAAAAATTAATTAATTAATTAAATAATTAATTAATTAATAAATGATGATGTCATCAGGACTTTTTCAGAAAATAAAAATACTTTATTTTCTAAAGGTTTTTAGGTGTCTACACATGTATCCATAGGCAAATTACATAAATATCTATCAAAATACATAGATCCATATACAAAATGTGGCTGCTTATGACATCAAAATGTGTATATATCAATTTTTTTGTATACAATGTGGCATATGTCATCTCAAAATGTCTCATGATGCATCCTATGATAACTATACTATCTTGTGCTACTATTGGATCATCAAAATGCAACCTCTTCACTAATCTAGGTGGATTAAATGCCTCCTACATAAACAAAAAAAGAAAAGCCAAAGTTAGACTACTAAATTTATATGATTCTATGTATCTGACATTGAATTACTAAAATACATAATGATTTTTTTTAATGAAGATTTATATTTTTAAACTTTCATCATAAATACCTCTCTCACTGACCTCTTGTGGCTGTTAGGAGTCCTCTCATATGTAAAGATTTCTGGAACCTAGTCAGTTGTGGCCTATATATGTTCAAGTATGTTTGTTAGATGGATCTATAAATTAACATATAACATTATAATTCATACCATTCTAAATTTATAACATATAATCAAGAACTTACCTCTGTCAACTCCTCCTCTAGCTATAATGGGTGCATGAGCAAGTATACAAAACTTTGACATCCAACCTTTTGTGCACTAGGTGTTTCCTATGAGATAAAAAAGCCTAGTTGTTAATATCATGGAAATTAGTTTTGAATTTTTTTATGAAAATAAGGAAATTAATAAATAAATGATACTTATATATACAATGGGGTTCTCACAATGAATGGAAATGCCAAAGGGTCTGCGATGCCAAATCTGTCTGGATTCACCACCAGTAGCCATGTCCTATACAATAAATAATGTAATTAAAATTCATTTTCATGATTTTTTATAAGAATGCATTGATATTTATTTACTTTAAAGAACCTAATTACCTTTCCCTTGTCAATGGGTTGTGCTTCACCCAACCCCCCCCCCCCACTCTATCCCCCTTTGATAGGTGATACCTGCAAGAGAAAGGAAATATTAGAAACCATATATGTTCCAATATCAAATTAAAAAAACAATGAGAACACAACATAATATATCATTGATGTCTCAAGGGCAAAACAAAATAGCCAAGAGCATGACATCTTCAACTCATCTAAGCTCCTCCTCAGCCACCAAATAAACATGAATGAAGATCATGTACATGTATAAGTTCATATGGCTTAAAATTAATCTATTATAAAGATTAAATTTAAATCACATATACTGTAACGAAAAAATGTATACATACACTAAAATAGAAGGATCCCATGCATCTGCATGCCCCTCCTATCTCATGTTAGGGAGTTAGTCTCTGTAGGCATCTCTGGTGTATTATCATCTTCAAATAGAAACTAATACTCAGAAAGATTGTCTATGCAACCTTGAAAAATATTATTACACGTTATGGAAGTATGGAGCACACAAACTTTTGATGAGCTCATTGATGATGAAATCACATTAGCATCATCAACATGGGCAGACAACACTAATGTAGCTAGGTATATCAACAAGCTACTCAATCTATGGATGGTATAATAGTCTAAGAGCTAGCCTTTGCAATGATATATGGATTTTGTATTTGAGGAGAGGGGGAGACATTAGTAAGGGGAACAAAAGTGTGGGAATATGATAAAAAAACCTTTAAATTTTATTTTATTCTTGAGCCTTAGAAAGTCTATATTGAGTGAGCATTTTTGAGCTATGATAATGAAATCATTCCTCTTCACACAATCAAAACTAGTAAAGGAGTAACTCTCAATCAAATCACAAAGGCACAAAATAGTTAGCTCAAACCATCAACATAACTTCATAGGTCAGAAGGCTAACTTTCATTTTCAAGATGCGATGTCACAATCTATAACTCCAATAGTTCATGATGGTGGTCATCACATGGTCATGGTTGGTTAAGCCTAACCCATGGTTAGGGCTACAATGTAGCAATTCCCTTTATCTCTTGTTTTCATGGTTGAATTTTGTGTTAACAATTCAAGTGGCAACATTATGAATGAATTATTAATTGCATAGTCTCAAAGGGTTAATAGATAATCATAATTTAGACTATGAAGTGGTGAAAACCTTTCATCATCTCATCACATAATTAAAAGGCTAAACTCCAATTCAGGTTACGATGCTACAATTGCTTTGATTGCATGTTTGTAGAGCTAAGAGATGGTTTCATAGTTTAGGCAAAACATGTAATGAAGATAACATCAGTTGTAGGGTTGCAAGCATTTGATGCCAGCCAAGAACTAGACTAAAAAGGGGTGAATACAATGATTCTCATGATCATGGATAGATAGAGGCTTGAGGATATAAAGGTTGTGATGGAATCTAATAGGAAAGTCTAATGGTTTGTCCAGCATTGCATGGTTGGTGAGTGGTTAAGCTTTTTAGGTTGCGAGGCTGCACTACAATCAGAATTCAAGTTGTGAATATGTGAGGAGTCAATTTGTAGTTAAGGCCTATGTTGTTGCATCTTCATGGAGGGTTAAAGGGTAACTTTTATCAAGGAAGAAATGATGCAAATGCTTTGTTCACACATTCGCAAGGCCAATTGATGAGTTAATAAAATAGACCACAAGGTTGTGATCAACATCAAGCAGTTAGGTTCATAGGATTTTGTAATGTTGTAAGGATAAAGATGTTAAGGTCCCTAACCATAGAAATGGTTTGAGAGAAGTCAGTTTTACTTATTCATAGGTTCACAAAAATCAAAGATCCAAGATGAATACAAGTTGTGAAGCAATGATCAAATATACAAAAATGGCTTCATAGTTTCACAAGATCAAATAACTAATAGAGGAAATCAGTTGCAAAGTCATTAAATAGGACAATAAACAAGTCAAAGAAAGAAAGAAAGGTTAGTGAGGTGGAAAATTATTTAAAAGGCATTAGGCCATGTGGCAAGGTTTGGTGATTGACTTACTAATATTATGGCTGATTTGACATAGAGGCATGATCTAATGTAGTTCTTTAATGGTGGATAGGTCCTTGATTGCTTGTAAACACTATTTTGAGTGTTCTCCATACCTAGTAGATGCAAATTTCATCATTTCTATCACTCAGTTACCCATCTATTCTACTAGAGCAATAATGTATATCATTTTTTTATGTTCATGTCATGATTTAGATGCAAATATTAGATTTTCCATAGTTGAGTGTGTTTGATCAGATCTTTCTAGGATCAGCAATAATGGTTCTCTATAACTACAGGAAGTAGTCAAGTCTTGGTTTTTAGTAGAGTTTTTCTTAGTTAAGCTTAAGCTATAAAATCAAGTTTTATTACCCTTCTAAGGGTTGGTCTTTTCTCTAATTCTATGGCAATAGTATTCTATGCTCTATTACTATAATTTCCCTTTTTCCTATGAATGAATACAACTCTCAATTGTAACTCCTTCTTCTATTAATATATTTTGCAACATCCTTTGCCTTATATGAATTTGTTGCCTTCATTTTTCAGTTACATGTTGTGTCTATTTGTCTTTGAATGATATAGAGTGAAGTCCCTTATACCATTTCATTGATTTCTAGTCTGTACATGATTGTTGAGTCAAAGCTAAGATAAGATCTATGTATCTAAGGATTACATTGATGGACTATGCTTCCTTGGGCAGGTATAAGATTGCACACTACTATTTGGTGTATCACCCCTCTTAGATTAGAATAGGTATTTTTCTTTCATGCTTTCCTTCTCCTTTTTCCTCTCAAGAAATAGTTAGGTGCACCTTGGTAGTAAGGAAGTTAGACTTCTCTAGAGGCTCAATCTCTAATTACAAAATCTTGCATTTTTGAGATTATTTCCATGTTACATGAGGTTTCCTTTAGGTAGAAAATTTATGTAAGGGTGCAAAATTTTGTGTCAATAGTTTTTGGCACATTTGGTGGGATAAATTTAGATTCACAAGTCTATTGGTTAGCTAGTTGAATTCCATTCATCAATAATTTGGGTGTTTTTCTAAGAGCCATCAACCTGTAGAGGTGTTCATCTAATACCATGGAGAATCTATGCATCTTTTGGTTTCAACAGACCAAGTGCTGGTATGATTTTTAGTTTTTATGTTTCCTCAGTATTTATGTGAAGTTGTTTTCCCAAATGCTTTATCAAGGATCCCCTTCATAGAAATGCTTCCCATCTTCCCCCATAACATGAGGACGCTATTCCTCAACCCTCTCATCCCCTATGTTAGCCATAGCTTAGTTATGACCAACATGATTACCCAGATCACCAGAGGGAGAAAAAATCAAGCCCATATGTTGATCCCTCCTTAGGTTCAGTCTCTCTTGCAACATCAAATGATCAACTTGCTTAGTTTCCCATAAAACCTTATAATCCTTCTAAGGCTAGGTTTGAAGAGCTCCAAAATCACATAGATGGTCTTCTTTTTTATTAATTTAACTTAGGAAGGACTTTTAAAGAAGTTCATAATCATTATGAGCATTCAGATAGTGGGAACCTTTCCTTCATCATGCTTCTCATGAAGTCTTGAGTTGATGTGATGCATAAAGATAGGGAGACATGGTTTTATATTCCTTATGCATGTTAGATGGTATGTAAGATAACAATTATTTTTAGAGAGGCTCGAGAGGCTCTCTTCCAGTGGCAATGGGAGGATGAGCCGAGATAGATAAGGATCAATGAGGAAAAAGAAAGACAAACAAAGGAGTTGGAGGAGGAGGAAAAGCTTAAACTTTCTCAAATGTAGAGAGCTTAAGTAGAGCCTCCAAGGAGGAATTTCACTACCTTTAGAAAAAAAAACAACCCTCCCCAAACCTCTATTTCAAACTGCCTTGAACTTGGATCTATAGTTCAGATGCCTCCACATGTCAATGATGGTAAGACCCAAAATGATTATTGTCCCTTCTTTTTTCAAATAAAGAAGTATACATATCCTTGCCTACATTAGAGACAAAAAATGAGAAGCCACTCATTCAAGAACATGTGCTACAATAGGAGGTTGATGAAGAGGAACATTAGAGGGAAATCTCTATCCCTATGGATGAAACATTGCCTTTGTTGCCCCAAGTTCAGGAGGTTTCAGTTGCTACTCATGAAGCATCACATACTTCAGAGGGAGAAATTTTTTTTTTTGGCAACTAAAAGCACAATGAATACATCTTCAAGTAGAGCTTTCATGAAATCTTGGGGTAGAGTTTGCCAGGAGGCTAGAGGCCCAATAACAAGAGCATGAGGTAGTCCTTGCAAGGGAGTTGGTTACACAAAAGGAGTGATGTGAAAGAGAACTAAAATTGAAGATGATGAGCATGATGATTGCTCAATCAAAGGCAAAAGAGATACAACCATCCCTCCCTCCCACATCACAAGAGTTTGCACAAGTGTAGGAGGTGTAGCTCCTAGTTTGCAAGAATTCACATGGGTTAGAGGAGAACATACTACTAGCCATACCATCGGAGCTAGCCGTTGCTATCTAAGAGGATTCAAAGGTTGTAGAGCACAAAAATATGGTCAAAGCTAATTGCTTAGACTTGAAACCATCAAGAGGATGTCCCATAAGGCATCTAGCTTTGTGATAATGCAAGTTGACCAAGATCATGCTTATTCTAGAGTGTCAGGGAGAATTTCACAAGGAAGAGAATGCATATTTTTCTCAAGTTGACAATGTCCCAATGTTTGAAAGCTTCATTTTTTTCAGCACTACGAAGAAGGTGTTCCACGTAGTAGTATGCTTGTCATGCTTGCTGCTATTTTTAGTTACCTGCATGCATGAAAGAAGAAATCAACTAGTGAGGAAGGGAAGCTATTTTAACAAACCATTAAATGTATTTGTTTCACTTATTTTATTTGTAAATTTATGTTTATATTAGAGTAGGTTTTTTGTAATCATTCCCTATTTTCCAAGAAGTGCATAGGCATAGGCTTCTCTTGAGGAGATAGAAAAGTTTTGAAGTTTTGCAGTTGTAGAAAAGAAGCAAAGTTTGTGGTTTTAGATAGAATGTAAGGTTCATTTTTTGGTGGCTCCAGCCCAATGGATTTCTTAAGACCACTTATCTCATTCTTAGAAGGAAAGAATTGCCTTTGAGTTGCTAGAAATGTTCACCATTTTTTCCCCTCCTTCTGAAATCTAGTTTTCAAGGTGGCAACCATGTTTACATTTGTTGAACTATTCATTCTACCATGCAGGCCAATGGGAATACATAAAAATTCTTTAACTTTTCTTTTATTCTTGAACCTTGAAAAGTCTATATTGAATGAGCATTTTTGAGCTGCAATGATGCAATCATTCCTCTTTGTACAATTGAAAGTAGTTAAGAAGTAACAATCAATCAAGTCATGAAGGCAAAAAATAGTCAACTCAAATCATCAATGCATCTTCATAGGCTAGAAGGCTAACTTTCATTTTCAAGATGTGATGTCACAATCTCTAACTCCAGTAGTTCATGATGATAGTCATCACATGGTTAAGCGTAACCCATGGTCAAGGCTATGATGTAATGATTCAATTTATCACTCATTTGTATGGTTGATGTTAGGGTTAAAAATTCAAGTGGAAATGGTGTAAATAGATTATGGATCACATAGCTACAAAGGGTTAATAGATAGCCATAGTTCAGATTGAAAAGTAGAAAAAACCTTTGGTCACCTCGTTGTATAGTTGAAGGGATAAACCCCAATTTTGGTTGTAACTTTAAAATTTCTTTGATCACATGTTTGCAAAGTTAAGAGATGGGTTGATAGTTTAAACAACATATGCAACAAAGATAACATTAATTGCAAGGTCACAAGCATTTCATTCTAGCTAGGAAATAGATTGTGAAGGAGTGAAGACTATGATTCACATGATCAAGGGTAGCTAGAGGCTTGAGGATATAAAGGTTGTGAGGTTGCAATGATATCTAATAGGCAAGTCTAATGGTTTGTGTAACATCTCATGGTTAGTGAGTAGTTAAGCTTTTCAGGTTGTGAGGCTATGCTATAGTCATAATTCAAGTTGTGAACATGTGAGGAGTCCTTCTATAGTTAAGGCCTATGTTGTCACATCTTCATGGAGGGTTAAAGGATAACTCTATTCAAGGTACTGATGATGTGAATTATTATTTTTGAATGTTTGTGGGGTTAGTTGATTAGGTAATGAAGTACACAGTGAAATTGTGATCAACGTCAAGTAGTTAGGTTCACAAGCTTCTACAACATCACAAGGATAAAGATGCTAAGCTCCTTAACTATGATGATGGTGTAAGAGAAGTCATTTTTACTTGTTCATAGGTTCACAAAAATCAAAGATCCAAGATGAAGACAAGTTGCGAAGAAACAATCAAATAGAAAGACATGGCTTTATGGTTTTATAGGATCAATCAACTAACAGAGGAAATCAATTATGAAGCCACAAAATGGGGCAGCCAACAATTCAAAGAAAGAAAGAAAATTTGGTGAGATGGTGAAATATTTGAAAGGAATTGGGCTATGTGGCATGGTTAGGTGATTGACTTGAATTGACTGATATTATGGCTGATTTGCATAGAGGCATGATCTAATGCAATTCTTTAATGGTGGACAGGTCCTTGATTACTTGTAAACACTATTTTGAGTGTTCTCCATGCCAGGTAGATGCAAATTTCATCCTTTCTATCACCTGGTTATCCATCTACCCTATTAGAGTAATAATGGCCACCATTTTTTGTCTCCTCATGCTCTTATTTAGATGCAAAGATTAGATTTTCTACATGTGAGTGTGTCTCAGATCAAATCTTTCTTGGATCAACAATAATGGTTCTCTATAATTGTAGGAAGCAATTGGGTCCTTATTTTCAATAGAGGTTTTCTTAGTTATGCTTGAGCTATAAAAGCAAGTTTCATTACCTTTCTAAGGGTCGGTCTTTTCTCTGATTCTATAGTAGTAGTTTTCTATGCTTTGTTACTATAATTCCCCTTTTTCCTATGAATGAATATAATTATCAATTGTATCTCCTTCTTCTATTAATATATTGTACAAAATCCTTTGTGTTAGATTGATCTCTTTCCTTCATTATTTGGTTATATGGTGTGTTTATTTGTCTTTGAATGATATAGACTGAAGTCCCTTCCTTATTCCATTTCATTGATTTCTGATCTCTGTGTGATTTTTGAGTCAAAGATAAGATAGAATCTATGTATCTAAGGATTATATGGATGAATTGTTCTTCCTTGGGAAGGGATAAGATTAAATAATACTATTTGGTGTATCACCCCTTTTAGATTAGAAAAGGTAGTTTTCTTTCATGCATTCCTTCTCCCTTTTTGTCTCAAGAAATAGTTAGTTGCACCTTGATGGTAAGGAAGTCGGCCTTCTCTAGAGACTCAATTTCTTATTGCAAAGTTTTGTGTCAACATTTACCTTGAGTCCCAACACAAATTTGGCATATAGTTTTAAATGAAATAGAATGTCACCTCTAAATTGTTGTGTGGAGGTTTGTCAAAAACCATCCACCAATGATCCCAAAATTTCACATGCATAGCCTCATTTGTGCACCATTTAATTGATAATTTGGGCTTTTTACAGTCTACTATTTTACCAATTTTTGGGTTCACAAAAAGGTTAACCATATCATCTTTATGTTTAGGGTTTCAATCTCATCATAGTCCAACCCATCATCAAACATGACATGCATTTTCTCACACTGGTGAAGAGCAACATTTTCTTCATCAGTGAGCATTTGAATATTATCCACAATGGTGTTTAATGTGCATAAAATGGGAGCCAACGTAGGTATAGTGTTATATGTGGTTTGCAAACCCCTCAATTCTGTAAGATTTTCTTATATCAAATCTTCAATTTGAAGAGGGTTTTGAGTGGGTAGGAGATCATTTGGTGAATGGGTTTGAGGGGGTACTAAATCATTTGGTGGATGGTTTCAAGGAACATTAATTCATGGCTTAGTGTCATCAATATCATTCGGGCTAGCCATACCTATTTAATTACAAAATACAATTTTTTATTTTTTATTGAAAAAAAAAATGAACAATTTATATTTAAAAAAACCTAATTGTCAACATTTTCAATTTAAAAAACTAGTTTTAAATAAAATTCATTCAAATTCATAAAAAAAAAAAAAAAAATAGTTACCTCAATCATATAACTATTCATGGATTTGGTACCCGAAATAGAGGCAAACAAAATATTACACCTGGAAATGCCTATTTTGCTCTCAGGTTTTTTTTTTTTTATAAAAAAAATGCAGTCATAGGTTTCGAGTATCCAATCTCATATTGAATACTCGAATACCTAATAATGGATCAAATACCTGATAAGGCTTGGCCCAACCTTTTTGCCTTGCTATCAGGATGGGTGGAAAGAAGTTAAAGCGGATTTTGAAATGCTTTTGGATATTTTCTTTAAAATTTTCACATCACCACTTTTTGGCACACCATGATCTTTCACATACCCTTATGCTAAATTAACTAAGGGGGGATTACATAAAGAAAGAAATATTTATAGAGTTTTCCCTCTTTAGAGAGAGTGAAGGATAAAATTAATGAAGTGTTGTTCATAGAGGACATCATCTCTGAGTATGTACTTGGAATTTTATTTACAGTTAGATTACAAAAAGAACCCTATTTCATCTGATTGTCTCATGGAAGTCATCATATCTCTATTAGGTGCCTCTTACAAACCCATATGATTAAATAAAAGTAAGAATTACATTGTATGAAATTGATGAGCTATTTCCAAGAGATTGGTATCATCCAAATTATGGAGCAACCTAACCATTTAGGAGCATTGTTAGAATTGTACAATGAACTGTGATGAAAAAATGATATGCAGATGCCAATTACCAGAACCACTTTTCTTTTATGAGCACTTTCTCTTTCTAGTATTCCACCTTTTCTTGTTTTCGGTAAGTTAGCAAGAGATGATTAAATTTTACGTCATTATGTTTTAAATATAACTATATTTTAAGTCATTGTCTTCTCTTATCAAGCTATAGAAAAAAAGATAAGTCAAGTTTTAGGCATGGCATCTAGTTTTAGGAATGGTATTAAAATACATTTAAGATAACTTATACAAGGCTAAGTTTTTCAAAGGCACCAAACAATAACTTATATCCCACACTTTCTCTTTGTCCAAACCAAATAATATATCCTTCTTACAACTTTGATATAATGTAATCTTGGAAAAGAAAATATATCCTAAGAACCCCACCTTATGAACAAAGAATATAGGAAAATAGAAAAAGAAATAGAGAATATTATGTGCATGACAAAGATTTGATAGCTACCCATAGAAGTGCTAAAATATTATAGAGAGTTTCAACTTACTCTAATTAGATACCAAAACAATATACTACATAAATATTCACAAAAAAAGACCTTGAGTAGTTTGAGTTGTGTCTATTAGAGGGCCAAAAATATCCTCTACAAGAACAATGTACCAACCTTTCAAAAAATTTACTCCGCAAATTGCAATGAGAGTAGGATAGAAAGAGAGATAAAGAATACTATTAGTGTAAGAGCACCTTGGAGAAGGGAAATTCCTAAAAAATGTTTGGCTTGTAAATGGTCTAGCCTACCATTTGATGAATATGGAATAATTATTAAGTCCCAAGGAATGTTTAGAAGCTATGGATAAGCAAGATCTAAGGCTTGAGTCTTATTTTTGGTAATTGGGTCCTAATAATCATAGAAATGCAAAATTGGTCCAGAAGGGTAAAATATGGAAAAATATCTTAGAGGGAGAAAGAAGTGTTTAAAAAAGGTCCTTATATTTTCTAGGATGACTTTATAAGGGTTCAAACCAAACTAGACAAGTTTGGAGGGCTCAAATGCCAAATTGGTAGATATTACATTAAAGTTGCTCATTGAAAACTTTAAACTTTTGCAAAGTTGCAATGACAACTTTTTGCACTATTGGTGAAAAAGGCACAATGTGAAACTATAATTCAACCTAAGGGTCATGGTAGTTAGGGAAGGATATTTAAATGGAAGATAACTACTTGGAAGGGGTTAGTTATGCCATTGTACAAACTATTGATGAAAGGAGGAGTAGTTGTTGATAGAAAACATGATTTTTGTAGGATTGATTGAAGAAATTGATTGATATGCTTAAATTTTTGATGGATTATATGCTTGTGGTCATATGATAACTTTGTACAATATTTTTTTGATTCTTAACATACATTTTATTAGTTTTTACAAAATTATTTAGTTTCATTGTTCCTATTGGTCAGATTTGGCAAGGTCACATAAAAATGGCTAGAACTTGAGTTACCATAGTTGAAAACCTATTTCCTTTGGAAATCAAGTAATATCCTATGTATATTATGTGAATATCAATTTTGGAGATTGGGGAAGACTGGTTGCTATTTTTGTAAGCAAGCACTAGACAAGCTAGTGGAAACTTGGCAAGGCACAAATATGTTTGCAGGAGAGAAATGAAGGAAAAAATGGAGTGGTATGTGCCAACCATGGTTGGAAAATTATGAAAGGGAGTGTCTAGTATCCTTGAAATATAGGAGGGAGTCTAGAGTGAAGTTTTACTTATCTTAGTAGTGAAGTTTCTATCATTTCCCTATAAACCCTTTAAAGTAGGATTTTCTGGAATAATATTGTACAGACACTTTGAGGACTTGAGACCCATAAAATCCTTAAGTCCAAGTCAATATGAGAAAATGAATAGTAGGAATTGATATGATTATTAATGAGTTTTAAAAGTTATTGAATAATCCCTATTCCTAGGAGGGCTAATAGGGGCTCATAGGGCTACAAGTATAAATAGAGAAAGAATGGGTTGTGTGTGTGTGAAACCTAACAATATGGTCCAGAATGACTTGAAATATGTCAAGAATCTCAAGAGGAATGCCTAAACTTGATTTTTCCCTACTAGGTATCATTTGATAGGGTTTTCACTTGATAAGCCAAAAGGTACATAGCTAGAGTTTTGGAGTTAGAAAAGTGGCATTTTGAATTGATAGGAGAATTCCTTGGTGGAAGGGGATTAGGAGAGAGTCATATGGGTTAAGATTAAATAAGAGATAGCCTAGGAAATAACCTGATAGAGAAAAAAAGTCTCTAAGAAGAAGAATCTCCCCATCAAAGTGGTATTAGAGCCATAAGATTAAGGCTTGTGCTGGTATGTTGTTTCCTACTGAATCAAGTGGGTCTACAAAGATGGTGAGCAATGCAAAATTGTCTAAGTAGGTAGATGAGAAGAAGAAGATCATGGATGAGAAAATGAAGGTTCTAGATGAAGCTATAGAAGAGACAATGGAAAAATTGAAGGAAATGGAAGAGGGAACTCTAGCAAAGGAAGATGAAGACACCAACACTAGTAAAGGCAAGAAGAAGGTAGACTTGGAAGATGAGAACCTTGAACTTGATCCTCCACTTGGTGAGAAAGAACCATTCCTCAAGGCCCTCAAAGTATTTTTAGGGAAAAGTCTTGATAACATACCAATGTACTATGGGAAGATCGACATAGAAGTGGTCATAGAATGGATTGAAAGCATTGCGAATCATTTTGATTATGAAGGAATAATAGAGGTTCAAAATGTAAGGGTGGAAAAATATAAATTGAAAGGATAGGCACTGAGTTGGTGGAAGTTTGTGCAAGAGGAAAGAAAGAGTGAAGGAAAGATACTAATGTCTAAGTGGAAGGCTATGGTAGAAAAGATAAAGGAGACCTATTTACCAAAGGACTATGAGATCCAACTTCATAAGAATAGGTAGAATCTTAAGAAAAAGGATCTTGATGTTTCTTCTTACATTGAGGAGTTGCAAAAGTTATCTTATGAGGTCAAGGGTACAAGAGGTAGAGAGGATCATGGTAGCAATATACCTAAATGGCCTTAAGAGGTCCGTACAAGATGAAGTAAGTTTGTTCAATCTCACTACCTTATTTCCAAATAGCTCTAAAGGTGGAAGACAAGTTGAGAAAGAAGAATGACTCAAAATCTAAAGGTAGAAGCCGACATAAAGATTTATGAGGTAACTCAAGGGGTGCTTTTGATGGAAGGACCAATGATCAAAAGAATCATGGAGAGTCTGAATGGCTTGAGATGACTAGCAAGATCAGTGAAAGGGGAGGTTACAATAGGGGAAGAGGTTCCAATAATGGTGGTAGAGGAAGATGTGGGAATAATAGTAGGGGATCACATTTCAGTAACATAAAGTGTTACTAATGTGGAAACTAGGGAATCATTCCTATAGGTTCGCAAAGAAGGCACCAACATACGATGGAGAGAAGAAAATTGATAACGTGCAAGAAGGTGATAATAAAAAGACAAGTGAGGTGGACCTTGAATTAGAGAAGGGTGAGAGTCTAATGTTAAGGAGAGTCATAGTCAAAGAACCAGTGAAGGAAAAAGAAAAAAAAAGGAGGGAACTTTTCAAGAATAAATGTAAAATATTTGGAAAGGTGTGGAAGGCTATCATAGATTTAGGGTCTATTGATAATGTAAAATCTAAGGAGGCATTACCAAAACTTAGGATAACAAACAT
Source organism: Cupressus sempervirens (assembly GCA_028749045.1). Classification (NCBI taxonomy): domain Eukaryota; kingdom Viridiplantae; phylum Streptophyta; class Pinopsida; order Cupressales; family Cupressaceae; genus Cupressus; species Cupressus sempervirens. The sequence continues at coordinate 286,390,705 of CM053792.1, forward strand.
CCCCCATGTGTGTCCTTACAAGGTGACATGGTTGAACAAAGGGCATAACATCTTGTTGAATGAACAAGTATGGGTAAACATCACCTTTGGCAGGTACCAAGACAAGATCTTATGTGATGTACTTCCAATGGATGCTTGTCATCCATTGCTAGGAAGGCCTTGGTAGTATGATAGGGAGGAAATGCACCATGGTAAGGAAAAAAAATATTCCTTCAAGAATGATGGAGTCACCTATAGAATAAAATCTTTTTTAGAGGAAGACAAAGAGGAGAAGACTACTGCTAGTATGATGTTGATGAGTGGGAAAGAGTTCCTCAAATGCCTAAAGGAAAGTGAAGGAGTAGGGTATGCTATCATGGTGAAGCCAAAAGAGGAGAAGCCATCAACATAAAAACCCATACCTGTAGAAGTACAAGAATTGCTAGATTAGTTCAAGGACATCATAGGTCATCAAAATTGACTCCATACTAGGTCCATCTCTACCAAATAAGGTTTCATACAAGATAACACAGAGCAGAATAAAGAGATAGAAAGGAAAGGCCAAGAATTGCTTGATCAAGGGATGTTTAAAAAGAGCATCAGTCCATGTGCAGTCCCTATTTTCTTAGCCCCTAAAAAGGGAGGTAAGTGGAGAATGTACAAAATATAGGGAAATCAATATAATTACAATTAGATATAGATCCCCTAGTCCTAGGATAGAGGATCTAATGGACTGTCTTGGTGGAGCTAGATACTTTTCTAAAATTGATCTTAAGAGTGACTATAATCAAATAAGGATGAAGGAGGGTGGTGAATGGAAGTTTACATTTCAAAATACTAAGGGTTACTATGAGTGGTTGGCAATTCCATTTGATCTTACCAATGCACCAACCACCTTCATGAGAGTTATGAATAAAGTCTTAAAGGGCTATATAAGAGTGTTTGTAGTGGTGTACCTAGATGACATCCTCATCTTTAGCAAGACAAAAGAGGATCACATGAAGAACTTGGAAATGTTGTTGGGGAAACTCCAAGAGGAAAAGTTGACAATGAACCTTGAGATGAGTGAATTAGTGAAAGAAGAGCTAGTGCACTTGGGCTTTTTACTTTCCCAAGGAAGTCTAAGAATAAGGTAGAGGCAATCCTAGATCTTCTACTGAGGTAAGAAGTTTCCACGGCCTAACACAATTCTACAAGAATTTAGTGAAATTTTTGCACCTATGAATGACACCATCAAGGGAGGCATGAAAAAAAATTTCACATGGACCAAGGATGCATATGAGAGTTTTCAAAGCCTAAAGAAGGAGGTGGCAACCCAATTAGCATTGGACTTGACAAGTTTTGAGATTGATAAGTAGGAGGTAATTTCCATTGAAAGTAAAATTGTGATATTGCTATTAGGATTTAAATGTTGTCTCAACAAGAATATGGGCAGACTTGGGAACAATCGATCCCTCAGGCAGAGTTTGCCTATAATGATAACACAAATAGAATAACTAGATTGAGTCCCTTTCAAATAGTGTATCAGTCACATCCAAGGGGCATAATGGACTTGAGAGAACTACCAACACATGACACCATCATTGGACATGCAGATGATTTTTTTTAGTCCATAACAGAGATACATGATCAGGTTAAGAAGACGTTGATGGAGGCAAATCAAAGGTTGAAAGAAAATAAGGATGAAGGCAAAAGAGTTTTGGATACAATCAATTAATTGTGTGTTGTCTTTGATGTTACAAAAATGCCATATCATTATCAATCGATATATGCCAAGCTCACTCTAGCAATGAAGATAGTTCTTTGTGTCTATTGAGTGTTCCTGTGTTTGCCTAGTTCAAAAGGTAATGTCTACCAAGTTCACTTGGGCATCAACAAAAAAGATGCAGAAAGTGAGTGTTAACCAAGCTCACTTTGTTAATGAAGAAAATTTGGATGGAATCAATGCTAACCAAGCTTACTCAGTTGCCAAAGGATTTTCATGAGTTTGCATTATTAACCAAGCTTCTGTAGGTTAACAAAATAAATCATTTCTGAGTCATTTTCTATCAAGCTGGGTTAGCTATTGAAGTATTTTCTTATTTTGGCATATTAAGCTCAATTGATTTATCTATTGATTCTAGCCAACTAAGGTGATGAATATTTATTATTCTAAGTTTTATTTGAGCCAACTTGACAAAGTGGAAGATATAAGTATAAGGTCAAGTTGTGATTTCAAAGTGTGAAAAAGCATGAAGTTTTTATTGAAGATTTAATGATGAGAAAAGGAAGTGAATTTGAAGGATAATAAGAATATCATTGTACAAGCTAGAATAGATATTTTCAATCAGAAAATTAGTTGCATTCAAATTAGGTCATCTCATTTTTACTCTCTAAACATTGTAGCAGTGATCTAAATCTCTTAACAGAGTTGGCTTAACAACTATTTACAAATCCTCTAACAAGGTGGAAGTTATATTGAATTGTCTAAAGACCTATAACAAGGCCACTCCTATAAAGGTGATTAAATCCTCTAACACAGTTACACCTAATAGTGTGTGTTTTAACCTTTAATAGGGTTGGATCTTAACAAAGCTCACTTCAAAAGAGTGAAAAGTAATAACTAGTTACAATTGGTATTTTTTCCCAAATTGAGTTTTTACATTAAATCTTGGTGTCTACTATGTTCCTATTATTTTCTTTTATATGTTTGCAACTTATTGACATAATGGTAATAATAGACAACATCTAAAAGTTTATATATTAAGCATTCACTGAGCTAATTCAGTTATTACCAAGTTACAACATTTTATGTGTGTTTACCAAGCTTCAATAGTATTCAATTTTTCAATTTGCATTTATGTACTAGCATCTAAGGGATCTGGGATTTATTTTAATGGTAACTAATTCACCCCTCCCCTTTCAAATAATCATCTTATATTTCCAACAATTGGTATTAGAGCTTTTGGTGCTTGTAGAGAAGGTTTCAAGGACATAAGCTAAAGATTAGGATGTCTTACAAAAGAGAGATTCCCAAGCTAAACAAAGACAATTTTGGAGCATGGAAAGGACTTATGAGGTTACATATGGCTACCATCAGTGGTTCAGGTTGTAAATATCTTGATGCTGAATACAAAACTCTCACTATAATATTATCAATTGAAAATATTGTTGAAAAGAAGAATCATAATATCATGATGATTTATATTGCATTTGCTCTTAGTTATGCCAAATATGATGAAGTAAAGGATTGCAAAATTTCTCATGAAATGCAAGCCAAACTAAAAGATATCTATGGAGGAGATGAAAATGTAAGAAGAGCCAAAGTAGAAAGTCTTAGAGGACAATTTGATCAAATGAGAATGAGAGAAGATGAAAACATTGCAAAATATGTGGAAAGAATCAAGGCTAGTGTAAGTGTAATCAAAACATCTGGAGGACACATTAAGGAAGAAACTATTGTAAGTAAAGTGCTTAGAACTATGCTTCCTATTTATGCAATTAGAGTGTCTACTATTCAAAAATGAGATGTGATCCAAATAAAAAATTAGACTTGGATGCTCTAGTAGGAAGATTGATAGCTTTCGAACTAGACAACTATGATAACTATGTTCCTACATCAAAGAATATTGAATCTAAATTTAAAGCTAAACTCTCACTCAAAGAAAAGGGTAAGAAATAAAAGTCCAGTAAATCAAGAAGTGAAGAAAATGGAACATCAAAAGAATTTTTAGATAGTGATCTTGAATTTTTTCAAGCCCTACTTGCAAGGAAGTATTCCAAAGGAAGAGGAAAGTATAAAGGTAAAGTTCCTTTGATCTACTTTTCTTGTAAAGAAGTTGGTCACATTACTGCTAGGTATCTAAATAAAGAAATCAAAGATGAGAAGAAAATAAATAAGCATAAAATCAAGAAGGACTCCAAGAACTACAAGAACTTCAAGGAAAAAGGTAAGAAATCTTGTTTTATAGCTAAAGATTCTAATAATAGTGAAGATGATATGGTATATATTGCTTTGAAAGATGAATCTGATGATGAAAGAGATAAGATGACACTAATCTCTCATGTTTGCAAAAATGATATATGGATTATTGAAAGTGGTTGTTCACATCATATGATTAAAGACAAAAAAATTTGAGCACATGGAATATTACGATGGAGGTAGTGTGATATTTGAAAACAATGAACCTTATAACATAAAAGGAAAATGTTGTATTTCATTGACTAAAGAACTTATATGTGAAAATGCTTATTGGGTTGAAGGATAAGAGCATAATCTATTAAGTGTGGAACAATTAAATAACATTGGATTCAAGGTTGAATTCATGAATGGAAAGGCCAAACTACTAGATGGAAAAGGAAATTTGATTGGATTTGGCAAACAAATAAAAGGTAATCTATTTTATCTTTATCTCAATGATTGTTCAAATTTTTTTGCTCAAGAAGAAGAAAGCTAGTTATGACACAAAAGGCTATGTCATTTGAACATTGATGATCTAGTTAAGATAAGAAAACATAGAAGAGTAGGATGTATTCCTAGTTTGAAGAAGCCTAACATAGGTCTATGCAAGAATTGCCAAATTGGTAAGATGGGAAAGATTAGCTTCAAAAGAAAAAACTATCAGTCAGAAGAAGTCTTGGAAATTGTTCATATAAATTTATATGGACCTATTGGAATAGAAAGCTATAGTGGAGGAAAAACAAATTATTCTTTTTGTTGATGACTATTCTAGAATGATGACAGTAATGTATCTAAAAGAAAAATTAGAATCCTTTCAAAAATTCAAGTGGTATTTGGCAAGAGTACAAAAGGAAACTAGAAAGAGGTTGAAATTCATAAGATTAGATAGAGGTGGTGACTTCATCTCCCATGAATTCAATATTTTCTGCATTGAAAGAGAAATTGAAAGAAAAGTATCAACCCCTAGTACACCACAATAGAAAGGTATAGTTGAAAGAAGAAATAGATCTATCATGTATTGTGCAAGAACTTCGATTATTGAAAAAAAGATTGCTCTCAAATAATAGAAGGAAGCAATTAGCACTGAAATTCATACCTTGAACAAAGCTCAGTTGAAGAAAGATTTAAACAAAAAAATTTATCAGCTATGGTATGGCTACAAATCTAATTTATGTTACTAAAAAGTTTTTGGCAATAAATGTAATATATTGAAAGAATCTAGAAAAGGTAAATTTGATTTAAAAGGTGATAAAGGTATATTTCTAGGATACTCCTACAAAATTAAAGCATACAAATGTTTTAATTTGTCTACTCATTAAATTATAGAAAGTGCACATGTCAGAATTGATGAGTTTGCAGAAAAGAGTGAAGAAGAAAGCAACAAGGAGCCAAAAGATTACAAAAGATTTGTTTACTATGAACTTGATACCTTGTCAAATCTATCTAAAAGAAAGGAAGCTTCACCTCCTAAGTTCCCAATAGTTAATGAATTGTAGAAAGTACAACCAAGCTATAGTCTGAAGGACTTGAGTGATAATCAGAGGCTAGCGAGCTAGTTCAAACCAAGCCTAATAGACTCGAGTCATAGATTGAATGACCCAACCTTGAAACTAAAATTCAAGATGAAGATTATGGAACTCATTCAAAGACTACAGAACCTATGTTAGCAAGATATGTTAGAAGGCATCATGCACCTAATTAGATCATTGGAGATAAATTAGATGGAATAATGACAAGAGGTAAATTAGAAGGTATATGTTTACTTATTGAGTTTGAACTTAGAAGTGTTAAGGATGCTCTACAAAATGAAAGTTGGATTAAAGAAATGAATGAAGAGATAGAACAAGTAGAAAAGAAAAAAAATTGGACTCTTGTTCCTAGACCCAAGGATAAAAATATAATTGGTACAAAGTGGGTATTCAAAAATAAGATGAATGAAGATGGAAAAGTTTCAAGAAATAAAGCAATATTAGTGTGTAAAGGCTATTCTCAAGAAGAAGGTATTGACTATGGTGAGACTTTTTCTCTTATAGCAAGACTTGAAGGTGTTATAACCTTACTAGCATATGTAGCACATAAGCAATTTACCGTATATCAAATGGATGTCAAATCTGCATTCTAAAATGGAATCCTTGATGAAGTCTACATTGAACAACCAGAAGGTTTTGTAGATCCTAGCAAAAGAAATATGGTCTGCAAATTACAAAAAGCATTATATGGTCTCAAGCAAGCTCCCAAAGCTTGGTATGGAAGACTACACAATTACTTGGTACATATTGGCTTTCAAAAGACAAATGACAATACTACTCTATATATCAAGGAAGGACTAGACAAGAAGATTGTGTTGACAGAAATATTTGTTGATGATACTCTATTTATAGGAAATGATGACTAATGAAATGCATTGTTAGAAGAAATGAGAAAATAATTTGAGATATTCATGTTTGGTGAAATAAAATTCTTTATTGGATTGCAGATATAACAAAACAAAAATGGTATCTACATCACTCAATCTAAGTATATCAAGGAGATATTGAAGAAATTTGGAATGGAAGATTCAAGACCAGTTGGAAACCCTATATCTATAGGACATAAGCTCTCCAAAAATAATGATTCCAAAGAAGTAGATTAGACCACATATATATCAATGATTGGAAAATTGTAGTATGTAGTACACATAAGACCTAATATTTCTCTAGTAGTTGGAATAGTGGCAAGATTCTCAACAAATCTTAAGGAAAATCGCATGATGACAATCAATAGAATCATGAGATATCTAAAAGGTACTGAAGACTATGGTTTATGGTATAAACTTAGAGGCAATTTCAACCTAAAAGTATTTACTGATGCTAATTGGGTAGGAAGTATTGATGATAGAAAAAGTATTAGTGGCAGAGCATTTTTTCTTGGTAAAAGAATAGTATCTTGGATAGGCAATAAGTAAAATTGTACATCTCAATCCATAGCATAAGAAAAATATGTGATAGCAATAGTCAATTGTTCTAGCATTGTTTGGTTCAAATAAATGTTGGAAGGAATGAAGGTAGAGATTAAAGACCTAGTAGTCATATATTGTGACAACAATAGTGCAATCAATATATCAAAGAATTCAGTAATGCATTTCAAAACAAAGCACATTGCAATAAAATATCACTTCTTAAGAGAATTGGTGCAAGAAAAAGAAGTCAAATTGGAAAATGTTAATACAAAGGAAAAAATTGCAAACATATTCACCAAGCCATTATCTAAGGATGCATTTCTGTATCTAAGAGGTAAGCTAGGGGTCATTCCCCTAATTGAAATTCACTGCATCAACCCAAACCTATTGAAGATTAGTTAGTTGGTGCAAGATTAGCAATGACATAGTGTAGATGAATTAGTACTTAAGGTACATTGGTATTCATAGAATTATTTTCTTTGGCTTGTGTTGTCAAAGATGGAGAAGTTTATTGTCATATCTTAGAAATTTTGGGAACAAGAATAAAGTAAGGAACCAAAGAAGGAGAGGTTTTCTAAAGAAGAATTTTGCTGAAAGAGGGAGAATGTTCTAAATGAACTTGGTAGTGGTTATTGTAGACATAATCTAGTGAAAGGAAGAGCTTATACTAACAAAGGGAGTTCTCAAGTCTAAATCCAAAAAATTTATTGTGCTATGACATGATGTGTTGTCATCAATGCCAAAGAGGGAGATTGTTGGATATAATTTATTAATTGTGCATTTTCTTTGATGTTACACAAATTTCATATCATTATTAGTCAATATATGTCGAGTTCACTTGAGAAATGAAGATAGTTCTCTATGTCTACTAAGAATTCCTATGTTTGTCTAGTTTAGAAGGTAGTTTCTATTCAGTTTACTTAGGTGTTAAAGGAAAAGATGCAAAAAGTGAGTGTTAATTGAGCTCACTTTGTTAATGAAGGAAAGTTGGATGGAACTAGTGCTAACTGAGATTACTCAGTTGCCAAAGGATTTTTGTGAGTTTGTAGTGTTAACTGAGCTTCTATTGGTTAACAAAGGAAATCATTTCTAATTCAATTTCTACCGAGTTGGGTCGACTAACAAAGGATTTTCTTGTTTTGGAATATTAAGCTTAATTGATTTATCTATTGATTCTAGCCGACTAAGATGATGAATACTAATTATTCTAAGTTGTATTTGAGCTGACTTGACAAAGTGGAAGATATAAGTATAAGGTCAAGTTGTGATTTCAAAGTGTGAAAAATATGAAGTTGTTATTGAAGATTTAATGATGAGAAGAGGAAGCAAATTTGAAAGATAAGTAGAATATCCTTGTGGAGTAGCAAAGCTATATTCGATCAGAAAGGATTGAGTACAAGTTAGAAAAGAGATCTATAATAACAAATTCAGTTGCATTCAAATCAGGTCATCTCATTGTTACTCTCTAACCATTGTAGCAATAATCTAAATCTCTTAATAGAATTGGCTTAACAGTTATTTGCGAATCCTCTAACAAGGTGGTAGCTCTATTGAATTGTCTAAAGACCTCTAACAAGGCCACTCCTAACAAGGTGATTAAATCCTTTAATAGGGTCACACCTAATAGTGTGTTTTGTAACTTTTAATAGGGTTGGCTCCTAATAGGGCTCACTTCAAAAGAGTGAGAAACAATAACTAGTTGCAGTTGGTGGTTTTTTACAAATTGGGTTTCCACATTAAATCTTGGTGTCTATTGTGTTCATGTTTTTTTTTTTATATGTTTATGACTTAGTTAAGGTAATGATAATCATAGACAACATCTAAAATTGTATATGTTAAGAATTCATCAAGCTAATTTAGTTATTACGAAGTTACAACATTTCATGTTTGTTTACCAAGCTTTAATGGTGTTTAGTTTTTAGTTTGCATTTCTATACTAACATCTAAGGGATCTAAGATTTATTTTAGTAGTAACTGATTCACCCCTCCCCTCTCAGCTACTCCTCTTATATTTCCAACAATTGGTATCAAAGCTTTTGGTGCTCTTAGAGAAGGTTTCAAGGACCTAAGCTAAATATTAGGATGTCTTACAAAAGAGAGATTCCCAAGCTAAACAAAGACAATTTTATAGCATTGCAAGGACTTATGAGGTTACATCTAGCTACCATCAGTGATTTAGGTTGCAAATATCTTGATGCTGAATACAAAACTCCCATTGGAACATTATTAGTTGAAGATATTTCTAAAAGAAATAATAATAATATCATGATTATTGATATTGCATCTGCTCTTAGTTATGCCAAATTTGATGAGGTAAAGGATTATAAAATTTCTCATGAAATGTGGACCAAAATAAAAGATATCTATGGAGGAGATGACAATGTAAGCTGACAAATAAGAAACACTTAGAGGACAATTTAATCAAATGAGAATGAGAGAAGATGAAAACATTACAAAATATGTGGAAATAATCAAGGCCAATGTAAGTGCAATCAAGGCATATGGAGGAGACATTAAGGAAGAAACTATTGTAAATAAAGTGCTCAAAACTCTTCTTCCTATTTATGCAATTAAAGTGTCTACTATTCAAGAAATGAGATGTGATTCAAATAATAAATTAAGCTTTGATTCTCTAGTAGGAAGATTGATAGCTTTGAACTAGACAACTATGATAACTATGTTCTTGCTTCAAAGAATATTGAATCTGCATTTAAAGCTAAACTCTCACTCAAAGGAAAGGGTAAGAAATCAAAATCTAGTCAATCAAGAAGTGAAAAAGATGGGACATTAGAAGAAAGTTTAGAAAATTATCTTGAAGTTGTTGAAGCCCCACTTAGAAGGAAGTATTCCAAAGGAAGAGGAAAGTAAAAAGGTAAAGTTCCTCTAATTTTCTTTTCTTGTTAATAAGTTGGTCACATTGCTACGAGGTGTCCAAATAAAAAAATCAAAGAAGAGAAGAAAAGCAATAAGCATAAAGGAAAGAACTCCAAGAACTACAAGAACTTCAAGGACAAAAGTAAGAAATCTTTTCTTATAGCGAAACATTTTGATAACAGTAAAGATGAAATGGTATATATTGCTGTAAAATATGAATCTAATAATTAAGGACATAAGATGGAACTTATCTCTCATGTTAGAAAAAATGATATATGGATTATTGATAATGGTTGTTCACATCATATGACTAGAGACAAAATAAAAATTTAGCACATGGAATATTATGATGGAGGCAGTGCGAGACGTGGAAACAATGAAACTTGTAACATAAAAACAAAAGGACATATTTCATTGACTAAAGAACTTATATGTGGCAATGGTTATTGGATTGAAGGACTAAAGCATAATCTATTGAGTGTGGCATAGTTGAATAACATTAGATTCAAGGTAGAATTCATGATTGGAGAGGCCATACTACTAGATGGAAAAGTAAATCCATTGGTTTTGGTGAGAAAGCAAAAGGTAATCTATTTTATCTTGATCCTAGTGATTGTTCATGTTTTATTGCTCAAGTAGAAGAAAGTTCGTTATGGCATAAAAGGCTATGTCATGTGAAATTTTATAATCTAGTTAAGATAAGCAAACATAGAAGAGTAAGATGTATTTCTAGTTTGAAGAAGCCTAACATGGGTCTATGCAAGAATTAAAAAATTGGTAAGATGGGAAAGACTAGCTTTAAAAGAAAAAACTATCAATTAGAAGAAGTCTTGGAAATTGTTCATACAAATTTATGTCGACCTATTGGAATAGAAAGATATAGTGGAGAAAATTTTTTCATTCTTTTTGTTGATGATTATTCTAGAATGATGAGAGTAATGTATCTAAAAGAAAAATTAGAAGCCTTTCAAAAATTCAAGTGGTATCTAGCAAGAGTAGAAAAGGAAATTAGAAAGAGGTTGAAATTCTTAAGATCAGATAGAGGTGGTGAATTCAACTCCCATTAATTCAATAAAATTTTCATTGAAAGAGGAATTAAAAGACAAGTATCAGCCCTTGGTACACCACAACATAATGATATAGTTGAAAGAACAAATAGATCTATCATGGATTGTGCAAGAACCCTGATGATTGAAAAGAAGGTTTCTCTCAAATACTTGAAGGAAGTTATTAGTACTATAGTTCATACCTTCAATAGAGTTTAGTTGAAGAAAGATTCAAAGAAAACACATTATCAGCTATGGTATGGCTACAAACCTAATGTAAGTTACTTGAATGTATTTGTCAAAAAATGTTATATACTAAAAGAATCTAGAAAAGGAAAATTTGATGTAAAATGTGATGAAGGAATATTTCTAGGATACTCCTACAAAATTAGCATATAGATGTTTGAATTTGTCTACTCATAAAATTATGGAAAGTGCACATGTTAGAATTGATGAGTTTGTAAATTAGAGTGAAGAAGAAGGCAACATGGAGCCAGAAGATTACAGAAGATTTATTTACTATAAACATGATACCCTACAAAATCTATATAAAAGAAAGAAAGCTTCACCTCCCAAGTCCCCAATAGTTATTGAGTTGCAGACATTGCAACCTGGGTTCCAGTCTAAAGGACTTGAGTCACAATTAGAGGCTACCAAGCTAATTCAAATCAAGCTTGATGGACTCGAGTCACAGATAGAAGGAAACAAGCTTGAAACTAAAATTCAAGATGAAGATGGTGGAACACATTCAAATACCAAAGAACCTATGTTAGCAAGATATGTCAAAAGGCTATTGGAATATTCAAATGGGAAGAGTACTTCTGAGAGGGGGGGTGAATCAGAAGTAACAAACTTTAACCTTTTCAAATCCTTTTAATAAAAATAACTAAAAGTAAATTGCATGCATGTAAACATATTAAATAAACATAAAGTAAAAACATGCATCAACACATGACACTAGAATTTTGGTAATCCAGAAACCCTCCAAGAATAAGAAGGTAAAACTAGTGTGAGGATGATACCCACAAAATCACTGCAACAATAATTTTTTGACCACTTCTGATGGTCTACCCTGTGAAAGGCCTGCCTTGTTAAAAGCTTTACACTATGTCAATAGTGACCTAGTTAAAGGATTTACAAACACTTTACATGAAGTGTCATCCTATTAAAGAATTTAATCACCTCTTCAAAAGATCTACAAAATAGTTGTTAAGCTAACCTATCATCATAGGGTTTTCACTATCTAATACAATTGCTATAGAGTATTAGAAATCATTGATCTGATTGCTTACAATTTTCAATTTCTAATTTCAGTCACTTGATCCACTCATTCTAATGTGATCCTTTCTTGATTTGATATCTATTCATATCCCTTGTACTATTCTAATCAACTAGATGTGTAATTGCTGCTCAATTCACTAAGTTTGTAATGCCCCTATTGTTTTCTTTGTTTTATAATTTTTTCTATCTACTTAGTAACTTCCTTAACTTCTATTCAGAAACATAAAATTGTGGAGTCTAAGCTTTCTTATAAAGACTTCATAGACATAGGGTTAGGTATAGATCTATGATCCATATTGAATCTTGAATTCTCACTCATTCCTTGCACTTTTCTCATTGGTTTCATGCCTTCTTCATTTTTCTAACTAGTTGCATACTGATTGCATAGGAAATGTAAAAGATTTGTTCTTATCCTTGTTATCCTTCAAAATCATTCTATGTCTATTTAGTAAATGGTTTACATCTAATTTTTTGAAGTCACAAACTCATATGCTGATTCTATGTTACTTAACACCTACTGGACTACTAGTGCTTGGCACATATACTATCCTACTTTGCTCAACACCTATTGCACTCTGTCTTGCTCAGGACATGTATGACTCTAGCTCACTTAGCATATAAAGTATTCTAACTTGCTTAGAATCAACTGTGACTTGGAATCAATATGTCACTCAAAACTTGTATAATGCTTGGCACCTAAAGTCACTCAGCACCTATTGAAATTTTGGCTCCGCACATACTATGGCTCAACATATGTAGTGTACTCGACTTCTATGTAGAAAGTGGTTAAGCGTGTTGATACTCAAATGTCAAAACCATTCTGAGACCAACAATCTCCCCCTTTGACATGAGTGTCAAAAAAACTTAATTAGACATTGTTGATCTGTCCTTATGAGTACCCTATCCAATTTGCTTTGCATATATACAAAATTCCAAAATTTGTTCAAAATACCTTAAAATTCTTATAACTCCCCCTAAGCTAATTGTGTCATTTTCATTCTTGCAACAAAAATTCTTGTGCTAATGTATTTGATACTCTTTGCCTTTGCCCTATTTCTATAATTTGTACCTATGTGCTAAGCTATTTTTTCTACTCTGATTGTACTTGTAGGTTTTATTTATATCTTCCCGAAAACATTATTTCTCCCCCATACACATTAAGTCTTATCTCCTCCCTTTTGGCTATCTATAGTTCTTTCCCTTTTATTCTCCAAAAGAATGAATGAAAGAGTATAATTACTAGAATACTTAGTATTCTCCCCCTTAGTTATATCTTCCTTATTATTATGTCTCTCCTTTTTTGACACTTATGTCAAAGGGTTCTAAGGAGTAATACCATATATAGCAAAAAATGTGTTGTTTACCTCCATTATCATTTTTAGAGCTGCATCCCAATTCTCCAAAGAAATGTCTAGCAACTTATGTTGGATGGAAGTCTTTGTAGCAAGATGTACAAGTCCACCTAATGTAGAAAGATTATGATTTTTCTTTAAAATAGTTTCAACATAGACGTGCTCTTTGTGGAGGACCTCCAAATGTGGGGCTATAGAGGTTTGAATTTGCATTAATTTGGCATTTATATTGGCCTCTTCACTTGTAAGTACAACTAATTCTCTTTGAGTTTGAAGTAATTGGGAAAATGCTTCTCACTTTGAGCTAGATCCCTTGGTAATTGCATGCTAGAAATCTTCAAATTTCTCTCCAAGCTCATTATCCTCTAGCTTCTTTCTTGTGTGAAGTTGGAAAAATCACATAGCTTTTTGTACAATGAGAAAATTTTCTCAAGTAAAGTTTTGACCTTGTCAATTTTCTTGGCCAATTCTACTTGTTGAAGTGTTATACCACTAGATATTTTCTCATTTACCTTCTGTTGAAATTTCCTCTTAGACCATTCCATAAGTTTAACATTTGTATCCTGGTCTTCACTAGTTGTTTGGTCAATTATATCTGATAATTATTCCCTTATGGACTTTGACTCATCTGGTGACTACAAGTTGAAGGCATCCATAAAGATGTCCTTAATCTAATGTAGTTTTTGCATGTATTTATACTCTTTTCTGAGTATTTCCTACCTCTTTCTCCTATTTAATGCATCCTGCATCTCAATAATCTACACCATTGTGATAGTCTTTGAGTCATAAGCAGGTATTACAATGTCTTCATCTAACTTAGGGTCTCCATAGTGAAGTACCCTAGTCACCTTTGTAGAACTCAAGCCTTGTTTGGAGATTTGCAAAGGTATGGCTTCAGTGCTCAACTTTTGAAGGGTTTTTGTAGGAGTGCCAATTTTTGGTAGTTCTACCAATGTCTTTATAGTGGCCCGTTCCTTTTCCTTTGATGTATCCTCCTTCTCATCAGACTTCCCTTCTCTTGCACTTAGCTTCTAAATGTTATCACCTACTATTATATGTGGTGAAAGCATTAAAATTTGAGTGCTAGTAGCTATATAGGTGAAAGGTGTCTCTTGTGGTTTCACCTTGTCTCTTTTAGGTTCTACTACTACCTTTTGTAGGTCATCTACACTCACCAATATAGGATTTTTGCACAACTATGCCTATAGAGTGGATTAGTGAAGGATCTTGGAGAGATCCTCTATAGTTAGGGGATTAATGTTCTGAGAAAAAGTCAGGAACATACTTGATAGCTATTGTTTTTGCAAGTGTGATGGTTACATAAGGAGGGCTAGGAGGTGGCATTTGTGTGTCTTGCACACTCTATTCCTCTTCTTGCTACTATTCAGCTATTGCCATATCTTCTCCATTTTTTGTCTTTTCCTCCTCACCTTTTCCCTTATCTTCTTCCTCTTTCTTCTCTTCTTCTCCTTTCTTTTCCTCATCTCCTTTTGTTGTTGCTTCCTCCTTCTTCTCTTCTACTTGCTTCTCTTCCACTTTCTTTTTCTCTATCTTCTCCTTAGCACTGGCCTCTACCTTATTTGCTTCTATATCTTTGTCATCAATTATTTTGTAGATTGTTTTCCATAATTGTGTGGATTTATTTACTACATCCTCAATATTATTTTGTAGGATGCTGAAGGTTCTATATTTAGGTGCAAATTTTCCACCATGTTTCTTATTAGCCTTTTTTATTTGACCTCTTGTTAGGTCAAGCATCACTTGTGCTAAGGTAGATTCTCTAATCTCCTTTTCCATTTTTAGACAATAATGCCATTTTTTTTCAATTATCTCATATAGCTTTTTAGGCATGGTATTGTCCAGTTCTAGAGGCATTATCTTAAGTTATTCATCATGGCATATATAGATTCCTCTATTTTATTTTTCTCTTCTCTACTTAAGTTATTGAAATCAAGACTTTTCAAATCATTTAAATCTACATTTTTAATATTTTCACAAATTTTATCTTTGGCAAATTTGAGAGGATGGATTACCACTCTAATTCTATTCTCTCCTCATCATTAATATCTAGATGTGCCACATACTTTCTTCTTTTCTTTGGCATTTCATTAGGCTATTCACTGGCCTTCTTCTTCTCTTTTGTTTGTTCTTTGGCCTTTTGTTTGGATGCCCTTGTGCTAGCTCTTGTTGCTAGTGTTGGCTTTGCTTGTGCAGGCTTGGTTACCTTCTTGGGTTTGGGATGAGCTGGAGGCTAAGTTTTAGCCTTTCTCTTCTTTTGCTCAACTTGTGTAGGTGCTTCCTTGGCTTCTTCTTCCTTGGCACCTTCCTCCTTGTCTTCCCCTAAGCCTTGTGTCAACTCCATTGGGCCTTGCCCTTGCTCTTTGTAAGAAATGATTATGTTGAGCAAGGAACGAGAAACAATCCAAGTAAGTTAAGTGTGAAACAATGTTACCATAAGATAAGCAACTCCAAGAGCATACACCAAGATGGTTCAACAATGGAGACAAGGATTTATAAGGGGAAAGCAAAGAAAACCCCTTGTGAGTTATTATGAATGAAGGCAAATGCCTAGAGAAGAGAGAGAGAGTGTTGGAGCAAAAGTAGCTCAATACAATAATATCAAGTGCTTAGAGTGGTGTTGTAGTTGTGAAGAAAGAAGGAGGAGCATCTCTTATATAGAGATGAGAGAGGAGTTGCATTTGTAACTCCCATTTCTATGAATGCCACATTCATAATAGGTGTGTGCAAAGTGTCACAATCCTCTTAAGGAGGATAAACTAAATAAAGAAATAAACAAGAGTTGTCCTTACATGTGGAATAAAGGACAAACAATGACATGTCCTCCACATGTGTACAAGTGGACAAACTACATGTAGGGACCCTTGGAATATCCCAATTAAAATATATCCAAGGAAAGATTAACCTTTCTAACACTCTTCTTCTTCTTCACTCTCTCCTTATTCTTCTTCTTTAGCACATACTTCTCCTTTAATATCTGCACCAAATTTCTTCTTTATCTTCTTCACTAATTAGCTTTCCTCTTAATTATAGAGGTTGTCTTCAATGCTGTTTCAACTTTCAATTTCACATCATATGTGCCAAAGTGAGGAGCCTCCTTATCAATCTCTTCTACAATAAATTATATAATTGTTGTTGAAGTTTCATTTACATAAGTTCATATCCCAATGGCCTTAGCCATCTCACTCTTGGAATTGTTGCTTGAATGTAGGTATAGTCAATCTCAACCAAAAAGCATATGTCCTTGATATGTTTTTCCACTAGGGAAACTGGCATTCTTACCCTTTGCTTCATGGATTTTTTAAAATCCTCAAAATAGCTTGTCATTTGGGCCTCAAAATTATCACCCATATGATCAATGAGCTTGTTGATTTGTGTGATTAAAATTTTGTTTGGGTTCCAATTCACCTTTCCAATAAAAGGAAACTCTTCCCTGACATAAAAGAATATGCACATAAGAACTAAACTAGACTTGCATTCAACACCCTTTTACCTCCTTATTGCTCCTAGGTTCTCATTTATTTGCTGCAACATTAGTTCTGCTAGATCATATGTATGATCTTTCTTCACAAGTTTGTAAGCTACACCAACAGCTATACATGGCACACTATTCAATCTGCTAGATTGGTAGAATTTGTCAGATATTATTCTCATTGAAAAATCTAGAAGTGGATCTATTATAGTATAAATATTCATACCTCTCTTATTCCACTTAGCTCCTATATTTATTTCAATAACTTCTTTGAAATCACTACGCAAGGTCTTAAGTTGATCTAGGGTTGGGAAACCTATAACCCTATGCACTATTCTCTTGGTAATATTAACTGCTCATGTTTCCAACCACAAACATCCATTGTGAATTCTACTTAAAACAATCTGCATCCATTCTATTTTGAAACCTATAGGGTAAAATAGGGCATGGGTCAAACCCTCCTTCTCAACTATCTGATACTCATCCTTCATAATTTTGATTTCACATAGTTTTTCATAGGCTTGAAATATTTCAAGGTCTCCTATAGCTCCTATTTTATAGTTGTAATACTTCCTTACGTCTTGCACCATGACAACCTTTGGTGGAATAATGGACAATGCATCGACAGGGTAATTTTTGTAGGTGACTTCTGGGATGGGTCTAACCTCAAGTTTTTTTACTTCATTATTGACTAGCTAGACCTCATAACTTTCCTTTCTTTTGGGATTTCTTGAACTATAAGTCATTATACCAAACTAGGTTTCAAATATATTAAAAAATTCAATATAGATCATCGAAATGTATGCTGAATTACTATTGAAATCGATGAAAATGGCTTCAAGATTGTTGTATGATCATTTCTAAACTCTTCTCATCTTTTATTTGTGTTTGAATGGCATAAAAATGATCAAAATTTGACCTTATACCTTTCAAAACCTAGCATTAAATGCCTAATGCATAAATCTGTAAACTTGACACTTGAAGGTTTTAACATGACTTAGTTTCTATTAGATTTCATTCACTTGACTTCCACTAGATTTCTAGTTCACTTGGCTTCTATTAAAATTTCTTAACTTGGCATCAACCATCTACTCAATCACTATTAGCAACCTAGCATCCACTGGAGCTTTACTGGGCATCTGAGGATAGTTTGCCAGTATTTGCAAAAACTTGAAATTTTGACTTGCCATCTTTTCTCATGCTGATTTCTTCTTTGCAGTACTTCTTTGTCTTGGGACTAATGTATGATATAGCTTTTTATATTAGTCCCATACACCTATTCATGCTTAGTTGGATGTGGTGTGATTACTTGACCTCTTAGCTGAAGTGATCCCTCCATTTGATGTGCTACACTCATCTTTCTTCTTCCAAGTCTTGTTCATTTGCACTTTGATTTGTTCAACATCTACCTTCTCTTTTCCTTTGTTAAATTGTGACTTGGGTGCCTTTGACTTTGTTGGGCAATTCTTGCTAATGTGACTAGTCTTCAAGCAACTAAAACATGTGGTTTAACTTAACCATTTTCTATAATTCCCTCTGAAATGTATCCTGATGCAATTTTCAGGGACATGTCCATATTTTTGACAATAGTGATAGCTATACTTGGTGTTATAGTCCCAATTGCAGTGATAACCATGATTATTTCCTTTTGCAGGTTGATTAGGTGTCCACATAGGCTTTGATCTACATTCAAATGTTCTATTTCCATACTTCTTGTACTTATAGAAGTGACCCTCAAATCTTGGTGTCCTCATGGTCTTGGTTTTGCATTCATGTGCTTGATGTCCTTTCTTTTTGCACTTGTGACAAAAGATTTAATTTTTAAGGTTATCATGCTAATGACCATCCTTGCTCTTGCATACACTAGAGGTATGTCCCTTTTTACCACAAAAATGACAAGTAAGTTTAGTGTTCTTACCTTTGTTACTCCTTTCTTTTGCAATCTTGGATGATTCTCCTTGTTTAGTGTTGGTGTAACCATGTCCTAAAGTATCATTACTAGCCCTTCGAGATTTCAATAGTTGCTCAAAATAATTGATAGATTTATTGGGTTTGTTGAAGCTTTCTTCTATCTCCTTTTCTCTTTTTAGATTATTTTTCAATTGATCATTTCTTATCTTTAATGTAGAGATCTCAATGTCTTTCATATTCAGCTCATGATGTTCATTCATCATCTGACTTAACGTGTCAAGCTGCATGTTTGAGATTCTTTCAAACTCAATTGTCTTCTCCTTCCATCTATTGGTAAGATTTCTCTTATCATCTTCTATCATGTTTTTTTCTTCAATGGCTTTCTTCTTTTGTTCGATCACTTCAATAAGCATTATGGCTTGTGACTCTTGTTCAAGCTTGAGTATTATAATTTCTTCAGCTTATGCTCTATTTTTCTCCATTATCTCTACTATTGCTGCATCAAATTCCTTGGAATCTCCATTTGAAAACATTTGTGTGGTATCAATCTCTTTGTAGTGTATGTGATTTTTAGCTATAGCTATATCCTTCCTTCTTTTTAAGGACTTTCTCAATTCCTCCATGGCTTCCTCCAATTTTTGTAGGGCAAGATGCACATCAATCACCTAATTGTCTATTATCTTCAAAAGTTTGAAGACTTCCATCATTAGATCTTTTCTCTAAGCCGTTGGGATTCTCCTTGTGAGTAACAAGCTCTAATACCAATTGTTAGAATATTCAAATGGGAAGAGTAATTTTGAGAAGGGGGGTGAATCAGAAGTGACATGTACTTTAACCTTTTTAAAACAAATAACTGAAAGTAAACTACATGCATGTAAACATATTAAATAAACATAAAGTAAACACATGCATCAAC
Source organism: Cupressus sempervirens (assembly GCA_028749045.1). Classification (NCBI taxonomy): domain Eukaryota; kingdom Viridiplantae; phylum Streptophyta; class Pinopsida; order Cupressales; family Cupressaceae; genus Cupressus; species Cupressus sempervirens. The sequence continues at coordinate 286,410,432 of CM053792.1, forward strand.
ACATGACACTAGAATTTAGGTAACCTAGGAACCCTCCAAGAATAAGAAGGTAAAACTAGGGTGGGGATGATACCCACAAAATCACTACAACAATAATTGTTTGACCACTTTTGATGGTCTGCCCTAGGAAAGGCCTACCTTATTAAAAGCTTTACACTGTGTCAATAGTGTCTTGGTTAAAGGATTTACAAACACTTTACATGAAGTTTCACCCTATTAAAGGATTTAGTCACCTCTTCAAAGGATCTACAAAATAGTTGTTAAGCTAACCTATCATCATAGGGTTTTCACTATCTAATATAATTGCTAGAGAGTATTAGGAATTTTTGACCTGATTGCTTACAATCTTCAATTGCTGATTTCAGGCACTCAATTTACTCATTCTAAGGTGATCCTTGCTTGATCTAATATATGTTCATATCCCTCATACTATTCTGATCAACTAGATGTGTAATTGCTACTCAATTTACTAAGTTTGTGATGCCCCTTCTATTTGCCCTATTTTGCAAATTTTGCTATTTGGTTAGTAACTTCCTTAACTTTTATTTAGCAACATAAAATCATGGGGTCTAAGCCTTCTTATAAATAATTCATAGACTTAGGGTTGGGTATGGATCTATGATCCATATTGAACTTTGAATTCTCACTCATTCATTGCACTTTTCTCATTAGTTTCATGCCTTCTCCATTTTTCTGATTGTTTGCATGTTGATTGCATAGGAAATGTAAAAGATTCATTCTTATTCTTGTTATCATTCAAAATTCTTCTATGCCAACTCAGAAAATAGTTTACATCTAAGTTTGTTAAGCCACAAATTCATATGCTAATTCTATGTTACTTGGCACATACTGGACTACTGGTGCTTGACACATATTCTATTCTACTTTTCTTGGCACCTATTGCACTCTATCTTATTTGACACATGTATGACTCTAGTTCACTTGGCATATGAAGTGTTTTGACTTTCTCAGCATCAACTGTGACTTGGTACCTATATGTCACTCAGCACCTGTATAATGCTTGGCACCTAAAGTCACTCGGCACCTATTGAAATTCTGGCTCAGCACATACTATGTCTCAACATATGTAGTGTATTTGGCTTCTATGTAGAAAGTGGTTAAGTGTGTTGACACTCAAATGTCAAAACCATTCTAAGACCAACAAAGGAATCATGCACTTGATTAGATCATTTGAGAAAAATTAGATGGAACAATGATAAGAGGCAAATTAAAAGGTACATATTTACTTGTTGAAATTGAAACTAGAAGTGTTGAGTATGCTCTGGAAAATTAAAGTTGGGTTCAAGCAATGAATGAAGAGATAGAATAGATAGAAAACAAAAAAAATTGGATTCCTTTTCCTAGACAATTAGTACAAAGTGGGCATTCAGAAATAAGCTGAATAAAGATGGAAAAGTTTCAAGAAATAAAGAAAGATAAGTATGTAAAGGTTGTTCTCAAGAAGAAGGTATTCACTATGGTGAGACTTTTGCTCCTATAGAAAGACTAGAATGTGTTAGAACCTTACTAGAATATGCAACACATAAGGGATTTAAAGTATATCAAATGAATGTTAAATCTACATTCTTGAATGGAATTCTTGATGAAGAAGTCTACATTGAACAACCAGAATGTTTTGTAGATCCTAGAAAAGGAGCTATAGTTTGCAAATTAGACAAAGCATTATATGGTCTCAAGCAAGCTCCTAGAGCTTGGTATGAAAGACTTCATAATCACTTGGTACAAATTGGCTTTCAAAGGACAAATGATAAAAATAGTCTATATATCAAGGAAGAACTAGATAAGAAGATTGTGATGGTAGAAATATTTGTTGATGATACTCTATTTACAAGAAATGATGAATTGTGCAAAGCATTCTCAAAAGAAATGAGAAAAGATTTTGAGATTGCATGTTTGGTGAAATAAAATTCTTTGTTGGATTGCTGATATAGCAAAACAAAAATGGTATCTACATCACTCAATCTAAGTATATCAAGGAGATACTAAAGAAATTTGGAATGGAAGATTCAAGACCAGTTGGAACCCCTATGTCTACCAGACATAAGCTCTCCAAAAATGATGATTCCAAAGAAGTAGATTAGACCACATATAGATCAACGATTGGAAAATTGTAGTATGTAGTATACACAAGACCTAATATTTCTCTAGCAGTTAGAATAGTGGAAATATTCTCAACAAATCCTAAGGAATATCACATGTGGTAATCAAGAGAATCATGAGATATCTGAAAGGTACTGAAGACTATGGCTTATGGTATAAACTTGGAGACAATTTTGACCTGAAATTATTTATTGATGCTTATTGGGTAGGAAGTATTGAAGATAGAAAAAACATCGGTGGTGGAGCATTCTTTCTTGGTAAAAGAATAGTATCTTGGACAAGCAAGAAGAAAAATTGTACATCTTAATTCATAAAAGAGGAAGAATATGTGGCAGTAGCAGTCAATTGTTCTAACATTGTTTGGTTCAAATAACTATTGGAAGGAATGAAAGTAGTAATCAAAGACCAAGTAGTCATATATTGTGACAACACCAATGCAATCAATAAATCAAATAATCTAGTACTGCATTCCAAAACAAAGCATATTACAATAAAATATCACTTCTTAAGAGCATTACTGCAAGAAAAAGAAGTCAAATTGGAATATGTTAATACAAAGGAATAGATTGTAGACATATTCACTAGGCCATTATCTAAGGATGCATTTATGTATCTAAGAGGTGAGCTAGGGGTCATTCCCCTATCTATAATTCACTAAATGAAGTTTAATGAATGCATCAACCAAAACCTGTTGAAGATCAATCAATTGGTGCAGGATTAGCAAGGGCATATTGTAGATGAATCAGTACTTAAGGTATAGTGGTATTCACAGAATTATTGCCTTTGAAATGTGTTGTCAAAGAGGGAGAACTTTACTATCATATCTCTGCAAAATTTTTGGAACCAAAATAAAGTAAAGAACCAAAGAGGGAGAAGTTATCCAAAGAAGAAGTTTTCTGAAAGAGGGAGAATGTTCTGGATGAACTCGGTAGCAGTTGTTGTAGACAAAATCTAGTGAAAGAAAAGCTCATACTGACAGAGGGAGTTCTCAAGTCTAAATCCAAAAATTCATTGTGCTATGACATGTTGTTTTGTGATCAATATCAAAGAGGGAGATTGTAGGATACAATTGATTGTTTTTTTTTTTTGTCTTCAATGTTACACAAATGTCATATCATTTTCAATCAATATATGCTGAGCTCATTCAGGAAATGAAGATAGTTCTCTGTGTCTACTGAGTGTTCATGTGTTTGCCCACTTTAGAAGGTAGTGTCTAAAAAGTTCAATTGGGTGTCAAAGAAAAAGATGTAGAAGGTGATTGTTAACTAAGCTTACTCAGTTAATGAAGGAAAGTTGAATGGAACAGGTGTTAATCGAGCTCACTCAAGTGCCAATTTTTGTGAGTTTGCAGTGTTAATTGAGCTTTTGTTGGTTAACAAAGAAAATCATTTCTAAGTCAATTTCTACTGAGCTAGGTTGGCTAACGAAGGATTTTATTATTTTGGTATATTAAACTCAATTTATTATCTATTGATTCTAGTCAACTCGGGTGATGAATATTGATTATTCTAAGTTGTATTTGAGCCAACTTGGCAAAGTGGAAGATATAAGTATAATTGTGATGTGAATATCAGGATTTAACTGTGTGATTTTGAGTCAAACTTGATGACCCATGTTTCATGAGTAGTGATTCAACATGAATCCATCTCTCATGAGAATAAATGGAACACTTAGCACTCATTGGATCTAGGTGATGCTCACAAGGGTGAAGCACCGAGACTTCCCGGGAGGTCACCCATCCCAATACTACTCCAGCCTGAGCGCGCTTAACTGCGGAGTTTCCTCCACAGTTAAACCCAAATCTTGCAACCCCATTTGCAAAACCTTCACCAAGTGTTGTGCCTTATGAACCATTCATTAGAAAGCCCCTTAAGCTCATCAATTGATAAGTAGGAGATCATCTCCTACTTATCAATATAAGTATAATGTGAATTTGTGATTTCAAAGTGTGAAAAAACATGAAGTTGTTATTGGAGATTTAATGATGAGAAGAGGAAGTAAATTAGAAGGATAAGTAGAATATCCTTGTGGAGTAGCAAAGCTATATTCGATTAGGAAGGATTAGTACAAGCCATAATAGAGATTTGTAATTAGAAAATATGTTGCATTCAAATCAAGTCATCTCATTGTTACTCTCTAACCATTGTAACAATGATCTAAATCTCTTAAAAAAGTTGGCTTAACAACTATTTGTAAATTCTCTAACAAAGTGGCAGTTCTATTGAATTTTCTAAAGACCTCTAACAAGCCCACTCCTAACAGGGTGATTAAATCCTCTAACATGGTCACACCTAACAACATGTTTTGTAGCCTTTAATAGGGTTGGCTCCTAATAGGGCTAACTTCAAAAGAGTGAAAAATAATAACTAATTGTAAATGGTGGTTTTTTTCAAATTGGATTTACACATTAAATCTTGGTGTCTACTATGTTCATGTTATTTTTTTTTTTATGTTTGAAACTTAACTAAAGTAATGGTAATCAAAGACAACATTTAAAAGTTTATATGTTAAGAATTCATGAAGATAATTTAGTTATTACCAAGTCACAACATTTTACATGTGTTTATTGAGCTTCAGTAGTATTTAGTTTTCAGTTTGCATTTCTATACTAACATCTAAGGAATTTGAAATTTATTTTAGTAGTAACTGATTCACTCCTCTCCTCCTAGTTACCCCTCTTATATTTCCAACAAAGAGAACTATAGTTCTTGGTAGGAGATTTCTTAATGGTCTATTTAAACAAATCTAGGCTATAGAAAGACATCCCAAGCAAGTTTCAAATGAAGAGGATTGGGCTCTACAAGGTGCTAGAGAAGTATGATTCTAATGCTTACAAATTTGACTTACCAAAAGACATGTCCATCTCTCCTATTTTCAATGTCAAAGACTTGATACCTTATAAGGGTCTAGATATTGATGAAATATAGTATCAGGTAGTGCTAAATAAAGGCATATTAGACTTGTAGGTACCTAAAAGGAAGAAACCACAAGTGGAGAAGCTACTAGATTCTAGGGTGAAGAAGAACACAAGGGACAAAGATTACAAGGAACATCTGGTCAAATGGAAAGATACCCCTAAAGTTGAGACAACTTGGATTTCTTAAGTGACTTCAAGAAGCATGGCATAAATAAGGATTTCCTCTCACCATTGGTACATTAGTCTTCTTCTTGTAGGGGGAGTATGTTGTAGGAGCACCTTGGGGAAGGGAAAATCCTTTTAAAAAATTTGGCTTGTAAATGGTCTAGAAAACCATTTGATGAATAAGGGATGATTATGAACTTCCAAGGTATGTTTAGAAGGTAGTAATAAGTAGGATCCAAGGCTTCAGTCTTGTTTTTGGTAACTGGGTCTTGATAAGCCTAGAAGTGCAAAAATTGCTCCAAATGGGAAAAATATGGAAAAATGCCTTATATGGAGAAATAAGTATTTATGAAGGGCCCTTATATCTTCTAGGATCATTTTATAAGGGTTGAAACCAAACTGGACAAGTTTGGAGGGCTCAAATGCCAAATTGGCAAAATTTGTCAAAGTTGCTCATTAATAACTTTGCATTTTTGAAAAGTTGCAATGACAAGTGGTGCAAGGGAACTTGAGGAACTTAAGAGAGACAAGGAAAACTAGAGGATCTAATAATTAACACAAACCAATTATATCATGGTAGAATTAACTGGGAAGTTTTAAAGGCTATATGGCATAAAATTGCAAAATATGGAAATCCTAGGTCCTAAAGGCTCAAAAAGAGACTAAAATGTCATAATTATGAAAAAGGGATCACAATAGGATATATTAGTATTTAGGAATTCTTACTAAGACCATCTAAGTCATTTGGAAAGGTTGGAATAGTCTAAATGCTTTTAAAATTCAAAATTTGTACTATTGTTAATTCAAATTTTTGAATTAAAACGATTAGTTGGATTTTGGAGGGAAAAGTGTTTTCATTGTGTTTTAAGCCCTTAATCATTCCTATACTGACAAAAGGTAGTAGGAAGGTTATAAGGAACATTATATATTATGGAGAAGTGACTTGTATAGACAGACAACAATATTTGTATGGACTATTCATAGATTTGAAAGGAAAGTCTCTATTTTTATGAGTTTACTCTTTATTTTTGGTGTTGTTTGGAACCTATTGAATCTTGGATGAATAAAGGAAATTTATTATTATTTATATACTCAATTTCATACTTGGTTTAAAGATTCTCACTAGTTTTTTCATTCATAAGTGCTAATTGTAATAACATTTTTAGATTTTTCTCAAGCAAGTTTGACAAAACTACTAAGGAAATGCACATTCCATGAATGTGTGCCTGGTTCTCATGGAATGAAACTAATTTTCATCTATATTATATTCTACTAATACATTAACATGTTTTTGTGAAGGAGGGTGATGAGTTTTTGGTGATCACCATGTTGTTTGTGAGCATTTTGGCATTGACATTGCTTGGTATGTGGAAACTATAGAAGTTTCGCCTTAAGGAGGGGTAGTTTTTGTGTTGGATTTCATCTATATATGTCTAGGACAAGGTGTTAAAATATTTACTTGTTGAAGAAAGTTTTGGGAGAGAAGAGATTGACAAAGCCCTACCTTTTGAGGGTTTAAAGGAATAATTTGTGGTTTTTCTGTTTGTTGAGACCATACATTGAAATTGGTTGCATAATTCCTTTAATTAGATCCATTTTATGAAACTATAAAAGGTTCTAAACTTTGGGGATATGTTTGTCATATACTTCCTTTGTAAAGTGACCTCTTTTATGTGTTTAATGATAGGGCTAATGTGAAGAACAACAATATTGGTCCAAAAAAACCACCCTTAAATTTTATATATGTTATGTATCTCTAAAAAGGGTATCCAAATCTAGTTTCCCAAGTCCTCTAGAAAGTGCTGGCTTTAAGGGCTAAAAACCATTGCTGTTGTTATGATTTGAGGTTAAGGCCTAGAAAGGCTGGTTTTGGGTTCGGAGTGTTGGGTTTTGTTGAGAGCCCTAAAACCAGTTGGTTCATCTTATATTTGATATTTTAAGATAATTCAATCATTTTGAAACAAATCATAGCTCTTGGTTATTCATCTTAGGTGTTGGAGGCTTTGTAGGTCATTTCTTTACATTGGAATATTGTGAATCTTGTATTTTCCTACTCTTGTTGTTTGGACCTTTATCCCACCACCATCCATTGCATCAAAAAAATTTTACACTATTAGTGAAAAAGGCATAATGTGAATCTACAATTTGACCTAAGGGATAGGGTAGCTAGGAAAGGGTATTTAAATAGAAGATAACTCCTTAGAATGGGTTGGTTATGCCATTGTATGGGCAATTGATGAAAGCAATAGTTGTTAAAAGAAAACATGATTTTTGAAGGATTGATTGAAGAAATTGATTGATTTTCTTACTTCTTTTGATGGATTGGATTCTTTTGGTCATTTGATAACTCCTTACAATCTTGTTTTGATTCTTAGCATACATTTTATCAGTTTTACAAAATTATTTAGTTTCATTGTTCCTACTGGATAGTTTTGGCAAGGTCACACAAAAATGACTAGAACTTCAATTCTCACAATTGAAAACCTATGGCCTTTTGGAATATAGTAATAGCATATGTATATTAGGTAAATATCAAATTTGGAGGTTGGGGATGATTGTTTTCTATTTTTTCAAGCAAGCCCTAGGCAAGCTAGTGGAAGCTTGGCAAGGCACAAATATGCTTTTAGGAGAGAAATGAAGGGAAAATTGGATTGGTGTATGCCAATAAATGTTGGGAAATTATGGAAGGGAGTGTCTAGTGTCCTTGAACTAGAGGATGGGGTCTACAGTGAAGATTTACTTGTCTTAGAAGTGAAGTCGATGTCATTGCCCTAGAAACCCTTAAAAGTAGAATTTTCTAGAATAGTACTATATGGACACTTTGAGGACCTAAGATCTAAAAAATACTTAAGTCCAGGTCAATATGAGACAATTACTAGTAGAGATCTATAAACCTTGTTAGGAGGTTTTACAAGTTATTGAATAATCCTTGTTTCTAGGAGGGATAATAGGGCCTCATAGGGCTATAAGGACAAACATAGCAAGAATGAGTTGTGGGTGTGTAAAACCTAATAAGATGGTGCAAAATGACTTGAAATGTGTCAAGAACCTCAAGAGGAAGGCCTAAAATTGAATTTTCCCTACTAGGTATCATTTGGTGGGGTTTCGGCTTGATAAGCCAAAAGGTGCATAGTTGGGGTTTTAGAGTTAGAAGAGTGGAATTTTGAATTGATAGGAGAGTTTCTAGGTGTAAGGGAATTAGGAGAGAATCCTCTAGGTTATGGCTAGAGAAGAAACCTTAATGAGGCTAGGAAATAACCTAGATAGAGCAAAGAGGCTCGAAGAAGAAGAAGCTTCCCATCAACCATGCCCATCATAAAGATAAAATAGTTGCTTATAGATGTGCTAAGATATTGGACAAAAATTTAAATCCCTTATGACAAATAGAAACACAAAGTGTTGGCACACAGGGACACAAAATAATTCCAACATTAGAAGAGAAACCACTTGAATTTTTGAAAAATCAATTACAAGTAGAAAGGAATTAAAAAAAGGGTTAGGCTAAGAAATGATTATATGATGGCACTCGAATTTTTTTGTCAAAGTGTTGATGGATTGTCCAACTTACATAACTATACTATATGCAAAGAATTTTTTCTAGGAATATGCATGCAATTATCAAACACAACTTGCACATGCAAGAGATGCTTTCATGAGAAATGTTTATACCAATTCTCATCCTTAAACAACATGGATCTAGGAGAACAACCTATTATACTCAAAAGTTTAACCCAAGTTGAATATATGTTGATTACTAAAGTCAACCATTTATTATAGGTGACTCAAAATTTTGGAGGTCAATATAAATATCATGGTCACACAATAAGATTTTTTCTAGATATAAACAACATTGGAAATATTTTTCTATATAGAATATAAGACCTAGATATGCTCATTGTTAAGAGATTACATGCAACAAGCCAATCCTATGTGATTGTTACATAAAGAGAAGCCATGTTTTAGATGCATTACAATACAAGGTGAAATATGACCCATACTATAATGATGTCACTATTTATGCTAAACATCTAGTTGATGTCCCTAAAATAAGAACAAATGTCAAAAGTATGCTCAAAACCATTGAAACAATCGAAGATGTATCAATTCCAAATCCTAAAATGAATATTGATGAAGAGATAAATGGAAATAACATAACATAGAAATCATCATTTGTGTCTCAAAATACATAAACAATATGTGAGCTACAAATCATTAAGAAAAAATTATAATTTGAAGATGACACGAGCAATTATATTAACTAACCAATGATAAACTCATCTCTATTTTAAATGAATATAACATAAAGGGCTTACTGGATATGAAATTTCCCACACTTTTTCCAAATGGATTCTCATTCTATGTGAATCCTTGTATAAGGGAAGTTCACATTCATAAATTTTTACCACACTTAATAAAGTTCCACAACAACAAAGACATCCTCGCTTTTGATATTTCATCTTGAATCTCATGGACAGACATTGTAGCCAAGTTGTTTCAACAAGATTCATTAGAAGAAATGCAGAAGAAAATATGACACTACTTTAGAAATTCTTCATGCACACCTTACAAATTTTCCAAACAATTAGCTTGCACAAGAGTTGGTGCACTATGGTTCTTCTATGTGAGCAACATGAACATTTTGGAACAATTACCAAATGAAGTTGATAAAATTGATCAACTAGATACAATCACTTACAATTTTCTTCACATATAATGTAGAAGATACAAACTAGCCAGATTGATATCAATTGTTCACAAATGACACTTCTTTGAGGATGCTATTAAATAAACAATGTATAGACAACCTAATCACTGACCCTCATAAAGTAGCACTATACATGCATTACCATTTTATAATATTCCATGAGAAAGCCATTAAAAACCTTTTGGGTGCTGAAAACTATCAATATAGATCTAAGTGGAAAAGTATAGGAAGTGCACATGTGCATGGAGTTGATTAAAAATGTGCCAAATATGGATAAAATTTATTGGAAAAATGTTACAGAACTTGAAAGAGCATGACTCTTTTTTGACAAGTATGTTACCACATGGAACCCTTGTGAGGATTCACAAAGAAATAACACACTTTTTCAAAGTTCTCAACATGATCCAATCCATGCTTTCTTGACACACATGAGATATTATCTAAAGAACCTTCTCATGACTATGAGGAATTGGTTAATCAGGTTAAAAGACATACAAAATGTAGACAAGGTATATACTTGATAAAAAAGGTATAAAACTAGAGTGTCATGACAAATCTTCATGGAAAAAAAACCATATCTTCTCTATCATGTGATGAGAACGGGAAAAAAAATGAACTTACTAGAAATAATGAAAAACTTAACATTCATAATAAAGAAATGCATATAATTTGGAAAGTAAACATAGATTGCCAACCATTTATGTCATAGGAGCTCATTCACAAATGCATTGCTAAATATCTGTCAAAGGTAGAAAGATCATTCTAGACATATACTGATGTTTTCAAAAGAATATCTTCATCCCAAAAACCTAACAACTTAACTCTTACAACATAAAGGAAATTTATGAAAGAAGTTGTATCTAAACATGACATGGGGAAACAAGAAATATGTTACATACTTCAAAAATTGTCTCTTTTCATGTGCAATTGTCCTTCACACCCTTGGATGTTGGCCAAAAAATGTTCTAGAGGATAGTAGAAATGTTAGACACAAACCGAATAAAATCTACATACTTGTAGACACATAGTCAAGGATCTCTAGAGCTTGAGATGTTCACACTTCATAAATCTACACAATCATACATTTATTTTGAAAACCATAGAAATGAGAGGTTGAAAGAAAGAAAGGTGGAACTCATTGTAGAAAATGAAATTACAAACATTTTTGTATCGTAGAAAATGACATTAACTTGATGAAAGAAATAATTGTTACAAATTGAGCTAACATGAATGCAAATGGATATCATGTTTGGTATGTCAATCGCATCTTGAGATGTGAGCCACACTTAGAAAAAGAAGAAGTAGAAAAGGAGCATGAAATGATGTAGATTCATGAAAGAAAGACTTTGTTGCAAATGGGAAATTCACATCATGGATTAAAATATCTCTGAGAAGTGGCAGATATCTCTACTTCTCACAAGAAATTTTCGAAAATGACACAACTTAAGGTTTTTTGGCAAGAAATTCAAGTTGAGAAGACCTCAAATTCTTGCCTATAAATTAGCCACTTCTCTGTGATAAATCATGAGCTTCTTGCGATAACTTAACTAATTCTCTTAGGGAATACCATTAAGACTTGGAAACCCAATGACTTACCCATTCATTATTTTCTTTTTCAATTTTGAGTGTTTGGAGGAGAGTAGAAGGGTTTTAGTAGAGAGAAATGTTTCTTAGAAGCCTTGTAGATGGATCACAAGTGGATTCAAACCAATTTTTGGATTGCCAAGTAAGTTTTTGATTTATTTTTCTTTTTGGTGGGAAGGGGAACAGGAAGATGTAGACTAGTTTCACATTTTACTTGAGATTTGTATTTTTATTTCATTTTAAAATACAATTTTCTATTTCTAGTTTTCTTTAGAGTTTAGAATCTATGAATATGGTTGTCAACCAATATCAAAATTCCACATGAGGATGTAACTTTGTTACATATATCATTTATATATATCTAAATTGGCTTATTTAGTATGTTTACACATTTATTGACTCATTAGATGCATATCCTTATTGAATTTTTCCAAAAATGTATTTCTAAGTAAATTTATGTCATTTTAAAATTATTGATATTTTGTCTAAGATGTTTCCAATTTATCTACACTATTTTTTTAGAACTTTATTTTTTGGCTCATTGATAAATGGTGGAGAACGGTATTTTTGAACTATGCTTCACATAATATTACCTTTGATGAATTTGATATGTTGGGTAGACACGATTTTGATAAAAATTAATAAATTGAATTAAATTATTATTCCCCAACATCTACATGAAATCGCAACACGGTTTATAAATACAAATAAAAAATTTGCACAAGGTGAGAACATCTTATCAGATCACCATATAATGAGCTATCCATTGTCAACAAGTCAACAAGAAACACTGGTAATTATGGAGTACAAAAAATGTCCACCTACCAAACCTCTTTACATGATTATTAGGGAACTATTGGTACAAGAAAATCATAATTGATTCACTACATAAGAAATGTAATATTGAAAAATAATGGTGTATAACATAAAGGATAGCTATTTGCATTCGCTCCTTCAAGTGTTACTATATTCAACATACACGTATACTCTAGATATGATGCTCAAGATACCTATTAAAAAAGTGCGACCACTTCAAGGGCAAGCACTAATTGTATTGCAAGAGGAATTAAAATAAATAAGATATAGCCTTATTGCTGAATTGAGCTTCATTGGGCCAAAGCTACTATTGAAAATAGATAGTAAACTATGAAAAACATTTCCAAAAGACAAATAACTTTTCTTTGGAAACCTTTCCATCATCCTAGTCGATGACTTGACACAAATATCCCTCGTCATGGAAAAACCTTTATACACATCACATTCTACTACATGAATAATATAAGAGCAATACAAAATAATTATCATATTAGATACAAATATATTTTACCAACAAGGAGATGATACAAAGCATGCACAATTTTGTAAACATTTGTAGAATCTAGGAAATGCAAAATTGAAAAAAGAAGTATGGGAGTCGTACTTACACACATAGAGACATAAATTCAAATGATCTTGTCAAACTACGCAATAAAAAATGTTTAAACTATTGAACTATCACATATAACATAGATTATGCAACTATTGATGAAAAAATTGAAAAGGAAACTATGTTGTGTAAAAGACAATATATCATGATTAGAGAAAATATATGGACACAATTAGGCCTCATAAATGGAGCATTGGGTGCAATAATTGATATTGTTTATAGAAATGGATCCAAACTCTAAAACTTCCACTATACATTACAACAAGAATTGATAATTACAATGGCCTACCATGGGATAATAATGATCCAAAAGAAGTACCAATAATTCCTTTGATCTTGGGCACACAAAGGCAAATGCCACTAACAATTTCATGGGCTTTAAGCATTTGCAAATCTCAAGGTGTTACACTTCACAAAGAAAGAATTGACATTGGTAAAATAGAAAGACAAGGGCTCTCGCTTACAACAATATCTAGAGCCAAATCACTAAAATAATTTTTCATTCAACCTATTTTATCTCTTGAAAGTCTCTCCAAAATGAAAAATAATCCATACATAATCATAAGGAAAGGAGAAAAATATCGATTACATCAAATGGCCCTCTCGACAATCAAGGTATGCAACAATTTCATAGAATTGTGCTCTCATTATGAAATGTGTAAAATTATGATCTTCTAAAAATATTTAAATTATTGTGTTTTTTCCAATGAAATTCAATTACTTATATACAAGACCTCATTTCAACATTTCAATTACTGAAAGTTATTCCAATGGATGTCTCAAGATTATTTGGTAAGGTCAACAAATCACTTCATATCTTATTACAAATCACTTCATAAGTATAAGAATACACATCACATGTAACAAAAATTATGTAATTGTTGATGAACAACTTGAAAAGGAAATCCTACTATGCAAAAGAAAATATGTCATGCTCACAAAAAATATGGCCACAAGAAGGCCTCATAAATGGAGCATTGGCTACAATAATTCAAATTGTTTATAGAAATGGTTCCAAACCCCTAAAACTTCTACTGTACATTGCAATAAGAATTGATAATTACCATGGCCTATGATGGGATAATAATGATCCAAAAGTAGTACCAATAATTTCTTTGATCTTGGTCATGCAAAGGAAAATGCCCTTGACAATTTCATGGGATTTAAGCTACATTTATAAATCTCAAGGGCTTACACTACACAAAGAAACAATTGACATTGGTAAAATAAAAAATTTAGGGCTCTCATTCACAGAAATATCTAGAGCCAAATAACTAAAATACTTTTTCATCCAACCTATTTTTTCCCTCGAAAAACTCTCCAAAATGAAAAATAATCCATACAAAATCATAAGGAAAGGAGAAGAAGCTCAATTACATCAAATTGCCTTCTCGACATTCAAGGTATGCAACAATTTCCTAGAATCATGCTCTTGTTATGAAATATGTGTACAATTATGATCTTCTAAAAAATATTTAAATTATTATGTTTTAGCCAATGAAATTCAATTACTTATATACAAGACCCCAATTCAACATTTCAATGTCTGGAAGTTGTTCTAGTGGATGTCTTGAGATTATTTGGTAAGGTCAAAAAATCACTTCATATCTTGTTACTTTTCCCTATATGGGCTCATTATTCTTCTAGGTCTTCCATTATTCTTAATCTTCCTAGGTACTATTGGCCAAGCAGGTAATCTTGACAATTATGCTCCAAGTCTAGTAGACTTCAATTTTGCCAAGGTATTATTGACAATGCATGATGCATTCTTGTTTACAATTTTAGTATAAGATTACATTGTATCTATTGAAACTTAGTAACTTAGAATGAAGTTATAATTATACTACTTGCTAGATTTGAAATGAGGAATATTTGATTCACTTTTGGATCACCAGAGTTGGAGGATAATTTAAGACCCTAAGTGATCACTATTTTCTAATCAGAATTTTAGATACAAAAATCAAAATACTTTTAAACAAAAAGGGCTATTCTAATTTTGATTTATATTATTTGTTATATTCTTGTGCTTTCATAAATTTGTGCATGAAATTCATATATAATCAAGACAACATGTTTGGCATTATAACATGTTATATTAGACAATTGTATATCACAAAGATATGTTAACAAACTCACAAGTTCTTCATATGAAAGATAGGGTTCCATATAGGGTTTGGAACTCTTTGTAGGAAACTATACATAGCTGCCATGAAAATGGGTTATTATTTTAAAAGAACATCAAGCTATAATATAAATCTTTTTATTTCTTCATGTAGTGAGTTTATGGGCTTTTTCTTGTCTATAGTGGCTTTATAACATGGACTTCCCTTACTCAATTGTCTTACAATTTGTTGCTTGATCTATATTCATTATTCTTTACAAACTTATTACTTGAAAGTGATAGCCTAATTTTTTGCTCACCTAGTTTGTGTGAAATTCTTATAAAATCAGGAAGAATTATGAAAGAATAGTTTAGCATTTATAAAATTTTGTTAGCCCTTGAGAAAACCCTAAGAAAATTCTTTTGTACTTTCATTTTAAAAGAGGAGTATGTAGTTTCCATACATATGTTCCTTGTTCTAAGTTTTGAAATAATTCTACTTTTATGTTTCAAGAATGTTCCAAATATGTTAAGTTGCAACTATGCAAAAAAAAGGAGAACACTTGTTTGTACGTTTATTTCAGCTCAAGGTGTTTGTAGTTGTGAATGTGCACATGAAGGAAAGCAGTTATTATAAATAGTTAAGTGAACCATCATGGGTTTAGTTGAATTTTAGCTTTTAAAGATACAAAGTTGTGAGGTAAGAGGAGTGTTAAACTCAGCCAATTAAGCACACCATCACATAGTTAAGATGGATATCCATTTTTAGAGTTGCAAAGGAGTGACAAAATGGAAGTTGGAGCATCGCAAGGTTGCAAGCATAAAGTATTTAGAAGGCTTAGCTATGGTGAGGTTATGAAGTGTTAAGGGTTAAAGGCTTGCTGCAGGATTGCAATGGTCATAAAGGTGAAATTAAATATAGCTATGAAGTTGTGAGTGAATAAAAAGCTAAGGATTTGAAACATCGTGAGTCTTATTGTGATAGAAAAAGTTTTGTTGTGAAATGGAAAAATGATTTTGTTCATGGTAGTAATACTTATAAGTTTTAAAGTATAAAATGGCTTTTTTAGTGACAAAATCTAAGTTAGATGTACGATTTTTAAAAAAAAGCATAGTTTTAATTTATTTTATGAAGATTGATAGGTTTTCAAGCATGCCACCCTTAAATGCTAATTAGAGCTACACTCTCATCATAGAACTTGATAAAACCTAGAAGAGAATAGGTTGCTATTGCTATTTTTTCAAAATTGTTTGAATTTTTGAGCAATTTCAAGTGCAATCTTGATTTTTGAGTAGCTTTTGCCGAATAGAGCATACAAAATCAACAAACGTATTTGTGGAAATGGCCCAAAGATGATGGAGGCACAACACAAAACCAAAATGAACATAACAAGAAAAGGGAAACATTATTATCAAAAGTGATCTGCTATTACATTTAGTACACTAAAAATAGACTCTAAGACATGCCCTATGGGCTTACAAAGTTGTCTATATCTGGAGAAAATCTTCTTGCTGTGCCTTCTCCCAAACTCCAACAAGAATTGCCTTTACAATGCTAGAAATGTTCTTAAACCGACTGCAATAAGGTTTAGGGTTAGCAATACATTCTATAATATTCCATTTGGCATTCACTTCCAAAATTGAAGGTTCTAGAAATCATGTTAGAAGTTGGTGTAAAATTAGAAGAATTTAGAAACGGTAGTCCAACTTCTAGGAGGCATAACTTTTGATCTGAGACTCCGAATGACAAACTATTTACATTTCTAGAAAGCTCTCCTAGTGCTCTGTAGCCCCTTGGATGAGATTTTATTTCGCTCATTTTTTGTTCCTGTACAAGGTCATTTGGTGCATCAAATCTAACTTTGAAGCGCTCTTAGGAGGTCTCCAAGCAACTTAAAATTGCAATAACTTTCAAACTGTAAAGCCTTTTGACCTGATTCTTTTTTTGGAGTGCTTTAAATTAAAAATATAATCATCCCTCTAATTTTCACCTTCTAACTCATCATAATTATGGCTCAATTATAAAATAACCCATTTTTTGCATTGGCATGTATCCCAAAGTGCTCAAAAATTCTAACCCAGATAACCAATAGTGGAACCATGAGAGTTGGACTCTTTATTTGACCCAAATGGGTATCCAAAAGTGAAAACACTTAAGTAGAAACTAATATTGAGCATTTTTTTTGTGATACAAGATTGTCCTTGTGCCACTGGATGCTCCTGCATCAGACACCCAGAGTAGATTGAAAAAGTGACCTTGTCACTTTATAGTTGGTAGAGGAAAACCCAAATTGGAAACCTCCATTGTGGATATCCAAGTTGAGTCTTCTATTGGTCATCCTTTTTACTTCACTAGGTATTCTTCATACTGCCTATTTCTAGTACTCTAGTCCACACAACTATCAAGAATTTCTTCAATCTCTTCCTTTACAGAAGTAGGAATTGGAAATAGCTCCAGCATCAACCCCTCATTTGCACCATCATCATGATAATTTTTCAAGTCTACAATATTGAAAATAAGGGAAATGAAAATCCCATCTAGCAACTTCACCTCACATGCATTTCTTGAGTCATGTTTCTTCAAAAATTTGTAGGGGCCAAATTTCTTCATCTTCAGCTTGTTGTAGGTATCCATTGCAAGTCATTCCTTCCTTAAGTACACCATAACCAGATCCCCTACTTGGAACTACTTATGTCTCCTCTTTTGATTTGCCTTATCCTTATACTATTGGTTCATCTTGGTAATATGTGCATGTACCTCTTCATGTAGGTTCTTGACATGTTCAACGAATTCTTTTGCCTTGACACTTGTCCTCTCCATTTGCTCCATCTTCCTTAGCTATGGTGTAGACCTTGGACTACTCCTATACACAATTTGGAATGGAAATCTACCAGTACTCCTATTTAAAAAATTATTGTAAGAATTTTTTTGCTTGTGGTAGAATCAAATCCCATCCCTTGGGCTTATGTCCTACTAAACACCTTGACAAATTGCCTAGACTTCTATTTACCACTTTCAATTGTCCATCAGTCTATGGATGATATGTAGAACTAAACTTCAATTCTATCCTCAAATTTTTCAACAATGTCCTCCAAAAATACCCCACAAATTTAGTATCTTTGTTAGAAACACTACTCTTTGGGAGAACATGTAACCTCACCACCTCTCTGAAAACAAATCTACAATATGAATTGCATCATGAGTTTTGTGGCATGGAATGAAATGTGCCATCTTAGAGAACCTATCAACAACCACAAATACTAAGTCATTACCCCATTATGTCTTTGGTAACCCAAGAACAAAATCCATACTTATGTCCTCCCAAGGCTTCAATAGAATAGGCAATGGCTGATAGAGTCTAGTATTTTGACTAAATCCTTTGGCTATTTCACATACTTGACAACTCTACACAAACTTCTGCACATCGTATGATAATTTAGGCCAAAAATAATGTTCTCTAATAATGGCAATTGTCTTATCCCAACCAAAGTGTCCTGCCATCCCTCCACTATTCTTCTCCTTGATCAAGCTCTCCCTCATAGAACTCCTTGGAATACATAATTGACTACCCTTGAACAACATACCATCTTGAATCAAGTAATCTAGTCACTTGGTCCTTTCTAGAGTAATAGGTTTGTTACAAGCCTTCCATGCTTCTGCAAAATTAGGATCCTCAGGGTACAAATTTTTGAGTTCATCAAACCCAACCACTTTAACCTGCATTACTATCAACAACAATTGTCTCCTACTTAATGCATATGCAACCTTATTAGACCTTTCACTTCTATGTTTCAACATAAATGTATAGCTTTGCATGAACTCTACCCATTTCAAATGTCTCTGATTCAATTTACCTTAGCTATTTAGGTACTACAATGCCTAGTGATCAGTATATGAGACAAATTCTTTTGGAAACAAATAATGTCTCCATTTCTTTAAGGCCTAAACTATCACATAGAAGTCCTAATCATAAACAAAATATTTCTTCTTTGCATCATTCAATTTTTTACTAAAGTAGGCAATCGGCTTACCTTCTTAGCTTAATACAATCCCAATAGCACTGCCACAGGCATTATAATCCACCTGGAACACTTTATTGAAATCAAGAAGTGCCAACACAGGTTGCTCTATCACATTCTTTTTCAAAAATTCAAAAATCCTTGTAGCTCTTGTAGTCCACTTGAACTCTTTTCTATACCCCCTCATTGTTTCAGTTAGGGGGTGCACATATGCTACTAAAATTCCTAATGAACTTTCTATAAAAACTAGCCAGATCATGGAATGACCACACCTTAGTAGCAAATCTTGGATTAGGTCATTCCAAGATGACCTTTACCTTCTCTGGGTCCATTTTGAGATCCTGAACTAATACAATGAATCCCAAATAGACTAACTCATTTTTAGCAAAGCTACACTTCCTCAAATTAATCAACTTCTCTTCCCTCAACCTTTCAAGAACACTACAAATGTGCAAACTTTAAGGGATTGCAAATGAGTTTAATCTCTTTGTTCTTAAACAAAAAAATATTGAAGATAATAAAGGAAGGAGATGAGAATCGGGATGAAACTAAAGAGATTTCTACTCAATTGTATTCATTTCCTTAAAATTATACATTCATATGCCTGAAATTAAAACCTAGAAATGCCTAAAAGATTAGAACTAGTTGTATTATCTTTATTATTTTTGTTCATACAAGAGAAATTGTTGAAGAAAATGTGGTGTCATAGTAATGAAAACACATCAAAATTGGAACCATTGGTCTCACAAATCTGAGAAAACTCAAGATTAGAACACCTATGGTATCACAATAGTGAGTCATTTTTTCTCCAAAACTAGAACTTCTACAAAGAATGAGAAAGAGAATAAAATAGAGAAGAGTGAATTCCTAAATCTGTTATGGATTTGACATGTGTCCACTTGGAAAACATCTCCAAGTAGTTAAAAGAATCCCTCTAATCCCTCTCTATAATTACATATCATGTCCTCAACCATTTTGGCTCTCAAAAGCGTAAAGATATCTCAAATACTTGATGGAACAATAACCACTTTTTATGCTAGATCTCAAATCAAGGCAAAGGTAGTTAAATGGCCTCTAGAGACAAGATAATCATTTAAAATTTGGTTTTTCCAGATTCAAGCTTCAACAAGCTTTCATATCTTCCTTCTAAGCAATTTTGATGCTCCATGGTGAAATTCACCTATTCTGCTTAGAATGTCCCAAAAAATAAAATTCTACTTATAGAGTGCACTCGTAAATAGTTGTACAAAATTTGACCTCATATTTGGAAAATTTATTTCCTCCTAGTTCCAACAGTATATTGTAGTGCCTATTTCAGATGAAAATCGTACAGCTAGCAGTTGTTTGAAAATTAGGCTTCTTCTATACCTTTGCATAACATTATTGCAAAAAATTGTCCTTTTCAAAAGTTTTAAACTATAGAATAATTCAAACTTTATTTAAAATCTGACCCTGCACATTTAGAAGAAGAAATATTAAAAAAAACAATAATATTTTTTTGAACGTATTGAAATTTCCCTCCATTTTTATTTTGAGTCAAACCTTGTTGACCTTCCTCATAATTTGATTGGCCATATTTATACCACATCATCAATCCACCTCACTACCATCTAGCCAATCATCATGCCACATGGTTAACTATCAAGCAAATTCACCATAGTGACATAACCATCATCGTCAAATCTGCCATGTAGCACAATTCGGTGCATCATTGAACTTAGAATGCCACATCATTGCTTGGTTCATCAATCTATCGCCACATGCTACCACTTGTCAGATTTTAAATTGCCAACTATATCTAGGTGGGACCCACATCCTCTACAACATCTTGTCAAATTTTTGACTTTTTGGTAGGTCGCCATGTCACTCACCAAAAAACCTCCCATTTTCTAGTGCCAACATGGTGATCACCAGATTTTTAAGCTTTCCTAGTGACTTTCTAGTAGCTCCTTGATTTGTATGCTTGTTCAAAATTGCCTCCAGTTGTCAGCAACCAAGTTGGGCCCACCACATAGGCCACAGCTTGCAAAAGCCTTTTGTCTTGTAGACAACATACAAAGTGAGTCAAATAGTATTTAAACATTTTAAAATCCCTCCCTCTGGCTAATGTGGGATAAAGGCTAGTTTGTTATTATAATGTCGTCCCTGCCTTGCTTGGACTACAACTTCTTCCCCTCACATGTCTACTTTGTATTTCCACTTGGTTAAGGAAAAGAAATTGTAGGGAAGTTGTGGACCTTATTTACCATTTCATACACATTGGGCCTCTATGAAATGTACCATATGTCTCCCATTCACAACTTTTTGTTAAAACTCCCTCTCTGCACTAAAAATTACCTACCTTAATACTACCTATTTACTTCCATTCACTGCATGTTGAAATCAAACTTATTTAAAAGATGCCTTTTGCTCATGGACTACTCTACCATGGGTTACAAATAGTCAAATGCAGGGCCACAAATTATGTGGTGTTAAGGAAAAATGACAATTTCAAGTCTTCTTAACAACTCCTGCATGCTTCATTGTCAATATTCTTTTCAAAAGGCATGATCACAAGTTTTTCATTCTCCTCCAACCTAGTAAGACTCCTCTGCATCATGGGAACTTCTACTACAATATTGACATGCCTTCATTCTCTTTTTGGCATGGATGTTCCTTTTCAAGCTTCTACTATGTCATGTTTTAATGTGAGCTACCTACGCTGAGTGGCTTGGTAGCTTCCTCTTCAAAGTTTTGGATTGTTATTGAATTTTATAATTGAATTGTAGGGTTAATTCTAATGATGTGTTGCTACCAAAAGTACAAGGATTAGAAGGTTCTCTTGCTCCACAGTAGTAACATGAATGCATGCGAGGAGAGGGCAAGTCCAGAGTAAGAATTCCTGGTTGTTAGATGTCCAGCTGGAGATAAAAAATGGGTGGTGCTTCACAGACATGACTTTGCTAACTATTCACCAAGGGACCTTTTAGATATTGAGAAATGAATTATCTAGTAAGTATATGTAGTATATAATTCAATATATTCTTTATTTAGTTGCTTGGCCCGCCTCTTCAAGCTGTAGTCCCCACGCAAGTAGCACCTTTCTACCTTTTGTAGTATTTTAAATTTAGGCTTCTAGGGAGATTGTAATCAGGTCAAACTACAAATTTTCTTTTAAATTTTATGGGTCCCTAATAAAAAGGTACTCATTCTCGATCTCCACATTCATTGTTAACAAGAAACAAGCTTCATGTCCTTTATCTCTTTCATGATTTACAATGCCCTACACAATGACTACTTGTCTACCAAAATGCATATAATTATGGATTTTCAACACCATCCCACTCAAGGTATCACCTATCCCTCTTTCCAAGATAGCTAGTGGCTCCAAACTATAGTCTCCTCCCTTGGTGACAATAGTCAACCATTCGAATTCAGTGCTGACCCATATAAAAATTGGATGTGACAACTCCCACCAGTCACTAGGATCAATAAAACCTTTGATTTTTCTTCCATTATTAATTAGAGCGTACTTTGGCCATATAATAAGGTCTATCCTTTAACATATCAAATCTCTCTATCTTATTTTATCACCTTATCAATCTGGCAGGATTAGTCAGGCCCCAAAGTGGGTGTGGCTATAAAATCTTTCATTTTTGAACACCTGAACTGTCAAATTGATCCATTAGTCACCTAACATTGATTTGATCAAGATTCAATCACTATCATATCACTTAAAATTTATTTTCAACCTTTCTTACAAACTATCAACTTCATGCCAAGAGGTCCTTTAACTGGCCTTAAAAATTGATCCAAATACCTGATCAGGCTCTAGAATCAAACATACCAATTCTCTATTCCACATATTTTTACCCTATCAAATCTTGTCTCATGATGAATTCAAGGTCAAATGATATTAACTATTGAAGTTGCCCTCTTAGAATTGCCTGCAAGCAAACACATTAGAAAATGGTAAATTGCATTTGGATTTGGCTTTGAAAACTGGTTAAACTGACACTTGGAGGTATGAAAACTAGGGCATTGGTTCACTATCATGAGGAAAACATAAATTTGGGATTAGGGCTCATGAAAAATAACTAGGAACATTTGGCGAAAGGTCAAAGTGGGCTACTAAAATTTGTAGAGTTGGGAACAATGGCAGAAAAAACATTTGTTGCAAATGGAATGACCTTGGGAAAATGTGCAAATAGATTCATCAAGACTTAAAAATTTGGCGCACTTGAAGTATTTTCAGAGGAGAACATAGTGGTATAATCCATTTGACCTCACCTACCATAGATTCAAAGTTCTGACATTAGAACATGAGTTTTCATAAATCTGCATTTACTGACACTAGTAAAAAGTTACAAATTGCATTTGAAATCATGTTCGAAAACTAATCAAATGGATTCATCATAAGTTCAATCTTGAAACATAGTAAGTCTCTGATCTCTACAATGCAATGCAAAAGGAATTTTCTCATTTTGGTCAACTAGGTCAAAGTTATAACATGTCAAAAAGGGCTTAGTAGAACTCAGGATAATTCACATCAGCATGACAACAATAAATGACCAACTTTGAGGGATTCAAAACCTAGTCAAAAAAATTTGAAACAACTCAAAATCTGAAATAAAAATTCTCTAGTATGGACACTAAACACTCCCAAATCAGCAAGTCATGAGACATTACTAGGTGTGAGATATTCAATTGCAAACAAGGCCTCTTGTCACTATTTGACACAGGTAAAAATGTAGAATTAGACATTGCTCAAAACAAGACTTCATAGAATGACTTAGAATGAAAATTTATCATCATGGTATGAGTGGATACACTAAATGCAAGGTGTTAGAAACATTAAACACCTATTAGGCCTCAAAAGGATAGCCAAGCACAAATGCATCAAAAAGCATTTATAGGGCTTGATTTCTCAATGGTACTCAAAATTAGGGCTTTGATTTTGAGTCTCAACAGTGGCTTTGTTTGGGGATGCATGTTCCTTGTGGGCATGGAAAGGATTCAAATATATAGAAGAAGCATATCATTCCTTACATAGCAAAAACTTCCCTCAAACAACTTTATTGAAAACAAGAAACAACTAAATTATACAAATGATAGCGCCGGGCCACCGAAAAGTTTTCAAAACTCCTTACCTTTGTCATACACTTGATTCTCATTGAACATTTTCTTGAAGTAAGATGAAAATTTCATTATCCTTTGTTTCACCCAACACATCAGCACTTTCAATCACTTCTTTAGGCAAAAAAAAATTATTATCATCATTTTCATAGAGCATATAAAAACTAGCATTAACTTCCACATCATGCTCACTATGAAAATATGAATCAGTATGATCATAACTACTGATATCTAACTGAAACTAATCATCACTAACTGACTCATGGATACCTTCAACCAAAAACATGAATGATTCATATTCTAATTTGTTTAACAAGTTGCATATGTCAAAACTTTGCAACTCACCTTGTGTAACTAGATGTGAAGAGTATGTAAAATCTGATTGCTGCTTACTTGTAGTCATCCCATTCATTAAATCAAATTTATCTTTTGCTAAAACCTCTTCACATTTGAAAAACTGATTGGTCACCAACCATGAAAACTTATTTTGAAAGTTCTAACATAAATCATGTTGATTGTAATCTTCATCAAACAATTCATTAGAATGAACTTTGAACTTGTCAGTAGCATATAGTGCAAACTTAGAATTAGATTTATCACTTCTAGCCTTTGTTTCTTTGTCATATTTTAAAACCAATTTTAGTATAGTCAGCATGATAAAATCTGAAACAAAATGAAACTTCTCACTATTGGTGCTCTCCTTTTTAGAAAATTCATCATGTGTATTAATACTTGATCTATTTTCAAATATATCTCCAAAACTTGACAACGGTATTCTAATTCTATATCAATTTCAACATCAAACCTTGGGGAAACAACCTCACCTTGAGAGGAAACACTAGAAGGGATAACATAAGCATACAAAGAAGCATTTTCATATCTTTCAAGATCATGAGATAGTAGTTTTGAAATCTCATCAACACTCAACAAGACTTCATCACAAGTCTCTTCTCCTAGGTTCTAATCATAAATTTACTGATCTAAAAAATTTATAGCAGTAGTACCATTAATATGACAATTTGAAAAGCCAAAATCCATACTACAACATATTACCTCTTCTTTACACAATACCTCTTTACTAGGTATATGATTCTTATCTTTACCAAAAGAAGAATTATCCATACTACTATTAAGAATTTCCACACTCTCATGCATACTATCACATGATTCATTTTTAGTCATATAACCATCTTCATCCAACTAACTAAAATCATCTAATTAAGTAGATCTAGAATCCATCTCTTCATAATCACAAGAAACATTGTTATTATCTATGGATTTTCAAATTTCTTGAATAGACTATCAACATGAAAGATCTTTTGTAGCCTTAAATGTGATGGCAAGTTAATTGAATTAGGTATAAAGACATATAAGAAAGCAATAGGCCATGAAGATTCCTTGGGTCTTAAAGACACATGCAACTCCATAAGTGTTGATTTAAAATTTCCATAAATTTGATAATTTTATAGACCTTAAACACTTCCTAGAACATTTCTTACAAATTTGACAATCTAATTGTGAAGATCTTTCTTAATTTCTACCATATCTTCCAACACATCTTCATGTCTTGGTAAACTAATTTCAGATCTGAGATCTAATTCCATTATAAAATAAAACTTCTACCTCTATTTTCAATAGATGGAGGCAACCATTTTATTCATTCAACTTTCATGAAAGATAAATACATGAAAATTAAAAATACCTTTATGTGTTACTACATGAAACCTCTGATCTACTAATTGGCATAGGTGTAAACATGAAATTCTTCACATCGTAGATAGAATCCTTGTAGAGCTATCACCTCCATGAAGAGGAAAATGAAAACACAACAGTGATTCACCTTTTGAAATCAATTAGTTCAGTAGATACACACAACCACATAAACTATGAATCAAGAAACTTATGCTTCCTCTTTCCAACAAACTAGATCTATCCACAAATAACTAAAGCCTCTGATATTAAAATAAACCATGCACTAGCATAGAGATTTAGACTAGAGTTTCCACTCACACTTAGTGAAAAAAGATTTGAAACAATTTACCACTTGTAAATTCTAAACCAGACTTTCAATATGGAAAAACTTGTAGATCACTAACACCTTGAAAAGAGAATACACTTCATAAATCAATTTTTGACTTTGAAACTTTCTCAACAACACTTGCAAAGACTGGACTGATTGAAGAGACTTATAATAGTCATAGAACACAATTTACATCCAATCTTACAACATACTACTATCCATGAATAAATCTTACTTGGGGAACACAAAAATTTAGAAGAAAAATGGAAAACATCTCACAACCCCGCTAATGTAGCAAATCTTCATGTTGTATTGAATCTTCTTCAAATTCTCAAGGTTTTTCTATTAGTTAGATTCAATACAATTCCCAAGCAGAGTCTCCATTTTGTTGGTGTTTTGAAATGCTATAGGTTTCAAATTACCCCAATGAGAACAAGACACATCTAGGGGCAGCTAACTCCCATTCTTAACATGTCCTTTCATACACCAAGCCAACTATAAGGCTTGACCCTTCTTCTACTTTAGGCTCTACAAAACCTAGGTGGGTGTACCTCAGATTCAATTTAAATGGTACCAGTGATAAATCATATTCCTAAATCTAACAAAGTAGATAAAACCCTTATTACTCATATTGACTCATGCAATAACATAGATCTATAATAGCTAAATGCAAAAAAATGTAATTCATAAGCTAAGTGAGGGTATCCTTTTCAGATCTTCAACGTTAAAGGGAAAAACATTTGATTAATGATGTTGAGTTTAGAAAAACTCCAAATATGCGTCAGTAAGAACTAATTGATCTTGTAACTGATAAGTGCCTTGTCCATTGGGCAATTCTATGAATTAAATACATACATATGGATACTTGAAACATACTCATATATTTAGATATCTAATCTATCCATTCACCTTGTAAATAGACATCTATCTTCATAAGAATTCTCACTACTTATTGAATATCCTCTTGATGAAACCTACAACCTTGTCAAGGTAAATAAGCATTTACTTGTCTCTTTGTTCCAATAGCAAAATTATCTAGACATATGACCTTAAGGGATTGCAAATGAGTTTAAGCTCTTTGTTCTTAAACACAAAACATTGTAGATAATAGAGGAAGGAGACAAGAATCAAAATGAAACTAAAGAGGTTTCTGCTCAATTGTATTCATTTCCTTGAAATTATACATTCATATGCCTGAAATTAAAACTTAGAAATGCCTAATAGATAAGAACTAGCTGTATTATCTTCATTACTATTGTTCATAGAAGAGAAATTGCTAAAGAAAATATGGTGTCATAGTAATGAAAACACATCAAAATTGGAACCATTAGTCTCACAGATCTAAGAAAACTCAAGATTGGAACACCTATGGTATCATAGCAGTGAGTCATTTTTTTCTCCAAAACTGAAAATTCTACAAAGAATGAGAAAGAGAATAAAATAGAGGAGAGTGAATTCTTAGATCTATTATGCATTTGACATGTGTCCACTTGAAAAACATCTCCTAGGAGTGAAAATAATCTCTCTAATCTCTCTCTATAATTACATATCAAATCCTCAACCATTTTGGCTCTCAAAAGCATAAAGATATCTCAAATACTCGATGGATCAATAATTGCTTTTGATGCTAGATCTCAAATCAAGGCAAAAGAAAAAATCAGTTAAATGGCCTCTAGAGGCAAGATAATCTTTTCAAAATTGTTTCTTCCACAATCAGTCCTCAACAAGCTTTTATATCTGCCTTCTAACCAATTTTGATGCTCCATGGTGAAATCTACCCATTCTACTGAGAATGTCACAAAAAATACAAATCTGCCTATAGAGAAAACTTGTGAATAGTTGTGCAAAATCTGACCTCATATTTGGAAAATTTGTTTCCTCCTATTTCTAATGGTATATTGAAGTGCCTATTTTGGATGAAAATCATCCATCTAGTAGCTGTTTGAAAATTAGGCTTCTTCTATACCCTTACATAGCATTATCTCAAAAAATTGTCCTTTCCAAAAGTTTTAAACTATAGAATAATTCAAAATTTATTTAAAATCTAACCCTACACATTCAGAAGAAGAAATATTTAAAAAATAATAATAATTTTTTGAACCTATTGAAATTTCCCACTATTTTTCCTTCAGATCAAACCTTGTTGACCATTCTCACCACATGTCATCATTTGATTGGTTAGATTTCCAGCAAATCATTAGTCCACCTCACTACCAGCTAGCTAGTCACCATGTTGCACGGTTAACTATCAAGAAACTTTTCCTTAGCAACATAATGACTATTGTTAGATCTACCATGTAGCATGAGCTGGTGCGTCATTGAACTTAGATTGCCACATCACTGCTTGGTTCATCAATCTATCATAGGATGCTGCCACTTGTCAAATTTTAATTCACCAACTATATCCAAGCAAGACCCACATCCTCTACAACATATCATTGGATTTTTTATTTTCTGGTAGCTTACCATGTCGCTTGCCAAAAAACCTCCCATTTTCCAATGGTGACATGGTGATCACTAGATTCTTTAGCTTTCCTAGTGACTTTCTAGTAGCTTCTCTATTTGCGTGCTCATTCAAAATTTATCTAGTTGCCTCTAGCTATCAGTAACTAGGTTGAACACACCATGTAGGACATGGCTTGCAAAAGCCTTTTCTCTTGTAGGCAACATACAAAGTGAGACGAATAGTATTTAATGTTTTAAAATCCCTCCCTCTACTGAATGTGGGATAAAGGCTACTTTGTTATTATAATGTTGTCCCTACCTTGCTTGGACTGTGGCTTCTTCCCCTCACATGTCTACTCTATATTTCCACTTGGTTAAGAAAAAAATAAATTGTAGGGAAGCCATGAAACTTATTTACCATTTCATATGCAAGGAGCCTCCATGAAAGGTAAAAATTACCTTCCTTGACACTGCCTATTTACTGCCATTGACTACATGTTAAAATAAAAAGTATTTAAAAGATGCCTTTTTCTCATGGCCTAATCTACCATAGGTTACAAATAGTCAAATGCAAGGCCACAAATTATGTGTTGTTAAGTTAAAATGATGGTTTCAAGTCTTCTTAACAACTCCTACATGGTTCATTGTCAATATTCTTTCAAAAGGCATGATCACAAGTTTTTCATTCTCCCTAGCTTGGAAAGACTCCTTCGTGTCATGACCACTTCTCCTACAATATTGCCATGCCTTCATTCTCTTTTTGGTGTGGACATTCTTTTTCAAGCTTCTACTATGTCTTGTTTTAATGTGAGCTACCGGTGCTGAGTGGCTTGGCAGCTTCCTCTTCAACGTTCTAGACTATTATTGAATTTTATAATTGTATTGTATGGTTAATGCTAATGATGGGTCAATGCCAAAATTATAAGGATTAGAAGGTTCCCCTACTCCACAGTCATAACACGAATGCACGTAGGGAGAGGGCAAGTCCAAGGTAAGAATGTTTGGTTGTCAATTGTCCAACTAGAGATAAAGAATGGATGGTGAATCACAAACATGACTGTGCCTACTATTTTCCAGGGAACCTTGTAGATATTGAGAAATTAATTATCTAGTTGGTATATGTAGTATATAATTCAATATATTCTTTTTTTAGTTGCTCGGCCTGCCTCTTCAAGCTGTAGTCCCCACGCAAACAACACCTTTCTGCCTTTTGTAGTATTTTAAATTTAGGCTTCCAAGGAGATTGTAGTCAGATCAAACTATGCAATTTATTTTAACTTTATGGGTTCTTTCATGCTTAACAAACAAGATTCACTTCTCAACCTATTTCTTTTCATTGGCCTTGCATCTTTATCTCTAATGATTTGATTTGTAGGATGGTTTCTTTTGACATATTTGGATAGTCCAAGATAAGTTCATGTGGTTGCATTTTGTCTCTCAACTTTAGTATCACTATGTGCATCACTATTAGGTATTTCATGTGTTCCAATCTCAATGTTAAATTGTTCATTCTCCTCATTTTGCAACTTAGCAATCTAAATGCAGCTCGACATTCACATGATGTCGATAGTTGTTGAAACTTTTTGTTGGCTTGCTACATGATTTGTAGCATCTTCTTTAGTAGGCATTCCTTCATAATAATATACAAATGTCTTGTAATGTTTTGGTTCTTTTGTAGGTTCAGCCTCGTGTGTTTCTGTAAACTCATCAAAATTCACATTTGTACCTTCCACAATTTTGTTAGTGTTAGCAACTAAACACTTATAAGCTTTACTTCTTGTGGAGTAACCAAGGAATATACCTTCTTCACTCTTTGCTTCAAACTTTCCACTCCTAATATCTTTAAGAATATAGAATTTTCTTTCAAATACCTTAAAGTATTTCACATTAGGTGGATGACCATACCATAGTTCAAAAGGTGTTGAGTAAGTTCCTTTCTTTACTTGCACTCGGTTCAAGGTGTATAAAATTGTGCTTACAACTTCTCTCCAATATTTTAGAGCAACATTTTTCTCCATAATAAGTGTTCTAGAATAGTCTATTACCATCTATTTCTTCTTTCAGCAATTCCATTTTGCAGAAGGGTCCTAGGTGCTGATGTTTGTCTCTTGATTCCTCTAACATTGCAGAATGTCTCAAACTCATCTGAAGTGAATTCACCTCCTCTGTCTGATCTCAAGAATTTCAATATCTTACGTATTTCTTTCTCAAATCTTTCCAAGTACCATTTAAACATTTGAAAAGCATCTAATTTTTGTTTTAGAAACATGATTGTCATCACTCTAGAGTAATCATCAACAAGAAACATTATATACCTATCTCCTTTGTAGCTTTGTACTTCAATGGGTCCACACAAGTTAGTATGAAAAAGTTCAAGTATTTCCTTAGAAGTATTAGCTTTACTTTTAAAGCTTGACTTTGTTATCATGCCTAGCTGACATTGTTTGCACATTATGTTTTTTGGTTTCTTAAACTTAGGCAAACCTCAAACTCTTTTCATGTTGCTGATCAGATTATCAAAGTTAACATGACATAATCTTTGTGCCAAAGCCATACATCATCAAATTTTTCAATTAGACAAGTAGAATCTTCTATATCCAAATAGAACAGATTACTCCTAGTTCAATCACCTTTCCCAATCAAGTTTCCAATTGTATCATATATCTTAGTTGATTTACTTTCAAACTCAACTTTGCATCCTAAATTATTTAATTGTGACACACTTAAAAAATTATAATTCAATCCTTCAACATAATAGGCATTATCAGATGAAATCTTGTTTGTGAGCTTGATAGAACCTTTTCTTTTATCAAACATGGTGCATCATTACCAAATCTTACACTATTTTCATCATAACAAGTTAAGTTAATGAACTTACTTTTGTCTCCAGTCATGTGATGTGCGCATCCACTATCAATGATTCATTTGTCATTCTTGTTCACACAAGTCATAAGTGTAATGGCTTGATCCTCATCTGATTCATCCTTCATTACAACATATACCACTTCATCATCATTTTCATCAGAGTTATTTTCATCAGCAATTTAGCATTATTTTTTGCCTTTATCTCTATAATCTCTTCCATCATCTTCTCTTCTATTTTTATACTTATTCCCTTCTCTAAAGTTCTTCTTCTATATACATCTTGTTTCAATATGACCAAATTCATTGTAATTGAAACAAATGATAGGTAGTAAGCTTTGAATTTACCTCTTCCTTTGTGGAATCTTCTTGTCAGCAATGCTTCCAATTGATCAATGTCTTCTTCATTTGTACTGCTATCACTGGATGCATACTTTAGCTTTCTTTTCTTCTTCTTTTTCTTTTCCTCCTCATAATCCTTTAGTAACAAATTTTCTTTGAAAGCTAATTCAAGTACCTCAAGTTTTTAATTATCAAAGTTAGATAGCTCAAAAGTAATGAGTCTTCCTACCAAACTTTCAAGGGTTAGATCATTTCTTGGCATACATCTTAACTCTTGGATTGCAGACACTCTAATGGCATACATAAGCAACAATGTTCTCAAGACTTTACTTGGCACAGTATCATCATCTATCTTACCAGTAGCTCCTTTTATTGCACTAACAACTTCTTTTATTCTAGAAACATATTGAGCAATTTTTTCACCTTCTTCCATTCTCATATCATCAAACTTACCTCTAAGGCTCTTTGACTTGGCTCTTTGAACATTTTTGTCTCCTCCATAGATGGTGTTTAGTGCATCCCACATTAGTTTTAAATTCTTAAGGTCTTTGATATCATCAAATTCAGCATAGCTTAGGGTAGAGGCAATCTCCAACATAGTCTCATTATGTTCTTTCTTTTTCTTCAAATCTTTAGCAATTAAGGCTTTTGTTGGATCGACATGTGCTATTCTAATGCAAGTTTTTGCATAATCTCCAAGTCCTCCAAGTTGTAGCTTCATCAAAATTCACCATCTAGGAAAGTTATCTCTATTGAGCTTGGGTACCTCTCTTTTTGACATCTTGATCTTTATGTTCTTAGTACCTTAAAACTAATCCTCTTAAGAAATTGTGCTCTGATACCAATTGTTGGAATTCTTTTAGAATAATTGAGAGGTGGGGGAGGGGGGGTGAGTTAGTTATTCAAGGTCCAGATGTACAAATAAAACTTTTCACAATTTAGTGAACCCATATAACATTCTTCACCATGCATGCATTCATTGTGTGTTAACCAAAAGTGATATGTTACTATTAAATCAATATGTAGAATTGTAAAGCATACAACACAACATATCCATTAGTACACTTGACACAATGATTTAGTGAGGAAACCCAATTTGGGAAAAACCACCAATAATACTACTCCTTTTTCACTCTTCTGAAGTGATGCCCTATTAAAGGCCAACCCTATTAAAGGTTACAACACACACACAATTAAATGTGACCTGGTTAAGGGATTTCAATCACCCTGTTAAAAGTGAGCCTTGTTAGAGGAGTTTAGGCCATTCACTTGGAATGTCATGCTATTAAAAGATTTTCCAATGACCATTAAGTCAACATTTCTCCAAAGTATTTACCCTAATCTAATACAATTGTTAGAAATTAATAACAGAGCTTTCATCTGATACAAATTACAACCTTACTTGTGTATGATAGATCACTATTTAGTCCTCAACTCTACTTGGCTTCCAATCTTTGTAGTTCTAACAACTTGTTCACCCTTCAAGCATTCATCCTCATTAAACCTTCTTGCTTAATTTTCCATTGCAGACTTCTTCCCTTAGGTCACTTGTTGAAGAAAAACCTCTTCCTTCTTCTTGTCAAATTTTCACATCCAAAACTCTCTAAAATCCATCCATCATTGCTTCATGACCAGACATTCCTACATATAGGAAATTAGAACTCTTTTTCCTCCTTATTATCCATCTCAAAAATTAGGTTTCTTGATGGATTAGGTAGGATATAATGCATCTACCCCATATCTTGTCTATTCTAGAAACTTCTCCTAGAATCCATTTGAATTTTCCTCCAAAATAGTTTACATGAGATTCTGTGCCTCCAGCTCATCAATCTTATCTTCCTCCTGATCTACAAGTTCCAAGAAAAAAAACTTGTTGGCTTTCATTTGGAAAATCTTTGATATTTTTCATAATGCAACAACCTGACATTATCGATTTACTGATGCTTGACACATACTGTGTCACTCAACATCTATTGTAAAATCTCTTGGCATCAACTAGATTTTACTAGTGCTTAGTATCAACTTAAAATCACTTGGCATCTACTATCTTGCTCCACACCCATGAGTTTACTCAACATCCACTAGAAATTACTTTTACTTGGTAAATGAACTTTGTCCAACCTTATTCTTCTAAACTTTCTAAGTGTAGCCAATCATTTTGTAACAATAAGTAGATTATCAATACATTATGTTATCATTGTCTTAATTAATTCTTGCACTTCAATACATAATCATAACTCAACCTTTCCTCCAGTTACTTCTGTTACATCTTGTTGATCAAATCCTCTTCATCAATCAACTAATTGATAGTGCTTGAAACATATAAGAAATTTTCCTACCATCATATAGTAGGTTTGACATTAGTGACAAAAAATTGATTGAAAACACATAGTCTTCTTTCAACATTCTTCTACTTAAGTGATCTTTTCAATCATATGTGAACAGATATCACTGCCACTAGATGTAGTGAGAGTACAATTATAGGCCTTCATTCTTGTGGATTTTGATCAATCACTCTACTAAATAAATAGAAAGATTTGCTTATGGCTAACATGATCATTAGTATATATGTTATGATTAATAATGTTTTCCAGCTGGATTTGAATAAATGGGTCTTGTGTACTTGTTGAGAAAGAGTCAACACTTGATGTGATTCAATTGCAGTCTATGTACTCACTAAAAGGATGTGAAATGAAAAAGAAATTTTAGATGGCTTAAAAATCACATAGTGGGTGATGTTTAAGAGTGGCCAATCTATGAAGAGTGGCCCCTTGTGAGCTAACAATAGCGCCTTATTTTTCCAAGCTTAATTTCTTCGTTAGAGCGATGTTTAAAGTGGTCAACCAATTCTATTGAATTTTTTTTTAAGTTCATAAGATGGTGCATTACGTAATCAAGGGAAATGGATTACATGAAAATTGAAAATTGATTGATTATTGAAGGGTGTTATTGTTATCATACTTAAAGGAAAACTATGAGTATTCTTTATAACAATGAAACTTAAGAATTAGAGGTACCTTTGATTTTTTGTCCTTTGTCGCAATTGTATATAGGATATAAAATATATTATGCTACTTCATTTAATATTTATTGATTGATGATATGAAGATAATATCAACAATTCAGACAAATCAAGAAGAGTTAGTAATCAGATGGCTTAAATATTAAGGCTTGATTCCTAAGCTAAAAGTGTTAAATAGTCAAAGTTGACTTATTGTTTACAAGCTTAATTTTTTCCTTAGTGTGTGATGTCAAAAAGAAGTTGTTAGTAATAAGTAGATGATAATGCCTTGGATTTAGTATGTTTTGATTTGTGTATCAATAGGAGTAGAAGTAGCCTTGAGATAGAAGCTACCCTCCTACTAAATAAGTAATTATGTTGATTAAGATAAAAATGATTAATAGGAGTGTTGATGTTTTATAGTTTTAGTTAGATAATTTCTATATTGAAGATATATATAATATATAATATTATGTGACATGCACACACAAATATATAAAGCAAATTATTTGGAGTTGTTAAGGGTTGAAACCTGATTAAGATTGGGCATGAAGAGGGACATTTTCATAAGACATGCCCATCAATAGACATGTCTCCACCTTGTGGAGACATATTCTCTTATGGATATGTCTATTCATATCCTTTATAATACAAATTTTGATTCCAAGTGAAGACGTCAAAATCAAAATATGTTCTTCCCTTTAGAGTTTGGCACCTATAAATATCAAATTCAGAATTACAAATCATTATTTAGTATTTTTGAGTATTGAATCATCATTTCATATAAATTTACAGTGATCCTACTTCCTGACATGACATCCAAGCTAGACTACAAATGTGAGAAAATAAGAGATGAAAGTGCTAGAAGTGAAGAAAAGGATACAGCTATCTAAACCTTTAAAACATATACAATTTTTCTTGTTGTCAAATAGAAAATATTTTGTGGTATTTGTTGATGTTGCTTTTTCTTTGGTCTACATCAATGTTTCACGTTTGGCTTGGTTTAAACAATACATTTATTGGAAAGATACAATCTTCGATAATTATGTGAATGGTTCAAATTTTCTACATGATGTAGTGGTAGTCACAAAATGCTAACTACCTACTTCAAAATATAGAAGACATATGTCAAGCTCTCTAAAGATTAAATCTTTAGAAGATGCACATGATCATATAGCATTGATAAAAAAAAAATTCAACTATCCAGTTTTAGAACTAAAAACATTGTAAGTTTCAAGTAATAAAAAAATATTGTAAGTTTCAAGTAATAAAAAAATATTGTATATGGTGTGTGTCTTTTGCCTAAGTGTTAGCCTAATAAGGGACGAGCATAAGAATTTTTGGTACACGTTGAAGTTGGATCAACAATCAAAGTTTCTGAATTATAAGTGGGTATGTGTAGGATCATGGTGTGCCAAAAGGTGGTGATGTGAAAATATGTAGTTTTGAAATGTCTAAAAGTGTTTCAAAATGCACTTTGACTTTTTCCCCACCCATCCTAATACCAAACCAAAAGTGTAATACCTTGCCTTATCATGTACCCAATTTGAGAACAAGTATCTAATTTAAAAATGGGCACTCAATTTTAAAATGAATACTCAATTTCATAATGGGTACCCGATCTATGCACCCAAATCTTGGCACCAAATTCAAATTTAAAGGGAGAGGGACCAATTATTGTATATTTACTAAAATTTATTATTATTAAATAATAATAATAGTTAGTACTTATTACATGTTATTATATTATTATATATCAAATCTATTATAATTATATATTATATATATTAGTAACCTAAGTTAATAAACTATAAGACAATATATGTTCCTAGGGGTTCACCTAGGGACATAGATGTGTTCTAGTGAGTCCAAAGGGGTCATGGGATATCCTATGACCTCTTGTGACCCATTATATGACACATATGTTCCTAGGGGTCATAGGATGCCTAGAGACATACATCTTGTGTTTCAATGGGTAGAAATGGATTATAGAGTATCCTATAACCCCTTTCAACCTATTCAATGATAATATATATTCCTAGGGCTCCTAGGACCCTTATAGACATACATGTTGTGTTCCAACGGGTTGAAATCAGTCATAGAGTATCATATGCCCCTTTCAACCTATTACATGACAACATACGTTCTGGAACATATGTTGTTACATAATGGGCTGAAGGGGATCATAAGGTATCTGATGATACCTTTTGACCCATTGGAACACATGTATGGCCCTAGGGACCTTAGGACCCCTAGGAACATATATTATCATGCAATGAGTCAAAAGGGGTCATAGGATTTTGACCCATTGGAACAGAAAACACATGATAATAAGGGTCCTAGGACCCTAGGAACATATGTTTTTATGTAATGCGTCAAAAAGGGTCATATGATACTCTATCACCCCTTTCTACCCATTGAAATATAAGAGGTATGTCCCTAAGGGTCCTAGGAACCCTAAGAAGATATGTTTCTATGTAATGGGTCCAAAGGGATCATAGGATACCCTATGACACTTTTCTACCCAATGGAACACAACATATATGTCCCAAGGGGGCCTAGGACCCATAGAAGCATAAGTTGTCATGTATTTGATTGAAATAGGTCATAGGTTATTCTATGACACTTTTCAACCCATTTGAACACAATATGTTTTTCCTTAGGAGTCCTAGGACCCATAAGAACATATTTTATCATGTAATGGGTAAAAAGGGGCCATAGAATATCCCTCAACCCCATTTTACCCATTAGAACACAACATGTATGTCCCTAGGGGACCTAGGAACTCTATAATCATATTTTGTCATTTAATGGATTGAAATGTGTCATGGCATGCACTATGGTTGATTTCTACCATTTCAAACATGACATGTATGCCCCTAGGAGTCCTAAGTCCCCTAAGAACATATAATGTCATGTAATGGGTTGAAAGGGATCATAGAGTATCGTATGACCCCTTTTGATCCATTACAATACATCGTGTATGTCCCTAGGGGTCCTAGGAGCCCTAGGGACATAAATTATGTGTTTTAATGGGTCGAAAGGGGTCATAAGGCTTTTTACGATCCATTTTTCCCATTAAATGATAACACATGTTTATAAGGGTCCTAGGACCCCTAAGAAAATATATCATGTGTTAAAATGATTTAAAAGGGTTCATAAAGTACCCCATGACCCCTTTCAACACACTATATGACAACATATCATCCTTGGGGTCCTAGGACCCCTAGGAACACAAATCATGTTTTTAAATAGGTTGAAAGAGGTCATAGGGTAACCTATGACCCCTTTTGACCCATTAAATGATAGCATATGTTCCTAAGGGTCCTAAGACCCCTAAGATCATATATCATGTATTTGAATGAGTCTAAAGGGGTCATAGAGTAATCTATGATCCCTTTTGACACATTTCATGATAACATATGATTTTAGGAGTAGTAGGACCCCTAGGCACCTATTTTATTTGTTGGAATGGGTCAAAAGGGGTCATAAGTTATCTTATGACCCCTTTACACATATTTCATGACAACACATGTACTTATGGGTCCTAAGAACCCTATGGATCTATTTCATTTATTTGAATGGGTTGAAAGGGGCTATCCTGTAACCCCTTTTGACGCATTTCATTACAACATATGTCACTAGGGGTCCTAGGTCCTCTAGGGACCTATTTAATTTGTTCAAATGGGTTGAAAGGGGTGATAAGATAGCCTACAACCATTTTGAACACATTTCTTAACAAAATATGTCCCTTGGGGTCCTTGGACCTCTGGGGACCTAATTCATTTGTTTAACTGGGTCAAGAGGGGTCATAAGATAATCTATAACCCCTTTCAACACATTTCATGATAACATATGTCTGTAGGGGTCCTAGAACCCCTAGGGACTATTTTATTTGTTTGAATGGGTTGAAAGGGGTCATAGGATAACTTATGACCTCTTTAGACATATTTCATTACAACATATGTCTTTGGGGGTCCTAGGACCCCTAGGGACACATTATAATCATTTAGATGGGTCAAAAGGGGTCATAGGATAATGTATGACCCATTTTAGCACATTTCATGAAAACATATGTCCCTAGTGGTCCTAGGATCACTAAGGACCTATTTCATTTGTTCAAATGGGTCAAAAGGGGTCATAAGATGACTGATGACTCCTTTTGACACATTTCATGACAAAATATGTTCCTAGGGGTCCTAATACCCTAAGTGACCTATTTTATTTTTTCCAATGGGTCGAAAGAGGTCATAGGATAACCTATGATCCCTTTCAACACGTTTCATGATAACATATAACCCTAGGACCCTTATGGACATATTATAATTGTTCATATGAGTCAAAAGAGGCCATAGAGTCCTCTAAGACCACTTTTGACCCATTCAATGAGAATATATGTTCTTAGGGGTCATAGAGTAAATAGGCCCCCTTTTGACCCATTATATGATAACATATGTTCCTAGGGGTACTAGGACCCCTATGGACATACATGGTGTATTTGAATGAATTGAAAGGGGTCATAGGGTACACTATAACCCCTCTTGACCTATTATATGACAACATATGTTCTTCAGGGTCTTAGGACCCCTAGGAACATACATCATGTGTTTGAATGGGTTGAATGGGCTCATAAGGTGCCCTATGACCCCTTGAAACATATATCATGTGCTTGAATGAGTTAAAAGGGGTCAATGAGTACTCTATAACCCATTTTAACTAATTATATGAAAACATATGTTCCTAGGGCTCCTAGGACCCTTAGGGACATAGTGTTCAAATGGGTTGAATTGGGTTATATGGTGCCCTATGAACCCTTTTGACTAATTAAATGAGAACATAGATTCCTAGGGCCCTACAAACCCTAATGACATATATCATATGTTCAAATGAGTCAAATAAGGTCATAGAGTACCCTAGGACCCCTTTCGACCCATTATATGAAAACACATGTGCTTAGGAGTACTAGGACCCCTAGGGACATACATCATGTTATTAAATGTATCTAAAGTGATCATATGGTATGCCTTGACCCCTATCAACCTATTATATGACAATATATGTTCCTAGGGGTCCTAGGATCCCTAGGGACATACACCATATGTTTGAATGAGTTGAATTGGTTCATAGGGTTCCCTATGACCCCTTTTGACCCATTAAATGATAACATATGTTCCTAGGGGTCCTAGGACACCAAGGAACACTACCATGTGTTTGAATGAGTTGAATGAGGTTAGAGAGTACCCTATGACCCTGTTTAACCCATTATATGACAAAATATGTTCATAGGTGTACTAGGACCCCTAGGGACATACATCATGTGTTTGAATAGATTCTTGAAAGGGTCATAAGGTACCCTATGATCTCTTTCAACTCATTATATGACAACATATGTTCCTATGGATACTAGGACCCCCAAGGACATACATCATGTGTTTGAATAGATCAAAATGGGTCATAAATTACATAGTGACCCCTCTCAACCCATTATATAACAATGTATGTGCATCATGTGTTTGAATGGGTGGAGTGGGTTTATAGGGTTCCTTATTATTAGGAATAAGGTGTCTCAACCTTGTATAATTCCTATTCTTATTATTTGTTTTGTAAAATTTATTTCTTGCAAATAATGTTGATGTGTCGACATCTTGAATTGTGTGTAAGGAGATCATGACTAAAATGATTATGACGGATTCTTATGACACGTAAGAGCTATGTTAGGAAGATTCAATGACAAGTGAAGACATGTGGCAACTAAGATATTTGAGTAATATACACTCTACCCCAATAGTGGGGTTCCTATTTTCTCGGAGAATGGTAAAACCCTAATAAGGTTTACCTTTTGGGAGTAACCCTAAAGTGAAGCACATGTTATAAGAATTTTTAGGGTTGCGAAGAGATGCGATGCGAAAAAGGTGTATTGTTGGTACTATGAGTAGCTACTAGAGTCTTCTTTTGTTGATGTTGAACTTGCATTGCAAGTGTATTGTAACCTCGTGTTGAAGATAATACATTGTGTAGGTTCTAAAGGGGTGGGGTTGTTT
The DNA here is from genome assembly GCA_028749045.1 of Cupressus sempervirens. NCBI lineage: Eukaryota > Viridiplantae > Streptophyta > Pinopsida > Cupressales > Cupressaceae > Cupressus > Cupressus sempervirens. Next base: position 286,451,297 of record CM053792.1, read on the forward strand.
TACCGAAAGGTTTTTCCCCACTGGAAAATCCTTGTGTTATGTGCCCCTTTCTCTGTCTATTTTCTGTATGCATGGTTGGCTGCAATATTGTTGTTTACATGATATTGAATCTGTAAGTGTAGAAGATTTTAATAGGATTTGCATCATACTTTCCTTATGAGATTAGTGTAGGAAGCTATTTTCACACCTGAGTTTCCTTACAGGTGGTATCAGAGCTTGATCAACTTTTGATCTTAGTTGTTGGGTAGGGTTTTTTAAGCTAATCTCAAGTTGAGTGGGAGTCTTGTGCAGAGCATCCTGAATCTTATTTGCAGATTGATATGGAAAGTTTATCATATGGAAGAATGGAGGTGGAAAAATTTAATGGCACTAATTTTGAGTTGTGGAAACTCAAGATGGAAGACATGTTGGAAGATCGTGACCTATGGGAAGCGACTACAAGTGCTACAAGACCAACAACTATAGCTCAAGTAGATTGGGATATCAAAGACCATAAAGCTAAGGGTCTCATAAGACTCTCTTTAACCAATGCAGTCCTTCTGAATGTTCTAGATGAGAAAACCACATATAGTTTGTGGGAGAGACTTGGGGCCGTGTATCAGGCCAAATCTTTGGTGAACAAGTTGTTCTTGAGGAAGAAGTTGTATTCTCTGCGAATGGAGGAAGGTGGATCCTTAAAAAATCATTTAAATGCATTTAATCTTCTGGCTACATAGTTGACATTAGCTGGTGTCAACTTAGAGGAGGAGGATCGTTGCTACAAACTTTTGTGTTCTTTATCGGATTCATGGGACCATCTTGTGATGGCTCTCGGAAGCACATTAGTCACTTTCAAAATGGATGATGTGGTGTCTTCACTGCTATCAGAGGAGATGCAGAGAAAGGCTTCCATTTCAAAAAAAGAAGCCCTTGCTATTCATGGGAGATCCACGGAAAGAGGGAAAAAAAATGACAATAAGTCTGACAATAAGGGTAGATCCAAATCTCGTGGGAAGTCAAAGATTTCCAATAAGTCCAAGGAAAAATGTTGGAACTGTGATAAGACTAGGCACTTCTGTAAAGACTGTAAAGAGCCTAAGAAGAAGAAGAAAGCCTCAGATTATGGTTTTGAAAAATCTCAAGAAGATGGAGATGCATTCATCGTAGCTTTGGCAGCCCATGCATCTGATGATGTGTGGTTGGTTGACTTGGGTGCATCTTTTCATATGACCTCTCATCGAAACTGGTTCTCAAGATATGAAGAGTTTGATGGTGGAAAGGTGTACTTGGGTGATGATTCTCACCTAAAGATAGTTGGATGCGAAAGGGTCACTATCAAATTTCCTGATGGACGAGTAAAGGGAATCAATGGAGTTATGCACATTCCAGGTTTGGCATGAAACCTATTATCTGTAAGTATGCTGAATGATGTAGGTGTGCAAGTTTTTTTTTCTAAAGATGGATGTCAGATGATGAGAGGAGCTATTGTGCTTGCTAAGGGTACTAGGAGAGGTACTTTGTTTCAGCTTGATGCACACATTTCTTAGTATAATAGTTCTTCTATTTCAAAGAAGAGAGTAGCTATCACTTCATCCCCACCATCTGAAAGAGCAGTAAAGAAGACAATGGTTAGTGGTTCTGATGGTAGTGCAACAAGTGTACCTAAGGGTGCAAACACTTTGGAAGGAAAGCTTCCTGTAGAAAAGACAATGTTGTGGCATTTGAGATTTGGTCACATTAGTGAGAAGGGTCTCAGAACCCTCAAAAATAAAAATCTTGTTGAGGGGTTAAATGATTGCAATCTCGAGTTCGACTTCTGTGAACACTGTGTATATGGTAAAAAAAATTGTGTTCAATTTTACTCTAGTTCTCACAAATCTTCTGATGTTTTGGATCTTATTCATTCTGATGTATTTGTTCTTGTAAAAGTTCCTTCAATCTCCAAGTCTATATTTTTTGTATCTTTCATAGATGATTACAATAGAAGGACATGGATTTATTTCCTTAAAAGTAAGACACAAGTCTTTAGTCGATTCAAGGAATTTAAAGCCCTTGTAGAGAATCAGACTAGTAAGAAGATTAAGTGTGTGAAAACTAACAATGGTGGTGAGTTTTGCTCAGTAGAGTTTGAACAGTTCTATAAAGAACAAGGTATCGAGAGGTATAAGAAAACTTCGTGTACCCCATAGAAAAATGGAGTTGCAGAGAGAATGAACAGGACACTGATGGAGAAGGCTAGGAGTATGCTAAGTGGAGTTGGTTTAGAACAAAGGTTTTGGGCTGAAGCTGTGGCCACTGCTTGCTATCTGGTTAACAAATCTCCTACATCAGCTCTTGTTGGTAAGACACCCATGGAGGTATGGTCTGGTAAGAAGCCTTCAGTTAGACATCTTTGTGTTTTTGGTTGTGAAGCTTATGCACATGTTCCAATGGAGAAAAGATCTAAGTTGGAAAAAAAAGCTGTCAAATGTATTTTCATTGGGTACAGTGCTGGTGTGAAAGGATACAAGCTTTGGGATCTTGTGACTAGTAAGGTGTTCTATAGTAGAAATGTTATTTTTAGAGAGCTAACATCTTCTCCTATTGTACTAAAACCAGATGAAAAAGAAAAGGAAAAAGATGTTGTTCAATTGCCTCCTACCCCTGAGAAGACTGAACAGAGAGACCATACAGAGAGACCATGTTTGGTCTAATGATGAGGAGAGCTCTTGCAGCTCTGATAGTTCAAAAGAAGAGGAAGAACAACCTCAACCTCAGACCTTGAGGAGATCCACAAGAGAAAGAAAGCAACCAGAAAGGTTTGGTTATTCTATGTTAGATTCCAATTGTGCTTTTTCTTTGATTACTAACACTGATGAGCCTAGATCTATGAAAGAGGCTTTGGGCATGGAAGATGCAGGTTCTTGGATTGAGGCTATGGATGATGAGATGGATTCATTAGAGAAAAAAAAAACATGGGACCTTGTACCTTTTCCTAAAGGGATAAAATCTATTGGCTATAAATGGGTGTTCAAGAAGAAATTCTGTGTAGATGGCAGTGTTGAAAGGTACAAAGCTAGATTGGTTGCAAACGGGTATTCATAGGTAGAGGGAATAGATTATGGTGAAATATTCTCTCTTGTTGCAAAGTTGACATCCATTAGATTTATGTTATCTCTTGCTGCATCATATGATTTAGAGATAGAACAAATGGATGTGAAGACAACTTTCCTTCATGGTGATTTGGAGGAAGAGATTTATATGTCATAACCTAAGCACTACATTGTTAAAGGTAAAGAATCCCTAGTTTGCAGATTAAAAAAATCTCTATATGGTTTGAAACAATCTCCTAGGATGTGGTACCTTAAGTTTGATGCCTTTGTGTTGTCAATTGGATTTGTAAGATCAAAATCATATCATTGTGTTTATTTCAGAATTGAAAATGATCACCTTCTTATTGTTGCATTATATGTTGATGATATCTTGCTATTTGGGAAGGGTAAGGGTATGATTTCTGATTTTAAATCTCAGTTGTCAGCACAGTTTGAGATGAAAGATCTTGGGGCAGCTAGGTACATCTTGGGTATGGAAATCGGTAGAGACAGGTCTAATAGAAAACTTTGGTTGGGTCAGAGTAAGTATGTGAAGTCTGTGTTGGTCAGGTTCAGCATGGCAGATTGTAGACCACTATCTATAGATGATTATCCAAAATCTCCTAGTGAGGTGGAGGACATGAGTAGAGTACCTTATGCTAGTGTAGTTGGCAGTCTTATGTATGCTATGGTCTGTACTAGACCAGACATTGCCCAAGAAGTGGGAGTCCTAAGTTGATTTATGGCTAATCTTGGACAGATACATTGGGATGCAGTTAAGCGAGTATTCAAATATTTGAGGGGTACATTAGATTACTCCATATGTTATCATGGTAACTCTTCTGGATCTCTGCATTCAATTTGTATTCATGGGTTTGTGGATTCAGATTGGGCAGGTGATATTGACTGCAGGAGATCCACCAGTGCTTATGTGTTCACTATGTTTGGTGGTGCCATCAGTTGGATGAGCAAGCGACAACCTGTGGTTTCTTTGTCCACTACAGAAGCTAAGTACATGGCTACTACTTATGCTTGTAAGGAAGCCATTTTGCTTAAGAGATTGTGTTTTGATGTTGGTGTTGATGTAGAACAGATTACTATTTGGTGTGATAGTCAGAGTGCTATTTGCCTTGCAAAGAATCCAACTTTCCATGCCAGAACGAAGCACATTGATGTGCAGTATCACTTTGTGAGAGATATGGTGGAAGATGGAAAGGTAAATTTGGAAAAGGTAGATACTGTGAAGAATGTTGTAGATGCATTAACGAAACTAGTGGGCACTGAGAAGTTCAGATGGTGTTCGAAGTCTATGGGCCTTTTGGCCTATAGTGGTTAGTTCCTGTTATGTTCCCGTTGCTTTTACAAGGTGTTCAATAAGTGGGAGAATGTTAGGAATAAGTTGTCTCAACCTTGTATAATTCCTATTCTTATTATTTGTTTTGTAAAATTTATTTCTTGCAAATAATGTTGATGTGTCGACATCTTGAATTGTGTGTAAGGAGATCATGACTAAAATGGTTATGATGGATTCCTATGACACGTAAGAGCTATGTTAGGAAGATTCAATGACAGGTGAAGACATGTGGCAACTAAGATATTTGAGTACTGTACACTCTACCCCAATAGTGGGGTTCGGGACATCGGCCTGAAATTTTTTTTGGGGTTCCTATTTTCTTGGAGAATGGTAAAACCCTAATACAGTTTACCTTTTGGGAGTAACCCTAAAGTGAAGCACATGTTATAAGAATTTTTAGGGTTGCAAAGAGATGTGATGCAAAAAAGGTGTATTGTTGGTACTGCAAGTAGCTACTGGAGTCTTCTGTTGTTGATGTTGAACTTGCATTGCAAGTGTATTATAACCTCATGTTGAATATAATACATTGTGCAGGTTCTGAAGGGGTGAGGTTGTTTTACCGAAAGGTTTTTCCCCACTGGAAAATCCTTGTGTTATGTGTTCCTTTCTCTGTCTATTTTCTGTATGCATGGTTGGCTGCAATATTGTTGTTTACATGATATTGAATCTGTAAGTGTAGAAGATTTTAATAGGATTTGCATCATACTTTTCTTATGAGATTAGTGTAGGAAGCTATTTCCGCACTTGAGTTTCCTTACACTTATCACCTCTTTTGACCCAGTAAATGATATCATGAACATATATCATGTGTTCAAATGAGCCAAAAGGGGTCATATTGCTCATTGAATACCCTATGACCCCTTTCAATTCATTATCCCCTTTCAATTCATTATGTATCAACGTATATTCCTAGTGATACTAGGGCCCCTAGTGACATATATCATGTATCTAAATTCGTCTAATGTGATCATAGGGTGCCTTATGACCCCTTTTGACCTGTTAATTGAGAACATATGTTCCTAGAGGTATTAGGACCCCTTTGAACATATATCATGTGTTTGAATGAGTTGAAAGGGGTCATGGAGTACCTTATGATGCCTTTCAATGCATTATATGACAATATATGTCCCCAAATGTTCTAGGATCCCTAGGGACATACATTATCTATTTGATTGGGTTGAATGGGATCATAAAGTTTCCTATGACCCCTTTTGACCAATTTCAACCCATTAAACAAGAAAATACATTCCTAAGGGTCCTAAGAACATATATCATGTGTTCGAGTGAGTTGAAAGGGGTAATAGAGTACCCTATGAGCTCTAAGCACACTTAATGTCATCAAATGAGTCAAAAGGGGTCATAGGGTATTCTAGGACCTCTTTTGAGCCATTAGATCACATCATTTATGTGGTTAGGGTTTCTAAGACCTGTAAGCATACATATTGTGATTGAATGGGTCAAAGAGTATCAAAGGGTACCTATGATCCCTTTTGATCCTTTGAAACCATTATTTTTATGGTTGAGGGTCCTAAAGCCTTTAAAAAAACATAACAAGGATCCTAAAAAGGGGTCATACTATTATTAAAAAGAAAGAATTTAAAAATGGGAAAATTGGGTATCTAATTTGATAACAAGTATCTAATTTAGGAACTAGTATATTATTTTAAAATTGGTATCCAATGTTATTGGGTACCCAATCAGGCTTACTTTTGGTTTGGATGTCAACCCTCTATGGTCAACACCAATAATGTCCCAAAAATATGTTTTTGGCTTGTTATTGTCTATTTTTGACTTCAACCATGTAGCTGACGACTTTTTTCATTCAACTTTGATAAAACAAAAAGGGTCTCTTGAGAACATTCTCAACTTTCCATCGATATAATTTATGTTAAATTATGAGTTTAGTAAGTAATTATTACTTATTTTCTAATGAAGTTAGCTACAAAGTGTTGATTGACATATTGATTAAAAAATAGCTATAACTTTGGAACCATATAATATTTTTGAAATAAAAAAGATGTGTCACATTCTATGTTTTGACTATTATAAGGAAAAAAAATGAATTAGTTAAGGTGGTCAAACATGGGAGATTTTAATTCTGAAATAGTATAATAGAAAATTCATAATTAATTTTTTTTTTGGAATAAAAATACCCAAAAATAGGTCACATCCAGGCATGAGTGTACTTATTATATATAGAATCTTATTAAAAAATATTATCATTTGATTTTGTTTAAGGTGATCAAACAAACACATACTTCTTATTTTTGTGTTGGAACTTTTTTACTACAGCATTAAAATTCAAAATTTTGACCAAACAAATTATTTTTCTTCAAATAAGGCCTAGTAGTTTAGAAACTACATTCAATTTTCTATAGATTATTTTCTTACAACATTTTGATATAATATCAAAAACTATCTTAAAATTATGCATCAAGTTGACATAACCCTAAATTGTTGGGCTTTCACTACCACTTAAGGGTGTCATTTGGTTGACCATGATTCTGCACATACCCAAGTGTTGAAGACAACTATGTAGATTTGTAAGAAGTTCACAATAGAATAACTTTCCCAATCGCCTAGATTTGTTTAACATATTCATGGTGACAATTGGTTAATGAAGATGTGTAATTATTTTCATTTTTGGAAACACATGATGTATATGCTTGTAGAAAACCTTAGAAATAGAGATACTTAGCTTTTGATACACATAAAATTGTCTAAGTATGAAACTGGTTTACAAAAGTGTATTGGTTTGTATGTAACTTGTTACTGATGTCATATTATGACTAGCAAAGATAGATAAATATATTATACATGTTGATGATGATGTGTATAACCTCAGAGATCAGTACAGACTATACAAAAAAGAGATATCCATGTTTTACTAGTGAAACAGAACAATGGAATTAAAGGTAAAGGAATTATTTTATTTACAAAATAATTACTTAACCAATTAGGGCTAACATCCTAGATGTTTACTCTAAGTTGGGAAACTATATTATGGTCTTAGCTAACCTAGCAACAATTTGTGAAAAGGCATGGTATTTATGCAAAGGGCATCTTGTGAATTCATGTGTATATTTAGTGTGCAATTGTATTATGACAAGTGATATGAAAAATTCTTGTGAAGCAATATATGCGAAGTTTTTGAGAACCTAATTTTGTGATCTAAGATTGAGTTAAGGTCATAGATCAATCAAGAAATAAGTTACAACACCTATGTACCTGAGAACTAATTACTTGTTTGGGCAGTGAGCTCTTCTTGTAAATGGAAGTGCATGTTTGGGCAGTGGGCTCATTTTGCATCTACTATACTAAAACTCCTAACAAGGTTGGAATCTCCTAACGGGGTTTCAAAGTCTCCTAATGGTGACTCTCTATACTAAATTTCCTCATTGGCTCCTAATAGGGTCCATCCTCTTACAAGGAGCATATATATCAGTACATTATCTAGTGGGTATCATCCCCACTAGGGTTTTCCTCGTTAACAAAATATGGTGTTATGAGTTCTCTTTATGCATGGTTATTATTTTTGTTCAACATTACTTGTTTACTTTCTTATGTAGGGTACAAAGTAATTAATAATATCCAATTGATGGAAAATGTTTGTAGAATACTAATTCATGCCCCGGCCCCCCCCAAATATTCCATATTTCTAACAATTTTTCTATATGAGTTCATAATATTTTTGCGATGATGTGGAATTATAATTGCATTTTAATTCATTAACAATCAATGTATATGGAATCATTTTTATTTGAAAGCAACAAGTTTTTTTTAATAATATTGTAAGAAAAAAGAGGAGATAAGGCATGAATATTGAGTGTGCTAAATAGGGATCCAACTTGGAGCAAAAAAGGCAAAAGAATACTATCATCGTGGAGTGTAAGGAAGGCCTACAAATGACATCATAAAAGTGGGTATTGTTGACTACATAGCAGTGACCATTGAACTAAATTTTAAGAACTCCTATGTCAACAATAATTTGGAGTGTTATTTGACTTAGGATCAAAGAAATATTGGATGATGAGCTTAGAGGATCGATGTTTAGAGGAAGTCTAAAAATCCATCATAGGCAACCTTGTACAAGGAGGTTAGAAAAGTTGATATTAGATTCAAGGGGAGTTTGACATTTCATAAAGGATAAGTTCAAAGTGAAATCCCTCATAATTTATTCTTCTCTAGGAGAGAGAAGTTTGAGGTGAAAACCATTATTCTCTAATATGATTCATGGTGGATGTCATGACAACACCACATGGGAGTATTTGTTGTGACTCCATGCAAAATTTTGATATCATGTGTGTGATTGCATGATTTTACTAGGCCTACCCCCTATGAACATCAAGAGGAAGTGACAACATTATCACTTGTATTTGCTAAAACTATTGGAAGGTGATAATCTTACAATAACTTATTCTTCTAGGATATCTTATGATGTCTATGTAGATCATGATAGATTATATATTGCATATGGATTAACTTTCTTAAAAAGAACATGAATATATATTTTTTCCTATGGTAAATATTATTGAGGATACATATGCACATACCTTATGAATATAATATTCTTATGATAAGTGTTATCTCTAAAAATTGCACCCTTGTCAAGTTAGAGAAAATGTGACTTTTTTGAGAAACATGGAAACGCTCTAGGATAGTGGGTGTATCAGAAATAGGAGTAAATCTCTAAGTTCTAGGTTAGCTCCTTATGATTCTTCACCTATTATCTCTTTAAACATAAATTAAAACTTGGGAGGGAAAGAGATAGAAGGATAAAATAATTAAAATTTAAAACTATGGCGATGCACCAAAATGAATCTTTTAGAGTTAACAAATAATTCACACACAATAGAAACCTATAATAAAAGAATTTTAGTACATAACCTACCAACATGTTCCTTGCATAAAAAAATTATAAGAAGTTTGAATAAGCTCAACCCTTAGGAAGAGAAGACTCTCACAAACTAAGACTGATTCTTAGGACCAACATAACTTATAACCTGCAAAAAAATGTATTTTTCTACATAAAGGCACCAACATGCAATAAAACTTCAAGGACAAAGAACATCACATGAAATTACATCAACACTAAGTACACAATAATAGAGAAAATGAGAAGGCACAAACTATGCATTATTTCTCAAAGGTGTTACAAATATATATATCTCAAAGTGAGTTACAAGAATTAAGGTAAGAATGAGGAGAAGGAATGGAAAATATCTCAAGTCCCCAATATGCCCTCAACCAAAACTGATTTAAAAATGAGCTTTAAGTTCATATTTATAGCTTCAACTAGCTACATCTAGGAGATAACAACTCCTTGGTCGGATTTGATCAATCATGCCACTTTTTGGGCCCCTCAAGACACTCGGAAAATGTGATTTAGTACTAGAAATGCTAGTCCTTGTCAACCTTATCATGAAGGCCCTCCATTAAGAACTCCTATCTTTTCAACAACTCATGAATGCTCTAAAAAGTGAACTCAACTTCAAAATAAAAGCTCCACTCAACTTTCTATATTATCAACCCAATCCTCAATGACTTGGAAAAGCACAAAGGTTTGTCTTATCTTATAATGTACCCTACATTAACTCCACTTAGGCCTATCCTCTTATCATGATAATTGGCCAATGCATGCATATTTTTCTTATCCCCATAAAACAAATCATAAAGACACAGCTCAAGTCAACAAAGTAAAACCCCACTTAGAAAAGTAGGAATCCACTTATAGAAAGTTGAATGCCACTTAGAAAAGTAGAAGTCACTAATGAAAAGTAGAATGCTACTTATCCTTATCTTCATGGCAGCAACCCTTTATTGCATCTATAAATCATTGAAGCTCTACTTGCTTGAGGTTATAGGAGAAAATATGCTAACATTTCTAATTTTAGGAAAAATCTAAAAAATTGGTAACATTTTTGGCAACCTCTAAGGGGTGTTTGTTTGCTAAACAAATTTGACCAACTTTCCTTTGTGGTCCATTGGGCATAGAGTCAATTATCTTAAATCTAATAACATTTGGAAACCTTGACTTCCACTTTGGTAGAGTAGACTACTCTATTGTGCTTGGACAACACTTAGAAAAAGTTGAAAACTAACCTATCCTAGCCAAACCAACAATAGGGCATACTAAACAAAACCATTTACTAGTTGGCTGAAATATTTTCATTTTCTCCTTAATTTGCAATGATAGACAATCTTGTAGGAAAATAGAAGAAGATGGAAAAATGAAACATATGCAACCAGTTGATGCAATATTTCCTAAAAAATAAAAAAGAATTCACTTACTTCAATATGTTGATTAAAGAAATTGGCAATTTGTAATGGATCAACATGTTGAATGTGATCTTCCTTATCAATATCTTCATATTTAGGTGATGACATGACTAGGACCTTCTCATTTTCCTCTGTCTAGGCCAAATGTCTAATTGGACAACCTCTTGCTAGGATGAACTTGGAGCTTTCTTTGTTGTCTTCTTTTTCTTCTTTATGTTTATGATGATTGTCCTTCATGGTTGCTTTCCATTTTGGATCCTCCATAAGATGTCCATCATCTTTTATTAGAACAACTAATAGATCATCAAAGTTATCAGCTTGATTTCCATTCTTAGCCACTTGTGACTCTATCTTGAATTGTTCATTATGAGCCAAGGAAGTATACTTCAAAATAGCAACTAGTTCTCCCTCCTTTACACTTTCATACTCAAGTTCTTATACAATTGGTATCTCCTCATTCTTTTCCTACTACAAACTCAATATTGATATGGATAGAACCCTATCTTACTCATCAATTTTAGGAAATAGTTTTAGTTCATTAGCCAAAAACATGATTTCTTCATCTCTACTAGCATTCTCGTCACTCGCAACCGATGGAAATGCTTCAAAACAACAACCCCTTCATTTTGTTCAAGATAACTAGGAAACTTGTTAGATAAACTTGATAGTACCTCCTATCCCAACTGGTCCTGCTCTTGAGCCTCTATTACTTCATCATCCAACTTTAAACAAATAGCAATGACCTCATCTATAATTCTCTAATCCTAGACTAGCTCATATCAGGTAACCTTGATAAGGTTTGACATCTAATAGCCAGGATACTTGGTCCATGAAGGTTGTCATGGTGTTGGATATTATGATTATTTAGTTCAGACTCATGATATGACTCAAGTTGAGAATTAATGGAGTGGTTTGACTGACAGTGCTCATTCAAAGGCTTATACATGGGATTTTCTTTATCATTAATAGGACAATGACCCCTAAAACTTGGAATCTCAAACTTGGAAACCTTTATTAGAGGTTGGGAGGAAACTCTTGACCTAAAACTTGAGATTACAATCTTGGTCCAACTTCTTTATGGAAAGGTTGAATTAGGACATGAGAAGTTACTTGAGCCTCTAGCTCTTCTAATTGTACAATCAATAACCTTATTTTCTCCTCTTTTTTACAATTTGTTGGGCAAGAAACTCTTGCTGATGTATGTGGTTTTCTACATCTCGTTGTTGCATATAAGCTTGATAAGAAAGCTCTTCTTGTTGCATATTGTATTCATTTTCTCAATCCAAAGCCCTCATCTATTCTTGAAAGTTTGTCAAAGAATCATTTAGACTTATATATCTAACAAGCTCAGGCTGATTTTGCAAATAATCATGATAACTCTCTTGTGGTTGTTGATAAGCATGCTATCAAGGAATTTGAGTAGGGGTGAGTGGGTGGTAAGCATGAGATTTTTTTGGCTATATGTTGCTATGGAATCATTCTAAGTAAAATCATCAGTATAGTTATTTTGATATTGCTGATAGGGTGAAATATATGCATCACTTTCATAAAAGGTAAAAAAATAAGGTATATTTCCATGATAAGAAGACATAGTGAAACATTCATATAAGCTAGAAAATAATTTAAAAATTTAAAAATTGGGAATAAAACTAGAATTTACTTTCTCATACCACCAACTAAAACAACTTAAAACCAGTAAAATTTTTGCTCCAAAGTCACCAAATGTGTCTCTTTTCCACCTCTAAAGGACAAATAAAAAGAAGAAGACTACTTCTATACACATAAAACACCAACAATATAAAGATTTAAAAGAACTAAGAATAAGTTATTTGTCCCACTACGTGTGTCAAAACTATTATCTCTAAAAATTGCACTCTTGTCAAGTTACAAAAAAATGTGACATTTTTGAGAAACATAGAAATACAGTTGGGTAGTGTGTGTACCATAAATAGGAGTGAATCTTTCAGTTTTATGCTGACTTCTTATGATGTTTCACCTATTTTCTCTTCAAACATAACTAAAACTTGGGAGGGAAAGAGGTAGAAGAATAACATGATTAAAGCTTAAAACTATGGTCATGCACCAAAATAAATCTTTGAGCGTTAATAGATAATTGACACATAATAGAAATCTATAATAAAAGAATTTTAATGCGCAACCCAATAACATGATCCTTACTTAAAAAAATTATAAGAAGGTTGAATAAGCTCAATCCTAAGGAGGAGAAGACTCCCACAAACTAAGACTGATTCTTAGGACCAACACAACTTATAACCTACAAAGAACTGCATTTTTCTACATAAAGGCACCAACATGCAATACAACTTCAAGGACAAAGAACATCACATGAACTTGCATCAATACTAAGTATACAATAATAGAGAAAATGAGAAGGCACAAACTACGTATTATTTCTCAAAGGTGTTACAAATCTATATATCTCAAAATGAGTTACAAGAATTAAAGCAAGAATGAGGAGAAGGACTGGAAAATGTCACAAGTCCCCAATCTACCCTCAGCTAGAACTAATTTACAAATGATCTTTAAACTCATATTTATATCTTCAACTACCTATATCTAGGAGACAACAACTCTTTGGTCGGATTTGATCAATCGCACCACTTTTTGGACCCCTCAAAGCACTTGAAAAAGGTGATTTAATGTTGAAAATGATAGTCCTTGTTAACCTTATCATGGAGGTCCTCCATTAAGCACTCCCATCTTTTCAATGACTTATGAATCCTCTAAAAAGTGAACTCTACTTCAAAAGCAAAGCTCCACTCAACTTTCTGTTATCAACCCCATCTTCAATGACTTGGCAAAGCACAAAGGTTTGTCTTATCTTATAATTTACCCTACATTAACTCCACTTAGGACTATCCTCTTATCTTAATGACTGGCCAAAACATGCATATTTATCTCATCCCCTTAAAACAAGTCATAAAGACACAACTCCACTCAACAAACTAAAATCTCACTTAGAAAAGAAGGAATCCACTTATAGAAAGTTGAATGCCACTTAGAAAAGTATAAGTCACTCATGAAAAGTAGAATGCCATTTATCCTTATCTTCATGGAAAAAACCCTTTATTGCATCTATAAATCATTTAATCTCTACTTGCTTGAGGTTGTAGGTGAAAATATGGTAACATTCCCAATTTTAGAAAGAATGCTAAAAATTGGTAACAATAAGTATTATTGAAGATACATGTGCACATACCTTACGAACATTTTGAGTATTTGGTGAATATCATGCAACTTGACATTCAAGAGGTCATTTACTTTGAGTACTTGGTGAATATCATGTGACTCTATATTTTGAAGCCATTACTTAGAGAACTTGGTGACTATCACACAACTTGGTATTATGATGTCATTACTCCTGATATCATGAGATGATATCTGAATTTTCAGTATCTTATGATCAAAGATATTCTTAATCATACCATCTTGACATTGCATTGAGGTAATATTAAATTTATGTGTTAATCATCCCTAGCTAAGAGGGAGTGTTGATGTTTTGTAGCTTCAATATGATAAACTCTCTCTCTCTCTCTCTCTCTCTCTCTCTCTCTCTCTCTCTCTCTCTCTCTATATATATATATATATATATATATATATATATATATATATATATGTATGTATGTATGTATGTATGTATGTATGTATGTATGTATGTATTAGTGAAATTATTTGTAGTTGATAAGGGTTGAAATTTGATTAGAGATCAAGCATGAAGAGGAACTTTTTCATGAATATACCCATGAACGGGCATGTTTTAACCTTGTGGAGACATGTCTTCTTATGTATATGTCTATTCATATCCTTTATAATGCATGCAAATCAGATCCAAAAGAAAGACATCAAAATCAATATATGTTCCACGATTTTGAGTTCAATAACTTGTGATTGCAATTATCATATTCAGAATTACAAATCATTATTAAGTATTTACCAATATTGAATTGTCATTTCATACACATTTGCAATGATCCTATTTCCTCAACAAAGAAATATATTTAGATTAGTATAAATGAAGTTGATTTGATTATATTTGTCAAAAAAGATAAGTAGAGTTACTGGTGTCTTTTAAGTGAGCCATATGTAAAGTAATTCATAAAATTTATAATATTTTAATATATTTAATATTATGATTAAAATGTATCTTTGATTAGGCAATAGCCTACAAGACAATGCTAATTGTGAGCTTCCTATGTGGGAGGTCTTGGGTTCGAATCTACTCAAGATTAATACTTAATTATAATAATTAATCACAACACATAATATAATACTAATGAATCTTGGCTTCAGCCTCCTATTGATCCAAAAAAAAAAAAAAAAGTATCTTTGATCATTAGAATCTATTATATTTTTAGAGATCTTTAGAATTAGAACAAGTTGTGTAGTTCATGTTAAAATTTGTTTTGAGTTTATTTATTTATTATTGAACTTATGTTAAATATCAAATAAATGGTTATGGACACTTTTAAAGAATATCTTGTATTAGGATGTAGTTTCTTCCATCTTTCTTTAGTTACATATTTTGTTTTACTTTAATAATAATAATAATACAACTTTAAATTTTAAATGGAAAAGAATGAACTATAAACCTATCCTTGGTTTGAAATAACACCTTAAATATAATAGTTATTATTCTATTAATCTAGATATTGTGTAAATTATTTTTTATTTTATTTATTTGAAATTTTTGGAGATTTTATAATTATTCCTTAAGTTTTTTCTTCAAATAAGATATTATAAATACAAAGTCCAAAAACTTCTATATTTGAGCCAATGATATTTTTGACTTGAGTCATCTTGGGACTTTAAAAAGTACTAGTGATTCTATTTAGTGACAATAGATTCCAGTGACACCTACAAATGAAAAAGACATGATCATAAATTGGTTTGCATTTTTTAGATTCTATAAAAGCCAAAGAACAAGGTTGAAGTTGTGTTTGTTTAAATTGTGTATAGAAGCTCCCAAATTTGATATTAGAATAACATATTCCTCAAAAAATATAAATTTAACCCTAGAATGTAGGTTTCATAAAAAATGATATATTTTTTTTTATAGATATAGAAAAATAGAAAAATAAAGAAAAGCAAGTTGTAAATTTTTTTATTTCTAGGTATTTTATGATAGCCAAAGTGCAATATAGATATGAAAGAAATGAGATGTCAAAGGATAAAAAATATTGAAATACATATGGATTACATTCAGGAATCATTATTCTCAAGTATTTTTCAAGATTTGTAGACTTTGACATCATGCATGTATTGACCAAAACCTTCACTAAAATTAAAATGTATTTCTATCTACAAGGTTTTAGGTTTTCTCTTTTTTCAACTATTTTGATTAGCTTTCTAATTAAGAGATTTCCTATTAATATTTATGTTTAAATCCCTAAAGTGGATGCATAGTTTATTTGAAATGATCAATTCTCAGGTGAGACCTTTGTTCTACAAAAATATCAATAGTTAAAGACCTACCAACAAAACTTACGTGTCACACAAATGTATGAAATAAATAGACTAAAACGTCTTGTAATAGACCTTTCACACCTCTTTGGTGTGCCACTTACTATCTGTCTATATAATGAGAATACAAAAGGATCAAGAGAAGGATATATACATATACATTGATCCTTCCATATCCCCACTTTATCCCTCTATATCTATCTATCTCCCCATCTTTCTTTGTTCCTCTCTCCAACTCCCCAAATTTGTCTCTCCCTCTTTCCATCTCTCTCTCTCTCTCTCTCTCTCTCTCTCTCTCTCTCTCTCTCTCTATATATATATATATATATATATATATATATATATAGATATACGTGTGTGTGTGTGTGTGTGTGTGTGTGTGTGTGTGTGTGTGTGCATGCGCACACGTGCACCTTTTCCTCTACCTCCATCTTTTAATCTATTTTTCTCCACTTCCTTTCTTACTCTACCTTCATTTCTATCTCTAGCTTTATCTCTTCCTATCCATTTCTAAACACATCTCCCTCTCTCTATATATCCCTTCCCTCTTCCTATAACTCTATATATCTGCCCTCTCTCTATTGCAAATATAGCACGAGCTTATAGGTAATGGAGTCTAATTATCTTCTTGATTTAAAGATAGTTTTAGTCATTGTTAAATATCTAAGAGTGAATGCATAAGTTGATTTGAAGCCATCACATCTCCATTAATACTTATATTGCACAAGCAACAATATTTGTTAGATGACCTACTCATTAACCTCATTTATTGTGAAAATGTATACAAACAAAATAAGATCATTTAAGTCTCCATTTATTAACCTTTCACACATCTTCCATATATCCATTGCACACCAAAGTAAGATTACTAATTTTTAATTATTGTATACGAATGAATCCAAAACAAAAGTCCATATAAAAGACGAGATCCTATATAAGTTTATGATAGAATTTGAGCCTTTTGAAAAAATTAGCTATTTTAATTTTAAAAATAGTATTGTTAATAAATCCATCTCTCTTCTCAATGAACCATATAAACTAAATCCACAATCCATTGATCTTCCCAATAAGCCATAGAAAAATAAAATCCATATAATATGATCTTCCCAATGAACCATAAAAAATAAAATCTGCATCATATATAGTATAAATCTATAGATCCTCACAACGAACCATAAATACTAAAATCCACATCATAGATAGCATAAATCTATTGGTACTTGCAATGAAACAATAAAGATAAAATCAGTCTTCCCAATAAACCATTAAAAATAAATAAAAAATCAACATATCATGATCTTCCCAAAGAACCACATAAAAATAAAATCTACATCATATATATATATATAGTAAATCCATCCGTCCTCCCAGTGAACCATACACATTAAAATCTAAAAATCCATTGGTCGTTCCAACCAATCCACATTGTAGGTAGTGTCAATCCACCGACCCTCCCAATGAGCCATGAAAACTATACCCACAACATAAGTATTGTAAATTCATTTATGTTCGTAGACAGTCCACTAAAACTTCGATACACGGAGAGAGAGAGATAATATGCAGAAGGTTGCAGCATTGGCATCGGTCTTAGCTTTGGCGTTGATAATGTTATCAACAGGTAACTGTTTGCTCTGGTTTAGGCTTAATAAAACATACTCTCTAGTTTTGAAGTGCTAAACAAACATTTCTTATTGTTACGTACAGAGGTTGATATTGGAGTTCAAGCTTCAAAGTATACCTACTCAGGTTGGAATGAATAACTAATCATTCTTTTAATCTCCGCTTTATTAGATTTGTGCTTGTTATATGATTTGTATTGATGGGTGTTTGTATTGGGTGAAAAATACATGAGCAGGGGGATGCACAAGAAATGTGATGTATATTTACACCCATCTGTATGGAGCTCATGCTGTGATTGAATTGCAGTCTATGTACTTGTTAAATGTCAAGCGACTTTCAGTTTGTAAGATGGTGTAATTAGGGAATGTGGCTATCCTCCCTACAAACTGTATAGTTGACTAATTTTCAAAAAATCAAAGATATTATAGATTTTTTGTGAAAATTTCATCATTTGATCTTCATGATCTGCATAATTTGTAGTCGAAGACAACAAAAAATTTAGAACAAAAATCACTATGTTCTAGTGAATCTGAAAAGAATAAGAAGTTTGACTTTGTTTTTCTTTAGTGTGTTTTGTCATTATTAGGAAGGGTAATGCTTGACTTTGAAAACTCTGGAAATTTAAGATTGGATAAATAGAATAGCTTGTTCTCCTAGGACAGCTTAAACATCACGCACAAAGTTTCATTCCAAGACTAAAAGTGTTAAATAGTAAAAGTTGACTTATTTTTTCTAAACTTAATTTTCTCCTTAGTGTGTGATGTTTAAGAGTGGCTGTCGTCCTTTGTTGTATTGAAAATCATAAACTGTATTATAATATTTATTTTGTTTGTGTAATGTAATAAATTTTGGTAAAGTATTACTCAATAACACCATCAAAGGCAGCATCAAAGCTCCCATCATCATCCAGATCTGCTTTCCAAAGTGAATTTGTCACTGGTCTGTGAGAAATCCAACAAATACTTGTCTTCATTGGATTCCCTGTAAACCAAAGAAGAAAGCATGCAATTATGCTCAAAGCAAAGTACAATGAAGCAAGAACTTCACTAGACAATACAAAACATTCAATGCACTTTTGCAGGTCCTATTGTCCATCAAATTTGTCATATAACTTAAACTCATCAGACTATGTTATGTAAAATTGTTCAAAAAAGATGTTACACATCTTGAAAAACTAGCCATCCCTAATAAACACCAACTAAAATCCAATGCCCAATAAATTTCATGATTCCATTAAACGCAATCGATGCATCTCTCTTATTCTGTCCAAAGAAGCTTAAATAAAATGCTGAAGCAAAAACTCCGCATTTAATGAAGAGCGGAGTCCATCAAAATACATGAATCATAACTTGTCCCAATCCCTCAGCTTCTATATCTTTTATTAGCGTGTGAAGAGCAGCAAAAAGCTATCTTGAGATAGAAGCTACTTTCTTTTGAATAATTAATTTCAATTAAGATATATAATGATTTAAATTTTATATTTTAAAAGTATAAAGATAATTTTAATGTACATGTCAAGAAAGAATGGTTAGAGTTAGTTTATGTAAATGAATTGTGTGTAAATTAGTTATGTATTTTTACAGTTGAAATCCTCATAAATATCCTGTAATGGCAACACAAACTTACATAATGTCAAAAACATATAAAAATGTAGATCTGTTATACAAAGCAAAATTTGATTTGAATTGAAATTAAAAAGAAAATAAAGTAGAAATTAGATCTTTAATGTTACTTTTTCTTATCACCTCTATGGTTTTCCCTTTATTATGGAAGCTCTAAGGCTTCTTTAGTGCACTATCACTCTCTTTCAAAAATTGATCTAGTATTTTTTCCCATTCTCTTTTTCATCTAAGGTTTGTTAACGAGTTTAAAATCACACCTTGAGAAGTGGAAATCTACATTTAATTAGATGGTTGGTGATTGAGTAAACTATGAAATGGTTGATAGTGAGGGATGCAAAATTTTATTGTCTGATTGGTCAACTAAAAACATGACCAGCAACTTATATGTACACTCAAAGAGAACTTAGATAATTTATCAATTCAAGAATATATGAATTGGTTGACTACATCCAAAAACTAAACAAAAAACCAACAATGAACTAAGATGATGTACACTCAAAGATAATTCGAGCAATTGGGTGGTTCAAGAACAAACGAACTAGCTAACTATGTTCAAGATCTTAACAAAAGGACAATGATAGATTAGGATTTAGCATAATTATGATGGAAGATTTTAAAGAAAGAGAAACACAAAGAGTAAAAACTTAAACTTTACAATAGGGGAATTGAAACATCAATTAGAAGGGTAACAACTATTTTGAATTGTATATCTACACTATTTTTGCACTAGATATCCATCTCCCTCTCTTGTGAAGCATTGTGGTTTACCTTGTTCGGCCTTCCATTATTTTATGATAATGTTTGTCACTACTTTTATAGTGTAGATCATGGCTTTATCAACTCTTTAATCATGAACTTCGACAACATATTCATGAACCATTTTCTCATATTGTCATTATCTCTTATGAAAATTGTGCCCCTTTATTATCTGGATCAGATGGTTTTCTCAATCTTTATGCCACTTCTTCATATTTATGACATCACTACTTTTGACCTCTCAATTGATGCCTTCAAGAATCTTGTCACTAACATTCATTGATGGTTGTCCTCTCTATTTGAAAACTTTTGTATATCATCTCATTTGAAATAGTTCTACCTCTTCTCTACATGAAATTATACATTACTTCTCTATGGGCTTGTTTGGTTGCAGGCATGGATACAATATTGGGAATAAGAATGGCTACTCCACTAACAACTATTTTTGTAATGGGTATAAGCTCATTTTAGAGGTAAAATGGGAATATATATTCCTATTCCCTATTCTATTTGATGAACCAAGTTCGAAGAATAGAAAACGTATTCCAAAATTTCTATTCCTATTCCAACAACCAAACAGGCCCTATACGTAATGAATTTCATTATTTTTTGTTCCTTTATTTGTTTGTATACCTCTTTGTGGGAAAATGTGTACATTTATTTATGGTAGTCAATAGGATTTCAGAAACAATATATAGATATTATCAAAGTAACAAATCTATCTCTTCAAATAATGAAAATAATCAATCCTAAGATAGAGAAAATATTTCAATGGGAGTCAATTTTGCTACCTCCTTGTCTACTATCATGAACATGAAAACCTTTCTATGCAAGTCAAAATATCTCTTCCTCCTCGACATCCATACACTTTTTTTTTTTGTTAACCTTCATCTTCAATTTTTCATTGTTTAGATCATGAAAATGTTGACTATCACATGCCCACAAGTTACTTGTTGATCCAGACAAATAACTAAGATGGGGATAAACCAATTATTCATAAACAACTAAAAATCCTTTCATTGAATTGGTATGTTCATAAACTGTTCAAAATGGATATCGATATATTAACTTATGTATAATGAACACATGAATTTATGTGGAAAACCAAAATAGAAAAAACTAATTCTCATGAAATGAACATTGGTTTTAAGGTGATTTTTACAAGGGCTCATTGATGGTTTTCTCACTCAACACTGGCTCATTTTCAATTGGACTAACTACACTGAAATATGAATATGGGTAACTGCTAAGAGATGCACATAATATTTTACTAACAAGATGTTTATAGAATTGCATCTAACTATGTGTAAAATAGTTCCAATTGATAACATGATGATAATCCATACCAAAGATACAATACATATCTTCTTCCAAAAATCATCAAAATTTTGCAATACAATATACAAGGCCTTATCTCTATAACACTCAATTCCTTAGCACTTTTTCGTGATATATTAAAACAAACTCGCACTATATCACTTTCATATCTCTATTCCCATCTCTCTCATTTATAAAGTAAAAACCCTCAATGTGTCATTAAGCCATTGTACTCTACAACATAACTAAAGAAAGTGGTGGAAAAACCCTCATGGGAAAAAGACCAATAAATATTTGGTTGCTAAATTTCAAGAGAAGAAGACCCAATAAATTACTCATTTTCTATGCACATCCCTACTTTGAAACTCTCTCACTTACTAACAAAAAAACTCCAAAGTGGCACATACTGTAAAACACAACTATTTAATGATGAAGGAAAAGAAAGTGATGATTGAGAATAGTAAAGTTTTAAATTAGCACCCACAAAAGTCTCTCCATACCAAACAAAGGATGGGGTGCATGCATGACGTTGAATAACATTAAACAATTGTTTCTTTCTAGTAACACTTGTGCCTCAGACAATGAGCATAAGGGTTGGTGGCTATGTAATGATCAAGAAAGGATGCAGAAGAAAAATTCTTGATCTCTAAGCCTTGTTTCCTATTAGTATCCAACTATTAGTCATTTTCTAGGCAGCGTTGGTCGGTCATCACTATGACTGAGCCATCCAGAGAAGGTCGAGCTACATGCACTTATTTATATATCACTTCATGTCGAGAAAGTCAAAGGTTGTCAAGCACCCTAGTAGAGACTGAGCTATAATACATGTTGAGTAAAACAATGAAGATCAAGTGATATAAAGTTAACTTGTGCCAATTGAGTCAGTATATGTCGAGCCTATAGAAGCCAACAGACAACATGAATGTTAGTTATGACCGAGTGTTAAAGCATGAATGTTAGTTATGAACTTACACTGAATGAATTAATATATGTCAAGCTTATAGAAGCCAAGAGACATCATGAATGCTAGTTATGACTGAGTGTTAGAGTATGAATGTTAGTTATGATCGAGTGTCAGAACATTCAATTGTTGATTAAACCAATTTTGGCATATGTGTTTGTAACGACACAAACACTTATGTAAACAATTTCAACTGACTTCTTTATTACATTTAATGATTGTAGAGATAGTCAAGGAGAAAATTATGTATTTTTTTAGAAGGTATTAATCCCAAGAAAGGCAGATTGACAAATCAGAGAATCAGAAGGGTTAAACAACAAAAGGATAAATTATGGATTGTTGATTATGATCTAGAACTTTCTATGATTGTCTATTTAAAGAGGGATCTAACCCTTATTCATGGTGGGAGAGTAATGAACATGGAGAAGATTTTGAAGGAGAAAAAAAGTTAAGGATAGAGCAAGGAAGGCTAAGTTTGATAAGGAGATCAGACAGAGCAATCTAGTGATGAAGGATAGAACAAAGAAAATCAGATAAGGAGATTAGATTTAGACATTGAAGAGAGAAGATCTATGATCAAATTTTGAGAGGAAATCGAAGGACAAGGTACTGAGACAATCTAACAAGTATATGAGGGAAAGTATCTTAATAGAGTGGTTTTAATAGACCTTGTCAAATCTCCTAAGAGTGTGTTTACTTCATTGTAAGTTTAAATCCTTTAATCAAAGTAGGCTTAACAGTTTTATATTGTTTTTAATCAAGTAGACCCCTCGTAGGGTAGATCATTAGAAGTGATCAAATTGTACCCTTAACATAAAAATTTTGTTGTAGTAGTAAATATTTGTGGGTCTTATCCCCACCCCAATTTTACCTTCACCTTGGAGGATTTTTGGGTTACCAAAATATTTGTGTTATGTGTTTATATTTTCATAGATGTTATGCTTAGATAGATTTCATTTCTACATTACAGTAATGATTATATGGTATGAGATCTAAGATATGAGATGGATTAGGAGTAAATTTAGTTAATCTATTATATTTTTTGAGGAACTAAAAGTTTTAAAGAATGTGATACAACCCCCCTCCCCACCTTTCTTAGTATTTTGTTTCCCAATAAGACTTCCAACAAAAACTGGGTGATAATTCTCTAATGACAAAAGCCCAAATAGATGCCTATGAACATAATAAATTAATTAATAACTTAGTGTACTAGCCACACCAAGTTGACCCTCTTTTCACTACAACATTTGGGATCAAATTGCAACAACAATTTGCGACAACAGTGTAATTTATGGTGATTTTTTTTTTTTTTTCCAATTTTCTCGACATCATCGCAATATCGATGTTGGTGTCGTAATTGTAACATCTGTGTGAGTATTAAAAAAAAGAACATGACATAAATCATTCCCCATTTTTTTTATTTTTTGTGGAGAGTTGTGCATGAAAGAGGGTAGAGAGCTCTGAATGAGGGTGGAGAGCTCTAAACATTGTCGTGCCCTTGTGATTAGTGCATTGCTTTGTCATGCCCTTGTGATCTCTACATTTCTTTGGAATGCCCTTGCTCTGTGATTTCATTGTCATGTTGTGCCCTTGTGATCTCTATTCCCTTGCTCTGCAAATTTGTTGTTGTGTCGTGCTCTTGTGATATTTGTGCCCTTGCTCTATGATTTTCTTCACATGCTATGTAAATGTTCTTTTATTTTCCTTCTAAACATGTATCTCTTTATATTTCCTTCTAAATGTGTATATCTTAGAGATCTTTTTCAAGGTGCTTATTACATCTTAGCACAACATAAAAATTGATCCATTTGCATTCATATTCTAGAATCTAAATAATAAAATAATAAAACTCACTCAACCTATGCTAAGTTACTTATTTCAAGATCATGCACAAAAATAATGCAGACTAAGAAAAATGGGTAGAGTTCCCAACAAATTTTACAAAAACATATCATAGTAGATATTTTTAGAAAGAAACTAGCCATAACCTAGTTAAATAGGTCTAGTTTTTGATTAGTTAGGTTGATTATGAATTCTTGTAGAACTGCCATCAGATTAGGTACAATAAAATGAACAATCAGTTGTTCCTAGCTAGTAGGATCAAGTACAATTTTCCAAGGTGATAAAATTGCATATGCAGATGCATCACTTGCATGCCAAGAATGAAGCACATTCCCCAATTTATAATGAATGTTTGGACATAAAAGCTCCATATGTTGGCCCAACAATGGAAGCCTAGGATGTAACCATGCATGTATTAGCACACTCTCCCCATGAGGATCCCAAGTATCTATTGTTGTTGTTAATTTGGTCATCACTATATGATCCAAAATGTTATGAAGTATTGAAGCTCATAGTAACTTATCCCATGTCTTTAGAAAATGTAGCATAGGTTCAGGGTCGCTTGGCTCCTAGGAATTTATAGAAGCTATTCTCACTACTAGAATAATAACTTCAGTGAAGAGTGTTAGGGTAATTCGATATTTTCTAATTAACTCTAGTCTACTTAAGCTAAACTTTAGGCATATAATAATTAATTCTTTTATTAATTATTATTATGCAACCTAGGTTAGACCTTTTTAGGGTTTCAATCTCCTTTATAAGGATGGTCTCTCTTTGTAATTATTACTTAATTCATTTTTTAATACAACAACTTCTCTTTTTTTCTCATCAAGAATGTCTCTTCTATGGATTTGGAAATTTAAGCCTCCATAGCTTTTTCTTCTCTATTTCTATGACAGGTATTTGCATGTAAGTGACTCTTGGGAGCTATGGAGATTATCTTTCATCAAATTTAATAAAGAGTTGAGTGTAAGGAGTTGAAGAAGAAAGTTTTGCTTCTGTGTAAATGTCATAATCATGAGGCTCATTCCCTTATAGAAGCCTCTACCACAATGACATTACCTTTAAACCATTCAAAGGATGTTGAAGTGGTACCCAAGCTTGAAATACTCTTATAAGACATGGATACTTAGGATCATAGCAGGGAGATTATGGCAATACTTGAAACACTCTTATAAGAAAATAAAAATGCAAATGCAATACATGAAAAATTGCACAACTTGTAGTCCTCCCAATATTTGGACTATAAATTCTCAAAGACACTTGCAAATGATTCCAATGTCATAGTACCTACCACAAAAATTTCTTGGATTCTATCCAGTGGTTCTCATAATATCCTATGTGTTGTCTAGTTGTTGTTTCTGTCATGTAGTCTCTTTCTAAAGTTGCTCCTCCTTTTCTCTTGTGCCTTAAATTTTGATTATCAAACTTCTAAATATATGCCTTTACCATATCTAAAATCAACTTCAAATTGTGTTGTAACTTTGGCATAGGTGTTAGATCATTGATAGCTTTCATTTCAACATTCAATTTTTCAAGGTTGGTCAATATCCTCACTTGTGGACCTCTCATGTCAAGCACTTTCTGTATTGTTTCAACACCATGTTCTTGCTTTTTAGCTAACATTTCTTCAAGTGCTTTTTCTTGTAAAATATTAATTTTTTTGAACAATTGTAAACTCTTGGAAAGTGCATTGTTATTTTTATGTATATATGTATGTATGTATGTATATGTATATATATGTATGTATATGTATATGTATGTGTATATGTATGTATGTATGTATGTATATGTATGCATGCATGCATGTATGTATATATGTATACAGAGAGATCTTTTGGATTGTGGATTATGGATTATAAACAAATAAAAAAGAAAAAATATGACATTAGTCATTCCCCATTTATTTTGATCGATTGTGGAGAGTTGCATGTGAAAGAGGGTGGAGAGCTCTAAACGTTGGTGGAGATCAATGAAGATCTAGGATTTTGTTGCCATTCCTTTGTGATTTTTTCATTTCTTTGTCATGGCATGCCCTTTTGATCTCCATCCCCTTGATTTACAATTTTCATCAAGGGGAGAAGAGGTAACCATTTAAATGTTCTTTTTTTCCCTTCTAAATATGTATATTTTTATATTTCTCTCAATAGGTGAATAGAGAAGCTTCTCTTTATATATACGTATGTGTATATATACATAGATACACACATTTATGTGTGTTTATGTATGTATGTATATATAAATAGAGAATCTTCTCTTTATCTATATGTATGTGTATATATACATATGTACAAACACATATGTGTGTGTCTATGTATGTATGTCTGTAGAGAGTGACCTTTTTAACGTGCTTATTACATCTTAGTGCAACAAAAAAATTGATATAGCTGCATACATATTCCAAAATCCAAATAATAAAATAATAAAAATCACTCAACCCATGCTAAGTGACTTACCTCATAATTATGCACACAAATAATGTAAACTAGGAAAAATGAGCAGAGTTCATGAGAGATTTTACAAAAATATATCATACCAAATATTTTTAGAAATAAACAAGACATAACCTAGTTAAATGAATCTAGTTGCTAATTAGCTGGTTTGATTAAAAATTCTTATATAACTATCATCAGATTAGGTACAATAAAATGAACAATCAGTTATTCCCAGCTAGCAGGATCAAATACAGCTTTCCAAGGTGATAAAATTGCATATGTAGATGAATCACTTGCATGCAAGGCATGAAGCATGCTCCCCAACTTATAATGAATGGTGGGATATAAAGGCTCCATATTGATGTAGAGGAAATGGTGGTGGGAGTCAAAACCAAGTTAAACCCACTTAAACCTATAAGGGAAGTATAAGGTTACCCAAACCCTCTACAAAGAAAAAAGTACACAAACAAAACCAACACCTCCCCAATTATTAGGATGGGTGTCTTAGGAAAAATCAAGGTGGATATAAAAGGTTTCAACAAATTTTTGGTCCTCAAGTAACATCTAACACCCAAATCCCTCAAACTATCCTAGAGGCCTAATTGATTTCCTAGTAGCCCTGCAACTACACAAATGTGAACTTTGCTCTCAAAATTTCCAAACACTCCCCAAAAAAATGGTGAATTCAATAACCATTAAGCCATACTACAATATATCAAAAGGGTTCCATGTGTTCCTTTGGACCATATCCTATTGTTACCATATCATGCCTCAAAAATACGTGAAAAGAGGACAATTTAACAAAGAAACTACAAGTTTCTTGTATTCCCAAGACCCCAAACTATGGATAGTCTCTCCATATGTTGTAAATGTTCCAAATAAAAAGGAATTAGTCCAAAAACTTCTATAACCCCACAAGCCCCAAATCAGTCTCTTAAAAACCCTCAAAGGTAGGGTTTTCTAAATTTTGCCTTCTAAGCACCTTTAGACTCAATTGAAGGTTGTTTCACCTTTTCTCCAACATACCAAATAACTTACAATCATTAAAAACTGACCTCTAATGGCTAGAACTCTTGTTGTTGCTCCGTAGCCATGAATTTAGTGCCCTTTACTTCATAAGCTCCAATGGTGATCACCAGTATGTAGAACTTTCTATCAAAAAATTGTTAGATATGATTTGTACATATTTGTTATAAGATCATTCCATGAGAATTAGACTCCTACATTCATGGAATGCTCAACATTTCAAGTAGAAACTCAAACTTGTTAATGAAAATAAGAAACCCTTAAAGTAGTGATAACAAACTTGAAAGGAATGAACTTCACAAATCTCAATGCATAAGGAATTGATCAAGCAATATGAAAAAGGCTTATGAGATCATAATACTATAAGAAATAAATGATAGTCAAGCCACTATGCACCAAATACTTGGGAAAAGAAGGTTTTATTGACTCTTCACATAGCCTGTACAGTTGATCAATCCAAATAGTGCTCTCTTTGTACAATGACTCAAGCTTGAATTAATAGCATCCCTTACAAATATCCCAACCAATTTGGATCAGTTTCAATTCCTAGTTATACCTAAAAATCATTAAATCTAATTTCCCCCCAAAATGGAAGTAACCATTGGGATTCAAATATTTAAATTTCCCAACTTACAATTTATTTAATAAAACAACTAATTAACCCTCTAAACTTTCCTATTAGGTCATCCAGACCAATTTGACCAATCCTAAACCTCTATGAGTCTCCTAAGGACCCAATTAACTCCAATATTCCATTATTCCTATATTTCACCATCAAAGGTCCTAAGGTCCTTACAGGCCCTTTAGGATTCATTACATTGTTACCATCTTTAAAGCCTTCTAAGGCCATGAAAGGCTTCAACTCATGCCAATTGATTGGTTTAAAATCCTCCTTGCCCCTAATCCATGTTTTTTCTTCTTTAGGGATCCTTGTTATTTCTTTTATGTGTATGCAACTAAGTTAAAGTAGGATTAACCATAGATAATATCTTAAGATTTCCATGTTGAGCGTTTTTTGAGTTATTTTAATGTTTAATGAGTTATAGCATTTTTCCTCTATGTTTTTCGAGTTACAACAAAGTTTAGAGTTTTGATCTATATTGACATCTAAGGAATTTGAGATTTATTCATGTGGTAACTAATTCACCCCTCCCCTCTCAGTTACTCCTCTTATATTCCCAACAATTAGTATTAGAGCTTTTCATGCTTGCAAAGAAAGTTTAAAGGACCTAACCTAAAGATCAGGATGTCTTACAGAAGAGAGATTCCCAAGTTGACTAGGGACAACTTTGTACCATGGCAAGGACTTATGAGGTTACATGCAGCAACTATCAGTGATTCAAGTTGTAAATATTTTGATAGTGAATACAAGGCTCCTACTGGAACATTATCAGATGAAGAAATTGATGAAAAGAAAAATCATAATATCATGATGATTGGCATTGCTTATGCTCTTAATTATGTTGAATTTGATGAAGTCAAAAGTTGTGCTATAACTTATGATATGTGGATCAAATTGAAAGCGATCTATGGAGGAGATCATAATGTAAGAAGAGCTAAAGATGAAAGTTTCAAAGGACAATTTGATCAGATGAAGATGAGAGAAGATGAAAACATTGCAAAATATGTTGAGCAAATTAAAGCCAATGTGAGCGCAATCAAAGCATCTAGAGGAGGCATTGATGAAAAAATAGTTGTAAGAAAGGTACGCAAAACCCTTCTTCCTATCTATGCAATTAGAGTGTCTACTATTCAAGAGATGAGATGTGATCCAAATAGAAATATTACTTTGAATGCTCTAGTTGCAAGATTGATAGCTTTTGAGTTGGATAATTATGATAACTATTGTCAAGCTTTCACTCAAGAAAAAGGGTAAGAAATCAAAAGCTAATCGATCAGAAAGTGAAGAAAAGGAAGAAATTTTAGATAGTGTTCTTGAAGTTGTTGAATCCCTACTTGCAAGGAAACATTCCAAAGGAAGAGCAAAGTACAAAGGTAAGATTCCTCTAATCTATTTCCCTTGTGAAGAAATTGGATACATTTCTGCTAGGTACCCAAACAAAGATGAAAAGAAGCACAACAAATTCAAAGGCAAGAAGGAATTCAAGAACTACAAGGACTACAAGGAAAAAGGTAAGACATCTTGTTTTATGGCTAAAGATTCTAATAATAGAGAAGATGAAATGGTATATATTTTTGTTAAAGATGAATCTAATGATGAAGGAGATAAAATGGCACTTATCTCTCATGATAGTAAAAATGATACATGGATTATTGATAGTGGCTACTTGCATCATATGACTAGTGATAAAACAAAATTTGAACACATGAAACATTATGATAGTGGTAGTGTGAGATTTGGAAACAATGACCCTTGTTGCATAGAGGGAAAAGGTTGTATCTCATTAACCAATGAACTTAGATGTGACAATGCTTATTGGGTTGAAGGACTAAAGCATAATCTACTAAGTGTGGCACAATTGAATAAAATTGGATTCAAGGTAGAATTCATGAATGGGAAGGCCAAACAACTAGATGGAAAAGAAAATCTAGTTGGTTCTGGAAAACAAATAAAAGGTAATCTATTCTATCTAGATATCAGTGAAAGTTCATGTTTTATTGCTCAAGTAGAATAAATCTAGTTATGGCACAAAAGATTATGTCATGTGAACTTTGATAATCTAGTTAAGATAAGCAAAAATAGAAGAGTAAGAGGCATTCCTAGCTTGAGGAAACTTGATATTGGTCTATGCAAAAATTGTCAAATTGGTAAGATGGGAAAAAATAGTTTCAAAAGAAAGAACTATCATTCTAAAGAAGTCTTAGAGCTTGTACATACACACTTAAATGTGGACCTATTGGAATAGACAATTACAGTTGAGATAAGTTTTTAATTCTCTTTGTTGATGACTATTCTAGAGTGATGGTTGTAATGTATCTAAAAGAAAAATCCGAAGCATTTCAAAAATTTAAGTGGTATCTAGGAAGAGTAGAGAAGGAAACTAGAAAGAAACTAAAGTGTTTGAGATCAGATAGAGGCGGTGAATTCATTTCTAACAAGTTCAATGAATTCTGCATTGAAAAAAGAATTAAAAGATAGGTATCATCCCTTGGTACACCACAATAGAATGGTATATCTAAAAGAAGAAACAAATCCATCATGGATTGTGCAAGAACATTGATGATAGAAAATAATGTTGTAATCAAATACTGGAAGGAAGCAATCAGTACTATAATGCATACCTTGAATAGAGTATAGTTGAAGAAAGACTCAAATCAAACTCCTTATGAAATATGGTATGGCTATAAACCTAATGTAAGTTACTTGAAAGTATTTGGTAGGGAATGTTATATCTTGAAAAAATCTACAAAAGGTAAATTTGATGTCAAAGGTGATAAAGGCATATTCCTTGGATACTCCTATAGAAGTAAAGCACACGAATGTTTGAATTCGTCTACTCATAAAATCATAGAAATTGCACATGTGAGAATCAATGAGTTTGTAGAAAAGAGTAAAGAAGATAGCAACAAAGAACCTGAGGATTAATGAATATTTGTTTACTTTGAACCTAATACAGTGCCAAATCTATTTAGAATTCAAGAGGACTCACCTCTTGAGTCCCAAAAATCTCCAAAGGCTACCAAGTTACAACAAGTGCAACCCAAGTCACAGTCTGAAGGACCGAGTTGCAATCAAAAGCTACCAAGCTATTGCTAGAGCAAACCAAGTTTGATGGACCTAAGTCATAGATAGTGGGACCTGACCTTACTATAGAATATCATGAAGGGGTTAGTAGAACAAACTCCAAATGCAAAGTACCTATGTTAGCAAGATATGTCAGAATGAATCATGCACCTAATTAGATTATTGGAGAGAAGTCAGATGGAACAATGACAAGAAACAAATTGAAAGGTACATGTTTGCTTGCTAAATTTGAACCTAGAAATATTAAAGATGCTTTGGATAATGAAAGTTGGATTGAAGTTATGAATGAAGAAATAGAGCATATAATGAAGAATAAGACTTGGACTATTGTTCCAAGACCCAAGGATAAAAATGTTATTGGCACAAAGTGGGTATTCATAAATAAGCTAAATGGAGATGGAGAAGTTTCCAAAAACAAAGTAGGGTTAGTATGTAAAAGTTATTCTCAAGAAGAAGGTATTGATTATGGTAAAAATTTTGCTCCTATTGCAAGATTAGAGGGTCTTAGAACTTAACTATCATATGCAACTCAAAAAGGATTTAAAGTTTATCAAATGAATGTAAAATCTACATTCTTGAATGGATTTGTTGATGAGGAGGTCTACATAGAGAAACCTGAAGGTTTTGTAGATCCTAAAAAATGATATATGGTCTGAAAATTACACAAAGCATTGTATGGTCTCAAGCTAGCTCCCAAAGCTTGGTATGAAAGACTTCATAACTACTTGATAGAGATTAGTTTTCAAAAAACAAAATGATAACAATAGTCTATATATCAAAGAAGGACTAGACAAGAAGATTGTGTTGGCATATATATTTGTGGATGACACTTTATTCATAGGAAATGATGACTTGTACAAAGAATTTTCAGAAGAAATGAGTAAGAATTCAAGATGTCTATGTTTGGAGAGATAAAAAAAATTGTTGGATTGTAGATCTAACAGAAGAAAGATGGTATATACATTACTTGATCTAAATATATCAAGGAGATACTAAAGAAGTTTGGAATGGAAGATTCAAGACCAGTTGGAACTCCTATGTCTACTAGACATAAGCTTTCCAATAATGATGATTCCAAGGAGGTAGATCAGACCAAATATAGATCAATGATTGGAACATTGTAGTATGTAGTTCATAGAAGTCCTGATATTGCATTTGCAATCAGTATGGTGGTAGGATTCTTAGCAAATCCTAAGAAAAATCACATGATGGAAATCAAAAGAATCATGAGATATCTAAAAGGTACTAAAGAATATGGTTTATGGTACAAAAAAGGAGGCAATTTGGATTTGAAAGTATTCACATGTGTTGATTGGGAAGGAAGTGTTGATGATAGAAAGAGCACAAGTGATAGCGAATTCTTTCTTAGTAAAAGACTAGTGTCTTGGACAAGCAAGAAGAAAAATTATATTTCTCAGTCCATAATAGAGGCAAAATATGCTGTAGCAATAGTTAATTGTTCTAATATTGTTTGGTTCAAACAACTATTGGTAGTTATGGAGATACAGATCAAGGATCCAATGGTTATATACTACACAATAACACTAATACAATTAATATATCAAAGAATCCTATGATGCATACCAAAACAAAACACATTGCTATAAAATATCATTTTTTGAGAGAATTGGTACAAGATGAAGAGGTAAGATTGGAATATGTGAATATTAAAGAACAAGTTGCAGATATATTCACTAAGCCATTACCTAAGGATGCATTTCCATATTGAAGAGGCAAGTTAGGGGTCATTCCCCTATCTGAAGCTCACTAAATGAAGTTTAGTGATGCATCAACTAGAGCATGTTGAAGATCAATCAGTTGATGCAGTATTAACAAGGGCACAATGGAAATGAATCAGTGCATAAGGTACATTGCTATTCACTAAATATTGTCTTTGGCATGAGATGTCAAAGAGAAAGAATTTTACTATCATATCTAATAGAATTTTTAATAAAGAGAAAGAGAAAGCGATGTCAAAGAGGGAGAATGAACTTGGTCTAATGTCAAAGACATAGTTTTCTATTAGAAGTATATATTGAAGGCAAAGTTTTGCTGATAGAGAGAAAAATTGAATGTAGAGGGAGTTCACATTGATAGAGGGAGTTCTCATGGATGAGAATTAGAATGAAACTAAGGATATGTTCCTTATTTTATTCTTTCTCTAAAATCTTATTGCATTATGAAATTTTGTGTTGCCATCAATGCGAAAGAGGGAGATATTGGAAATAAATGATTAATTATGTATTGTCTTTGATGTTACACAAAATGTCATATCATTTCTATTCAGTGTTACCAAGCTCACTTGGGCATTAAAGACAATTTTCTATGTCTTTTGAGCAATCCAGAGTTTTCTTAGTTTAGAAGATAGTGTCTACCAGGTTCACTTGGGTGAAAAAGGAAAGTTTGCAGAAGTTGAGTGTTAACCAAGCTCACTCAGTTAATGAAGGAAATGTTGGATGGAACCAGTGTTTACCAAGCTCACTTGGTTACCAAAGAAACTATGTGAATATGCAGTGTTGACTGAGTTCACTTGGTTAACATAGGAAAATTGCTTTGAGTTAGTATCTACTAAGCAAGGTCGACTAATGAAGGATTTTCTTGTTTTGGCATATCGAGTTTGATTGAATTATTTTTTGGGTCTAGCCAAGTGAGAAGATGAATATTAATTATTATAATATTGTATTTTAGCTGACTTGACAATGTATAAGGTATAAATATAAGGTCAATTTGAGGATTGAATGTGTGGAACATAATTGAAGATTTGGTAATGCTTAGAGGAAGAGAATTAGAAGGATAAGCAGAATATCCTTGTTGAACTACAAAGATACATTTGATCAGGAAGGATAAAGTATACAAACCATAATTAAGATCTATAATTAGCAATTTAGTTGGATCATAAATTAGGTCATCTCATTGTTACTCTCTAATCATTGTAGTAGTGATCTAAATCTCTTAACAGAGTTGTCTTAATAGCTATTTGTAAATCCTCTAACAAGGTGGCATTTCTATTGAAGTGCCTAAAGACCTCTAACAAGCCCACTTCTAACAAGGTGATTAAATTCTCTAATAGGGTCACACCTAAAAATGTGTTTCGTAACCTTTAATAGAGTTGACTCCTAACAGGGCTCACTTTAGAAGAGTGAAAATCAATAACTAGTTGCAATTGGTGGTTTTTCCCAAATTGGGTTTCCACATTAAACCTTGGTGTCAATTGTGTTCATGATATTGCTTTTACACGTATGCAACTAAGTTAGAGTAAGATTAACCATAGATAATATGTTAAGATTCAAATCATGTTGAGCATTTGTTGAGTTATTTTAGTGTTTACCGAGTTACAATAGTTTTCATGTGTGTTTGTTGAGTTATAATAGAGTTTAGAGTTTCAATTTGTATTGACATCTAAGGGATCTGAGATTTATTTTTTTGATAACTGATTCACCCCTCCCCACTTAGTTACTCCTCTTATATTTCCAATAGATTCCTCCTAGAGTAATTGGTTGGTCAGTATAATGACTATGTGTCTAAGGATTGGACACCCTTTTTACATTGGTTTTGCATACAATCAATGCCAAGTAATGTACCATAATGACATTCAATTGAACTCATTAATTATCGACCAAGGACATAAAATTGAAATGATGCCTGCAAAGTATATGCTCTAATTCATTTAACATGTCATTGTGACCTTACAAAAAATGCTAAAATAGAAACTAAGGTAGGAAATGAAATGACAATTCAACCTAGCACTCAAAAATGAAATTACAAACATGAAATTGAACTATTTACTTATGCTATAGGAAACAACCAATATTCCTATTACCAATTGGTTGCAAGAGAAATAAAGCTCTAAAACTTATGCTTTTATTTTATGGAATGAAATGCTAATTTCTACCTAACTACAAATTGCATTCACCTCTCATGTGGGCCCCCATAGGAGAATGAATTAAAAAAAACTCAAATATTAAGAAATCTAAATATTATTTTATTCATGAGCATCTCACAAGTACATATTGGAATAACATAATTGTATTTATCTCTACTGCTAGATTACAAGAGCGTTTCCTACTAATTCCTAAATCTAGAATCTAAACTTCCAGCTTATTTATAACACCAACATAAAATAGAACTCCTAAAATCTAGGATCCTCCAACACCAGGGATATGACAAGATTAATAACACAAAACATTATTTAATATAGGAATAGGTTGCTCTTCATTTGCACATGAATTTAGGAGTTCATGGCTTCTAGATCTGCTCCATAATGATTTAGAACTACTTTGCTTCTAGGAATTTACATAAGAATCTCTAGTCCATCATATCATATGCTTTTGGTATATTTAGTTCCATAAGCATACTTTCTTCCTTATTCCTTGATGTTGAATGAATAGTTTCTTGGATGATCGATATCCCATCTAAAATGGATCTACATGGTACAAACCCTAATTTTTCTGCCAAAATTAATTTAGGGAGAAGATTTTTAAGATGGTTTGCTAAAGCTTTTAATAAAATTTTATAAATTGTTTTACATAGTGCTATTAGTCTAAAGTCTCCATGTTCCTCCAATACACATTTTTTCAGGATTAGAGTTGAGAAGGTATTAGTAATTTCTATTAGTAGTGATCCTCCATTTCTAGATTCTTGTATTGCCTTCCACAAGTCTTTCCCTAAAATTTCCCTACAAATATATAAGAAAAAAACTTGGAAACCATTTGGTCCTAGTGATTTCTCAGGGTTGATATTAAAAAGTGTATATTTTCTTTCTACCAATGTGAAGGTTTTATTAAGAGTCTTATTATCCTCTTCTATGATGATTCTAGGAATTGAGTTTAACATTTTACCTTGGGCTAATTGATTTGAGGATTCAAAGTTATTAAGTATTTGCTCAAAATAATCTACAAATACCTCAGTGATTTTGGTTGGGTTTTCTTCCATCTTACCTTCTTTATTTTTAAGTTTTGTTATTTTTTTAAAGCTCTATTATGTAAGGTACTATTATGAAAAAATTTCGTGTTTCGATCTCTTTCTGTCAACCATTTCTCCCGTGATTTTTGTTTCTAGAATATTTTCTCCTTGGCTAAGACATCTTCTTGTTTTATAAGTAGTTCTTTTTCTTTAATATATTTATCATTATCCATTCCTTTTTAAATAACTTCTAGGTTTAGTATATTCAATTCTTCTTTGATTTTTAGTTTTTTCTTTAAATATGTTATTGAATTGAGATTTGTTCCATTTTAGAATTGTTTCTTTAAGATTTTTTTTTTGAAATGAAAAAAAACATTTTTATTCCTTGGACCTTTCCTTCTTACCACCAATCCTTCATGTCTTCTACAAATTTCTTATCTAAGAGCTACATTTTTTTGCATTTAAATGCATTTATGGATGGTTTGATTGGTTCAACTAAGTCTAATTTTATTGGATCGTGATCTAACCTAGCAAGAAGCAAGATAGCTAATTTAATTTCCAAATCTATGTTGCTTAGATCTCTTTTGAAGAAGAATATATCTAGTTTCTTTGTTATGTTACTGAAATCTTTCCTCTTGTTGTTTCACATAAATATTTTGGTATTGGTTGGTATATCTATTAATGTATTTTTTGCAAACCAATATCTAAAATCCATTGTAGCACATGATACTATTTGTGATCCTCCATATTTTTTCTTCTCTTTTCAGTATTGCATTGAAACCTCCTCCAATAAAAATGTTTTCATTTGGATATGTTCCCAAAAAAGAACTAATTTCATTCCATACTACTGCCTTGCTTGATGTTTGAGTGGGTCCATAGATGCTTAGAAGAATAATTTGGAGGTTGAACCTAAGACTAGAAATTCTACAACCCATCCAATTTTTTTGTTTGTTTTTTTATTATGTTTGTGCCTATCTTTTGAGGATTCCAGACAATTCCCAATCCTCTTGAGGCCCCATTCGATTCCATCAATTCTATATTCTATTATCCTAGTTTCAGTTCTATTTTGTTCCCTTCCTATGTATTTAATTTGGTTTCTTGAATTAAAATAACTTATGATTCAAATAATGTAAGGTTACGCTTTAACAAGCATTTCTTACTAGAAGCATTTAGTCCCCTAGCATTTTAGGTTGTGATTCTCAGTGATTTGTGTGAAGGATCTTCCCCTTCTCTGCATTTAGGATTTCACTGGTCTTTGT
Organism: Cupressus sempervirens; assembly: GCA_028749045.1. Lineage (NCBI taxonomy): Eukaryota > Viridiplantae > Streptophyta > Pinopsida > Cupressales > Cupressaceae > Cupressus > Cupressus sempervirens. Next base: position 286,488,907 of record CM053792.1, read on the forward strand.
TTGTTCTTTTGTTTGTCTTACTGCCTCTCTTAATTCTCTAAGTGATTTCCTTCCTCTTTTCACTTTTAGTTTGCCACATTTTGGTGTTTTGGGTCCCAAAAGGTTAATGGATATCCCTAGGTTATCCATGGATATTTTCTCTTTGGTTGTGTTGGTTAAGATTACATCTTCTTCCTGATGCTCATCTTTTTCTAATAATTCTTTGATCATTTATTCTTCTAATGTTGTTTCTTCAATCTCTATATCCTTATATTCTTTATTATACATTTTGATCTCTTCTTCTTCTTCTTCTTCTTCTTCTTCTTCTTCATTTTGGTTTGTGTCCTCCAAAACTCTGAACTCTTCCCATATCTAGTTGTTTTCTAATTGATCTTCTTGATCTTCGCATTGGTTGCAGACTTGTCTTACCTTTAAGTTTGACTCCTTAATTATTGTTTCTATTTCCATGGTTATTAGGGGCTTCTTTGGGATATCCTTTTCCTCCTCTGTCTAATGTTCCTCTTCCCCTCTTTTTTCAAATAGATCCTTTCCATTTGTTGGTTTTTGTTGAAACTTATAACTATTTTACTTGGGTTTTTCCCTTATTGTGATATTAATCTAGTGTTCTGATGATGCTAATGGTATGTTTATGCCCTATGCTTCTCTTTCTCTAGTTTTTTCCTTTTTTTGAGTCTATTTGGTTCTTTATTTCTAAATCTTCGATATGTAATGGTTGATTGTTGATATCAATAGGTTCTGAGTCTTGTTTATTTTCTAAGACATCCTTTTTCTTTGTGATGTAGGGCTTTTATTTACCTTCACATTGTTGTAGCTTATTACACTCTTTTTTTCTATGTTTCCTTCTACTACAAATATTGCTAGTGCTACCATCTTTTTTGTTGCTTGTTCTTTTAATATTTTCCCTTTATGCTCCTTGTGACTATGTTCTAATAATGTTATTTGATCGTCTATACCATTTTGGAGGAGTAAGACCTCACAAGTTAATTTATTCACGATTTTCATATTGGTTGTCATTTCTTTGAGGCTTTCCTTTTCTCTTTGACATCCTTCCTATTTTTTGAATTTTTTAAATTGACACTAAATTTCCTAAATTTTTGATAATCCAATTGTTGATTCTTCTGATCTCTTTGGATTATCCAATTGACCAATTTGTATTTCTACTTCTATAAAGTGTCCCTCTTTTTCCCTTTCTCTCTCTGTTCTTTTTTCTAAGTTTTTCCTCATTGTTTTCTTTTTTCCCTTTTTTCTTTCACATGTCTTTTTTTGCCCCCCAATATACTGATGTTCCTAAGGGACTCTTTAAGATTGGTATGAGTATTTTCTAGTTTGATTTTTTCTCAAATAATTCCATGGATCTCTCCTTCGTAATTAGAAAAGGTTAATCTATAAATTGATCTATTTGTTGTTTTTTTGTATTGATATTTTTTTGACCTATTCCAGTGTTGATTAAAAATTTGATCTTGCTGGAAGAACTAAAGTTTGATTCTATATCTATACAGTTTCCTAAAAGTTCCCTATCTTGTTCACGATTTCAATGTTACATAATTTAGGTGGATAGTTTTCTCATACAAACCATTTTGAAACTTGCATTTTCTTAGTGATAATTTCATTGAAATTTGGTTCCCATGCCATAAATTTGACTAGGTAGCATTTGTAAAAATAGTTTGATAATGCAACAAATTTATTCCTAAGTTTAATGTTTATGCAATGAATATGAAACAAATGCTTACCATAAGTAGTGATACTTACCAGGAATGTGAAGAGATTTACTAGACTTCTTACAAATTTTTCTTTGTGGTTTTCTAGACCATTCCATAATGTGTATACTCCTAATGCAAAACATTCCTACCACCTATTTTTACTAAATTCATTACTTATTTTTAAAATGTCAAGATTTTCATCAATTTTTTCCCCTTTTGGATTGGTAGTCCTTCTTTCTCCATTTTTGAGAGTATTTACCTATCATTTTCAATGATAGGGGATATAGGCTGAGGGATTAGAGAAGACAGAGGGTAAATTTATCTGCCTAAGGATTGATCCATTTGCAAGGGTGGGCTAGGTTTTAAAAAACCTAAGGGGATACTATTAGCAACTGAGATGATTTTTTAGCAAGGATTTACTAGATTGGTCAAAGTTTGATTGGCGAAGTTTCCTTGTGCAACTGAAGATTTACTATGATTCTTGATTTTTGTATATTTTGTCTTGCCAATAAACTCCTTCTAGTTTTTCAATCATTGTAACTATATTTTTTCAATTGTTCTTGATACCTTTTTTGTATGGATAATGCTTGATCTTTTGGATTTTCTATTTACAACTTGTTGCCAATTGATTTCATCTTGAATTCTAAAGCCTTTATGGATTTTGGAGATTTCTACATTTTTTTCTTCATTAAGAAAAACTATGGCTTCAAATCCATTTTCCCCTTTAGTATTTTTGTTTGATCGAATTCCCCCTAATTTGATGATAATAATTTGAAGTTGTTTTTTATCTTTGGAGGAGAACAATAGAGAGAGTATGGAGTGCCATTGAATCAATAGATTAGTCAAGGAAGGAGTAGTAGGCGTTGGATTGTAGGTCAAAACGTTTGATTAGGGTTCTAATTTTTACTATGGGTGATCACAGGAGGAAGACATTTTGCTTCTCTAGAGTTAGCTTCTTTTTTTGTGAAGACTATTTTTTTCACTCTATTTGCCATTTTTTGACCTTTTTAAACTATTCTTCCTATAGTCTTTCTAATTTTAATGTGAAAATTATTGGTACTTTGATTCACAAAGGTAATCTAGGCAAGATCATATAGAGGGATATTATATTTAATGTGAATATGTGAGTTTGTAACATAGAATTCATTCCATAACTATGATTGGTATAGTTGAAAGTCACTCTTCTAAGTTAAATTATATGTTTTTTTGATTAATTTAATATATAGAGGTAATAAATATTATTTTAAAAAAGTTTACTTCTAATAAAAAATATTTAATATTTAAATATATGCTTGTGTCGAGTTTTTAGAAATTGTAGATATTTTGACAAAAATAACTTTGAAATTGTTATATTTATTAAAAACCCTTATATCAAAAGCTTGAAGAATTATACAATCATAACCTAAGATAAGCACATATGTAATTAAAATTTTCTACTACATTTTTTTTATTTTAAAATATAAAATTTATTTTAATAAACTCTCTCCTAAAAGAATGGCTTGAGGGATAATGTTTCCATCAAATCCACTAATAAGATATCAAACCAATTAACCAATCACCACAAACAAAAATATGTTTGATTGATTTATAATTTAACAATTATTCATATATACATTATAAAAAAAAAAGCTTTAAGGAAGAAAAACTTGTAATTGTTATTGATTAAAACAAAACAATTTAATCAACTATTGCAATAGTGTCTCTAGCCTATGGAAAATACTAATAAGAAAATTTATAACGCCAATGCATATATTTAAAAATCATGTTCAAAGTTCTAATAAATACATATCTCCTTTTGGAATCACTGGTAAATGTGGCATACACACTAATTGAATTAAATAATGAAAAACACAATTGAAGCCCTTTGAGAGGCAAAATATGGCCATAAATTGCCTGTACTTATTTCAAATGAAATGGATTTGGGGGATTTGTGGGATTTGTAAGGTACATTCAGGAAAGGATTGACTACATTCTAATAAGAAATTCTTATCTTTGCAATAATTATAAACCGATTTGAACTCTTGTTTTTGTTGGGCAGTCAAGCTATGAAAAGAGTCTCCATTCCACCAGTAATTAGTATTAGTTGTTGAAAAACACTCAATATTTGTGCAAGCTACTGCCTTGAAATTCAATAAGAAAGCCACAAATGGTGCATGTGACCAGTCAATCTTCTCATGCTCTCCCTTTGTTGCTCATGTCTCTCAATTCCACAAGCTCGACAACACTTTCATGGCTTTCTTTATGTATGACACCCCCTCTCTTTCATTGTTCCCATACAGTCTCACAGGCCTTTCACTTACTATAGACTTGATACATATTTATGTTATGTTTACGTTGATAATAATTTTTAGATGATAGCTCTGAAATAATAGTTATGTTGATCAATTTAAATTATATTTATTTATAGATTCTATTTCTAAGAATATACTTTATGTTTTGATTTGTTAAGGTAATTAATCTAAACTTACACTTAAAAATAGACTTTAGAAAATATGAGAAAGGAATTTTTAAATGAACCACCTCCAATAGATTGATTGAATCTTAAAAGTGTGCTCTTGAACAATAATTGAATTTCAAGAACCAAAAAGTATAATCATTCAAAAAAAATGATCTAAAATAAAGAGAGGAAAATGAATAGAGAGATGAGTACATGATCTAATAGGGGTTTCAAAGGGCATTGGCTAATCTCCAGATAGAATGTACCAAAGACAAAATAAAGTCAAACATGTTTTTTGTTCAGATTCACGAAACCACAATGATTTTTTGTCAAAATTTTTGTCATTTTCAATCAAAAAATATTTAGATCATGAAGATCAAATGGTGAATTTTTTTTTTTAAAATAGTGTGTTTTCAATTTTTTGAAATTTAGTGAATGATACATTTTACAGGGATGATATCCGTGTCCATTCTAGAGGATGGTGTAGTTTTGAAAGTCAGTTGTGGAATCAAACCATAATGAAAATTGTTGCTCTCCACTTCCTAGGCCTTTAATGAAGATATTGGTGTGAGCTTTTCCCAGTGAATTCCATATCAATCACATCATGATTCTCACCTAGAGAGTGAAGCTACATTATCCTCACACAATGAGATATATTAACTTTCTATAATCAAATGAAACAATAAATTGACTCCTCACTCACATAAAATGTGTTAATTGTGCCAGCAGAGTATCCTTGAACAAGCTTCATGAACATAGTGAAGCTCCAAGAACCTTTGCTTTTTTTGGATTAATGATCCTAGAATAAAAACTAAAATTAATATTTAATATCCAAGAGAATTTTTTTTGCAGTGTATCGTATGCCAAATTTATCTAAGATCAGTTTAGGTAGAAGCTTTCCTATCATTTGGTCCTATTTAGATGATGTTAATTTTGATTAATAGAAGGTTATTTTATTTAGATTATATCTATTATTATTTCTGAATATTTTATTTAGATTATGTCTATTATTATTTCTAAATTCAATTATGTTCAAATTTTTAGATCAACATTTTGAATTTTATTTTGTGAATTATCTTTTTTTTTTAATTCTATTTTATTTATATGATAGATTTTGGAGTATACAATTATTTAGCACAATCAAATAAAGAAATAATAACTTATACTATTATTGCAAAAGCTTAATACCATAAACAGATCATATAGCTTAAATGTTATTTAGTTAGAATATCTCTATCATTTCATTGACTATCTTTAAACATCACATACTAAGGGGAAAATAAATCTTTAAAAAAATAAGTCAACTATGACTATTTAACACTTTTAGTTTAAGAATCAAGCATATTGTATGATGTTTAAGTCGTAATATAATCCAATTCTTTTATACATTAACACAATCAAATTTAAAAATAATAATGAACAATATTATATAGTAAAAAATTAGAGTCATCACATTATATAATGTGCCTAGATTCTATGAGCAGCTAATCTAAATACATTGCAGAAAACATAATTAGAAGATATAGCTATCAATAAATGCAATGGTTAAGGAGTAAATTAAAGAGATAGCAACCTCCTCAGTGAGAGAAAGATGTAGTCCCTGGCCATTGTTCAATATCTTTACATTCTGAGTGCCCCATACATTCACGTCTATTTCATCATTGAAGTTGGCATTAACTCTGGAAGCTATAGATGTGATCAGTAAGAAAAACAAAATACAATAATGAAGAATGGAGGCAGCCATGATTCAAAAAAATTAGATGAAATCTCTTTGGAAAATAGGAAAATGAGAATAGAATGAATATGAATTTGAAAGGAAAGCATGTTTCATGGGGACTTTCGTATTGAAGAGGCTACTTGATCATACACTAATTTGGGCTATTTAGATTTTTTTGAGTGATCTTTCCTTTTTAAAAATCTATCACAATACTATCTTTCACATTAGTTAAAATGAATAAATATACAAATTGTATATTAGTAGTGATGAAATTTATATATTTATAAGTACATATGTTTATTTGTGTGAGAATGTCTATGATTATAGTAAAAAAAGACTTAATTCTTATTTTCTAATTATTTTGATATTTATATATTTTTATTCTTATATAATTTTGTGTCTTTTATGATCAAACATGCATGATGGACATTTTATCTATCATAAATGATTACTATAAGTCATAGTTTGTATATGTAAGATTAAACCCATCCTTCAAAATTTTAAAACTAAAATTGAATTTGATTCTCTCTTTTTTATTCTATTTTAACCATTTTGATATAGCTAAACACACATTATTTTATCTTTATTTTTCTAATCTATTAGCATTTATAGACACTTGCATGATTTTTTTAAAAATTTACACCTATTTTTTATCACATTCAAATGATTGGGATTATTGAGATAAAATTTCTATGTTAGAATGAGGTGTCATTAATCTTGGAGTCCTAATACATGTTTCCATGTGTTGCTAAAAAAATGCAATGTCAAATAGAAAAAAAAAATTCTACAATGAGACAAAAAGCTTTCCACGATTAATCTCTAAAAATGAAACTGCAAGCTTGTATTTGTAATCTGTGTATATGAAGAAAAAAATAGATCTTTTATAGGAGGGTAAGGCCATAATAATGGTTTCTACTTTCCATCATGAAGAAATCAGATGAAAAGTGTGAGAATCATTTTCTAGGTGCTTCAACTGACTGAAGCCTACATTTCGATCGAAGCCCCCCTAGAACTAGTAAATTTGAACTTATTTTGGTCAAAATTTTGACCCAGGTTGGTCAAAATTTTGACAAAATAGTTCATGTGAATTTTTCTAGTCGAAATTTCTACCAACCTATAGGTTGGTCCAAATTTTGACCAACCTGCAGGTTGGTGTAGGTTGGTCCAAATTTGGACCAATACATTCGTTGAAATTTTCTATTTTTTGGTAGCTCTAATTTGTCATTGTTGGTCAAAATTTCCACCAATGTTTGGTCAATTTTTTTTAGAATTAGTGGAAATTTTGAACAATTCTTGGTAGAAAACTATCAAGAATTGGTTGAAATTTCCACCAATGTTTGGTCAAAGTTTTTTATAATTGGTGGAAATTTTGACCAAGTCTTGGTAGAAAACTATCAAGAATTGGTTGAAATTTTCACCAATGTTTGATCAATTTTTTTTAATAATTGGTGGAAATTTTGACCAATTCTTGGTAGAAAACTATGAAGAATTGGTGGAAATTTCCACCAATGTTTGCTCATTCTTTTTTTTTAAAATGTTGTATCAAGCAATTGTTTCTTATCCAAGCCATTTAATTTGCAACCTTTTAAATCTCTACAAAGATAAAGTTAGAGCAGAAAAAAAATTTCTTATCAAAGTGTCCTCTAATTGTAAAGCATCCATTCCATTAGCTATTCAACAAACAAGACTTATCTAGTTAAACAGATAATGGAATGGATGCTTTACAATTAGAGGACACCTTTGAGAAGAAAAATTCTACTACTCCAAGTTTATCTTTGTAGAGATTTAAAAGGTTTCAAATTAAATGGTTTGGAAAAGAAACAATTGTTTGATACAACAGGGAACAAATGGACATTTATGCATAGGGCACCATCAATTATGTGAGTGATGCAGATGTAGCCAAATTTGTTGAGGTCAAAGCCATCAATTAATATAAGGTTTCTAATCTCCACAAGGCTAACATTGTGGTCGTAAGGGCTGTGGAAATAACTTTTACATAACTTGGTTGTTTTGCATAACTTTCTCTAATATCGATTATGTAGAAATGAATATTATTGCAAAAAAATTATTTTTTGATTCTCTTCTTCCATATTTAAATGACATTCTAGAAGGGTAGAACTATTGGAGTTCATTTGTCTAGTATGGACTTAGCCACAAATGACAAGAGAAAGCATGGTGAGTAGGGCTAGCAACTAGTGGAAAATTATTACGAGGGTTTGTGTCTCCCCTGTTGGGATGTTCTCAATTTTTGATAGCTGAAGGGGTGATATTGTTATTGTGGCTCTAAGTTCTATGTGGGAGCTTATATATGGGTGGCACCCTATCCCAATAGTGCTAATTTCTCTCAATGCTTTCAAAAATACAATGTGTTAGTGTGAGATTGGATTTCCAATTTGTGTGCTTTAAAGGTGACAACTTTTCAAAATTATATTATCCAAAGATTATTATATATAATGATCCCTTCTCTATAAAGATTAGTTATCATCAATAAAAATTTAAGTGTAAAGTTCCTCTACAAGTAGTCTTCATATGAAATCATATTAAGTTGCAAGTTTTTCTCACTCTATTAATTGGAAAATAATTGTAGGTAGCAGTGCAATACAAAGATAAAACTAGTATATGAACTTGATTCACCTTGAGTTATCATTTTGAATTATTTTTGCATTGCCAAATGCATCTAGAAGTAGATTTGATTAGAGAAATCAAAAAACCAACATAAGTACAGAGACGCCCAAAAAAAAATTCAGCATATAATTAACAAAAAGATCAGATATATATGGAAACTTCAACTCCTATCAAGAAAGGTTTAGTTTGTATCCAAAGAAAACATGCTTTAACATGGATCCATAAAAACTCTAGGAAAAATTCTTACTTCCAGAACTTGTTGTTAAACTATTCTATGATTTGTCACAGACTGACCACTAATATAGGCTAAGTACTACATTATGAGTTTTGTTATTTCTATTTTCCTGCTCCACTTTCTCCACTAAATAGGATTGATTGGCTGCATTGTTTATTGATCATTGCCCTATAATGACAATGTCAAAATGAGAAAAAATAAAATTAAACTTATTTGTCATCAATAATCAGCTAACAAAACATAGTATCTAATGCCATTCAATGATTGAAAAGTTTACCGAGGAAGCAACAACAATTGCGAAAACATGGGGGCTCAATTCTTCAAAGGGGGCATCTCTATACTGCTCCATCATGTGAGCATCATATAGATGTGGAAGCTTCATAAATGGGTTGACTACAATTAAGATATTTCCTGTATATGTCTACCTCCATTGCAAAAGAAATCATTAGAGACAAAAATGCCCTATCATTAATTATTCAAGACATTATAGAAATAAGCCATCTAGGAAGCCATTTGACATGGAGAAAACCATATGAAAACATGCCAAGATAGGGATGAAACAACTATATATTTCTTTTAATATAAGATTTAAATGTTATTTAATGCAATGGTATATTAGATTATCTATTACCACAAGTTCATTACAACATTAATTACTAAATGCTCACAAGACATGAAACAAAATCACATAATTATCAAGATGCACACACAAAGGATGTGTAAGGAGTGTTCACCGTGACGACACATCATTGAATATTCAAAAACTACTATTGCACTACAAGCTAATTTTACAAAACCAACAAAATTTTATTTGCCATGAACCTCTAGGAAACAACTTCTTAAACAAAATAATGCTATTGGCATGACCTCGTGAATCCTAGAATTTTTTTCTTCCATTACAACAGAAAGAAAGATTACATATTCATATCAGTCACATAGATGTCACTCATTTCATATCTTCTCCTAGGATTATATAAAACACCTGGTTCATTGAAGTAGGCCAGTTTAGTCATATCATCTACTCTTCTAGGTTGTACATCTAGATCCCTAGAATGTATCTTTTGAATAGAAATGAACAATTGCATCAAAATTTAAATAACTAAAAAAATAAAAACTTTTTAGCCCCAGTCATGGCAACCTAGAACCCATATGTAAAAATAACCCATTTAATATCATCCATAATTAAAAATAGAAATTGACACTTATGTAGTGATGAAAAAGATCATGCATATTCTAACATAGGCAAAGACATTCATTCACTCATAGTAAATTTTTATAAAGCAAGGGACCATAGCCCATAGTTATGAAAGCCAAGAAAAATGGTCTAATCAAATGTGCAAAAACATTTACCATTTTCCCTCTATTTAAAAGAACTTTAGGTTTCCCATTTACAACTTCAATCACCTCACCATCCACCCATGCCAACTCTATGTCCTCAATCCACACCTTTGACCCAACAAATATGTTTCTTTCTATTGCCTGTTAAAATAAAGCTCGAGGTGAACATCATTTTAGGAAGAAAACAAACCATGCACATCCATTATTGCCTATACATTTCTAGAAAATAAAAAAATGTAATTGTGTGTATTTGACAAGTGTAGAAAAAGTGTAATGCCCCGCCACGAGATCCTTGGAAATAAGGATGAAAAACAAGCAAGATTTTTTTTTAAAATCAAGAGTAAGTGCACATGATAACAACCTACACAGATCATAAAGATCACAATGGAAGATAGCAAACAACCTCACACCAACAGATCTCCAAATGGCACTACCAACCAAAACATAAATGGAATCATATGAGATCAACCAAGCTGAAGACAAAAGCTAACTCCTAAAAATTGGCTAAATCTGAAATCATGAAGCCCTGAAATTTCCTAGAATCTTTTATCTTAGCTCGTAGAGGTTTGGAACCTATCTCAAATGAATCGTCGCATATATTAAAATATATCTTAATTATAAGGAATTCTTAAACAATATATTTTAAACCCCTTAGGAAATCTTTTATGAAAAAGGAAGGTGAAAAAACCAAAAGGGTATCCAAAACTAATTTCCAAACTTTTTTTTGATAAGTGTAAACAACCCCTATTTTTAGTGTGAAACTATATAACTATAGAGTTTCGTGTGAAGAAGTTCCTTCTTGCACAAAGTACACAACCTTACGCGAAAAAGTTCCTTCTCACATGAAGAAGTGCAAGACCTCGTGTGAAGACTTGCAATCTCGCGTGAGAACTCAAATCAGCACACACAAAAAAAAAAGTTATAAAAAGCTAAGGAAACTACGAAAGAAAGTTCCTCAACACCGAGGAGTACCAGATCCACATCTCAAGGTAAGAACACTTGAATCAAAGCTAATAGATAGAAAACTAGAAGTAAAGTCTAACCATCTAACCAATAGTAAGGGGAAGAACAAAAAGGAAACATCGTAGTGAATTGAAAATAACCACATCACATTTAAGCATGAATAACATAGCAATAAAAAATAACCAAACTACGTACGTTGTTCCTCCCAACTGTTAATGGCATCATAAGACCATCATGGGCCCTAGCCATCCCCCGCACATAACATCCCAAGCCACTGATAAGATAGTCAGTATTGTTGTCGTAGGGATGTCACTACTAAAACTTGCTACAAAAGTAAAGGAAATCTAACATGCTAGTAGTAAGCATAAGATAAACCTACAAGTAGATAACATCACCTACCACATGCTAAAACATCATAATAAGGGATGTGTTAAAACTACATCAACTAAACATGATAAACAAAATCACAACGAAAGCATAAGTAACAAGAAAGCATACTCCATAAATTGAAGTACCAAGTGACACATCCAACCATGGTTGCATTAGGATAATAGACAGTCTCTATACACTGGTCCTTAGCAGTGGTGAAGGTAGTTATGCCTCCCAAATACATGGCACCCATGGGTCCACACCCACCATGCTAATGGAGATAATGATCCAACCACAAAAACACAAAACAACATGCATGGCTAACACACATGCCAAGTAGTATGATGACTGAACCCAAGACAAGGCAATGCATAAACTATAGGTCATGGTTAGACATCTCAATGGGCTACTATGTAGGGGCTGACATCATGGAGAGTCACTTGGCATCCAAAAGCCCAAGCTCGAATCATGTGTGGCAACACTCTTAAGTGACTCCCTTGGAACCATCACACAAATGTGGATCTTTTCATTTTCTTAAATTTTATTAACACTCACACATTTTAATTTAGTCATCACTTACTTAAAACTTCCTATCCTCTGTCAACCTCCAATGCCATAAACACTAAGCTATGAGATAGAAGCCCCCTCCATATGCCACCCTACCCTACTCATGCTCATCTAACAATGAGTGCCCATAGCCATACAAATTCCCAACCCAACCCCAATGATCAAATCTTCTAGAAAGGTAACAGAAGGTAGAGACCTACAAGTACTTTGACAATTATGTGTGCACGTACTCATGTGTGGCACACCACCATCATGAAGATCAACACAATGACTGGATGAGAACACAACCATAAAGTCACTCAACTAAAATAGACTCAAGAGGATGGACACAACATGCATCCCAATGCAACAAAAGGTGGAAAAGTGGTCTAACTGATATCTACACAGATCATCCAAATCCATGAACCACAATGTGCTGAGAAAACCCAAGAAAATAGGGTAGCATGCAAAACGAGGTAAAAACCCCAAATTTTGGAAAAATTCCAAAATTAAAACCCATTTGGCCTTTGGGTTCAAAAACTCCAAAAATCTAAAAATAAAAGGAATCGGACACAGTATGAAAAAACAACTAGCATAACAGCCCAAAAACCCAAACCCCCATTTCAAAAATAGGGAAAAAGTTCATACCTGACCAACTAGTTCAAACTAGCAAACAGAAATGGAGGGGAACACTAGTTCTCAACCTCCTAACATATGGCTACAAGAAACAAAAGCAGAAATGGAGCAAAAACATTAAAATGAGAAGGCCCTACGTGATAGCAAAAGGGGCCAAAATTGAAACCTACAGAATAAAATAAAAAATTTGCCAAAACTGTTGAAACTGATGGCAAAGTAAGAACTCCTCAAGCTGAATCCAACGAGACCAACCTCACAAAGATCCCACGCTCATAGCTCCCACAATGAACAAAACAATAATCCTTTAGAAGAGGATTTCCAAATTTGCTCTCCAAATTCAATTTCCAAAATGTGAGAAGTGAATAATGAATTCACTTTTCCAATACTTATTCATTTTGAGTAAATAGTCGATTATGGAAAAATAGCTAGCTGGAGTAGTTAAACTCCAAATCAACACAAACAAAAACAACTTATTATCTATAATGGAAATTCACCTAAGGCAAAGCTTCCAAAAATTAAATCCGAAAAGATTTAAAACTCGAAAACCCAAAATCATAGAAAATCACTTAACACTTTCGCGACAAATGCGAACTTCTAAATGCACAGACACACTCACTAGTCTAATCAAATAATGCAAATGAGTTCAACTTTACTAATCACCAAAAGGTTTTTAATTAGAACAATGAAAATAAGGATATGTCGACCATACAGGGACGACATTGGTAAAACATGAATAGCTGAATCACTAACTCCATGTGCCACTACCAAGGATAAAATTCTTGCACACTAAAATACACGATCAAGTGCAATAGCATATAGTGTATTAAATTACCTATTTAATCCATTTACATCATTGATAAACTTATATTGTTATGCTGTTCAATTTATCAACATGCAAATATGATAAACTGAACAGCATAACAATATAACATCTATGGTACTAAATCAAAGTATAACATTTGACCCTCGGGTCATCTCAAGAAACATAAAAAGAGTATCAAGAATCTCTCAAATCAAAAAAAATAGACAAGTTATAGACTAAAAACATGAGAGGGACAACAAAAAGATTATCCATGAATCATTTTCTTTTATATTAAACCCTCCATGACATTTCTATATTTTTTATTGATCACCAATTAATAGTTTAGATCTCCATAGAGATTAAGAAACTAGTCTTCCTTATGTATGGAACACCATATTTCTACCACAACCATATTAAGAAACATGAACATAAGTTTTCAATATATTGTTGGTTTTTAAACTATCTTAGATATACATTAAAATGGTTTGTGATTGACAAGTGCATCTATTGTAAATGGTAAGCTTAATATAAGTCAGAAACTAAGGACATGAAACAAAAAGAAAAGTACAAACTAAAAGTATATGATTTAAAGACAAGAGAAAGGAGAGAGGAATTGCAACCCTCCAATGTAAATTCCCAATGTGCCACTTTAGTTCACTCCTCAAACTTGCAGACACACGCTTCAGGAAAAGTTTGTGGTTTTTTTGTTTAAGAAGCATGCCAAAGTCAAACCCATGTTTCAATGATTCCGAATCCATGGAAGACAAGATAAAGATGATTAGATAAACAATTATAGCTATGAGAAGAAAAGATAAAGGCACTATGATATGCTTATTCAAATCTACAAGAGTTAGTGCAAGGATAACTCCCCTTCAAAGCCACGAAGTCAAAGCTTGTTGGAATAAAGCTCAATATGTGTTACTATGGAATGAAGGAGGGTGGAGCAATGATGCAAGATGAACAAAGAGTTATGCAAACTACCTAAAATGGTCAAGAAAGTTGCAGATATAACTCCAAAAACAATTTGAATAACCAAGAAGCCTAAAAATGGGGGCAAATGGAGGTTTTAAATAATTGAAAGGATTCTTAACATTGGTAGCCTTCCAAAGAAGGCATTACATTTGAAAAGATAGCAAGTGCAACACTTAATGGCCTCCTTCACTATGAAGGTTAACAAGAACATTGTGCACTAAACATCTATGTAGTGCACATGTGTGCTTGATCAAATCAATCTACATATTGAGGAATTTGAATAGAAAAGAATGGTTAGTTAAGCAAGATGAGGGGGAGGCATAGGTCAAGATTGGATTCGATGAAATCATAAAAATGTTACCACAAATACTGCAAACCATGAGAATTGTCTAGGTGTCTTTTTAAAATAAATTGCAAACTTTTAAATTTTCTTTTGGATACCATTTGAACCCTAATTTAAGGAGGCTTCCATCAAGTTCCCTCAACTTGATCAGATTTTGACATTATGTCCTTTAATGAAGTTACCTGCAAAGTTCATGTATGTCATGTATGCACACCTTGGAGAAAGACAATGGAAGTGAAAACCTTGCAAAGGTTTAGTTTGACCTTTTGGTTAAGCATCCATATCCATAGTGAAAAAAGCACACAATGCATAAATAAATAAAATTTGATCTAGGATACAGAAATCCATCACCAAATTAGATAGAATTAGATCTTTAAAAAATCTATTCTTTATGAAGTTCAAATTTTACTATACTGAGGTTCTAAAAATATGTATACCTCCTATAAAAAGTTTGTTGTACCCTTTCTTTCAGGGCATTTAAATTCACAACTTTCAAAAACTCAAGCACATTTTCTCTCGATCCATAATAGACAATTAGCCTTTCTGAAAGGAGCATAATGTTATCAAATAATTCTATGTTTTTGGAATAGGTTGAAGCAAAGACATGAGAATAGGCTGAAGAAAAGATATGAGAATGATTGCATTCAAATTTTATATTTTCACAAACTGATGTTTGACTTACCTATTGGCTATAGGCTTTCTTAGAAGCCTTCTGTGCCAACTAAAATAGTTTCTCTGTAAAATTGGATTTTAATTTTTCTTCAATTTCAGATGGCAAAGTCATTCATAGAACTATTTCTAAAAGTTCCATCCATGTTAATCTAAGGGCCTAGAACTATGCAATAACCAACAAAGATTTGAAAACATCTTTTAAAGGGGAAAATGAATTATAATGAGCCAAAAAATGAGAGAAAAATAAAATAGAACTAATCTATAAAGTATAAACTAACCTAAATTAGATAGAGGAGACTAGGGAGATCCAACTATACTTGTATTGCTAATTAGTAATGTTTACAACTTTGATATCAACTAGAAAACTATATTATCAAAACAAGGTAGAAATGGGTAGGAAAGTAGCAAATACATAGTAGGAAAGAAGAAAATTCAATAGAAAATAATATAAAATATTAATCACAAGCGGAAAGGAAGGCATAAGTTTGGCAATCTATTAGCATAAGACTTTAGAGCTGGGTTGGTTTAATTTTAGTAGTGTTAAGTTTTCTGCCCAAGTGTTTGACAAAATGTCAAATGTTTGAATAGTCAAAAAATTGGAGTTAGATGGGGCTATAACCACTTGGGGTTATTACAGTTTATCCACATTTTGGGTTCCTCTAGGCCATGCTATTTTCATGTTCCATTTTTGTTATTGTTTTATACTCTCTTTTTGTGTATGTATGCTTATGTTTGTTGTCTATTGGTCTTATCAACTTAGAATTTCATATATAAGGACAATATTTTCATATCTCTCCCCATAGAATAGTAACTTGTTCAATCAATTCATGTTAAGGACCAATAATATCTGGTTTGGTGAAATCATAGGTGAAAGTAGTTGCTATTTTCTTCCCAAAACTAGCAGCAACATAATTACTTCTCTCAAAATCTATTAAAATTTACTATAGCTAGCTTTTCTATTTTTCTTAAAGATGCTATCTAATTAGCCATTGTGTTATGTAGCTTTATTATTTTATATAATTTGCATTGTCCCACAAATCTCTTTCTTGGCTAGTCACTCTGTATCTCTCTTTAGTTATTTATTGTCTACATATCCATGAGTGCTTTTGAAAATAATATGAATTACTATTTTCTTTAGAATCATTTAGATCTTGAGGTATTTTAGTTAAGTCTATGGAAATTGTTGTTAGGTTATGAATATTTCTTGAGATGTTTTCAAAGCACATAAACGTGATTTTGTAGAGGATTATTTTTCCATTTAAATTTTTATGTTGAAAGCATACACATCAATGTTAATTGTCATTGGTTCTTGTGATGCAAGTTCTACTTTTTAGCAAGATCATGAGACTTTACATGCCTTTGCAGATAGGGCATGCTTGAAATTGATGAAGGTTTTGGTTTCAATCCAATGTGTACATCCATATTCATTTAGAAACCACCATGTTCTTCCTTCTATTTTGGAGTTCTTCTACAAGCAAATCACTAATTAAGACATTTCATGCAACATGTTGTTTTTCACCCATAGAATCATCCATTTTAGCTAGTAATATAAAACACTCTTTCAAGATTGGATGATGAGATCTAAATCATTCTACAGTTCTTAAGTAGAGAAAACACCAAGAAAATGTTAGGATAAACCACAGACAGAAATAAAAACTACATGCAAATATAACCAATAACAAAAAATAATAGATCACACAGAAATGAACACAAGGCACCAAGATTTAACATGGTTCACCCAATCCCTAGGCTACGTCCACCAAACAGCAAGTTCGATCTCATTACAATCTAGTGATTACAACCTGATTACAATCTGTAATCCCTTACAGCTCAATACCACTGCAAGAACCAATTTTGCATCACAACATAATGAAAAATACCCAACCCTAAACCCTTTTATACAAGTATTAAACCACTTTAGGGTTATAACATGTCAGCCATATGTTGACCATAATATGTTGGCTACCATGTTGGCCACGGCCCAAAAAAATTTGTGAAGTATGTACAGTACTTTCCTGATCAGTCACCATAATCTAACAATCTCCCACTTGGGGACTGATCAGGCTCCACACTAAACAACAATCTCCCACTTGGAGACTGATCCTGTAGCAATAACACTACCACATGGGGCTCCCACTCGATCAAACCACCCTAGACTTAGTTGTTCTTTTATTCATGTTCAGTCTAAAAGACCAACCAAAGATGAAGAGGAGTTCAACTTCTCCCGTGTTACAACCTTTGTCAACATATCTGTTGGATTGTTATTGGTATGTATCTTCTCTAGCTTTAACTGTCCATCCTCCAAAACTGACCGAATGAAATGGTACCGCAACTATATGTGTTTGGTCTTAGAATGCAGAGCTAAATTCTTAGCAAGATGAATGGCACTCTGACTATCTGTGAACAAATAATTATCCTTCTGAGGATGTCCCAATTCTTCCAAGAAGAACTAAAGCCATATCATCTCCTTGGTTGCCTCTGTAGCAGCAACATACTCTGCCTCTGTAGTGGATAGAGCATTAATCTTCTGTAACCTAGAAACCTAGCTCATGGCTGCCCCACCAACAGGAAAGACATAACCTGTAGTACTCTGCCTGGTATCAATATCCCCAACCAAATCTGAGTCAACATAGCCTTGTAAATTAGTAGTAGAGCCCCCAAAGTGTACACACTTTTTGGATGTTCCTCTCAAATATCTGAGAATCCACTTGACAATATTCCAATGCTCAAATCTTGGATGACTCATATACCTGCTAACGACTCCCACAGCATGTGCAATATCTGGCCTAGTGCATACCATAGCATACATCAAGCTTCCTACAGCTGAAGCATAGGGTACCTTGGACATCTTATCCTCCTCTTCTTGTGTCTTGGGACACATTTCCTTAGTCAGTTTCAAATGACTGGGTAAAGGTGTGCTGACAGCTTTAGCATTCTCCATAGAGAAACATTGCAACACCTTCTCAACATAATCAGCTTGAGATAGCGTCAATGTTCTATTCTTCCTATCTCTACAAATCTTCATACCAAGGATTTGTTTTGCTGCCCCCAAATCCTTCATAGCAAATGCATGTGCTAACTGGCATTTTAGCCCCTTAATATGATCCATGTTAGACCCAGTTATAAGCATATCATCAACATATAAACATAAAATAATGTAGCTATCGTCATCCAACCTCTTGAAATAAACAGAGTAATTTGAATGACACCTGTTATATCCATGCTCATGCATAAAATTGTCAAATTTTAGATACCATTGCCGAGGTGCTTGCTTCAAGCCATATAAATTTTCTTCAATTTGCAAACTAAGTTCTCCTTACCTTTGACCTCAAAACCCTGTGGCTGAGCCATATATATTTCTTCATCCAAATCACCATGAAGAAAGGCTATTTTAACATCCATCTTCTCTAAATGCAAATCTTCAGTAGCCACAAGACTTAAAACAGTACGAATAGAAGTCATTTTAACAACAGGAGAAAATATCTCATCAAAATTAATTCCCTTTTTCTGTGCAAATATTTTTCCAACTAACCTGGCCTTAAATCTTTTCTTACCTCATTCCTCTTCTTTCAACCTGTAAACCCACTTATTCAGTAAAGCCTTTTTACCTATAGGCAACTTGCACAAATCCCATGTCTTATTTTTTAGCAAAGAGTCTATTTCATCTTTCATTGCAGACTCCCACTGAATCTTAGTATCCACCTGCACAACTTCATCATAACTTTCAGGTTAACCAGCATCAGTAAGTAAAATAGAATACAAAGAGGGAGAAAACCTTTATGGAGGTCTAATTTGCCTTGTTGACCGTCTAACATTCACTGGTGTGTGTGGTATTTGTTGTTGTAGTTGTTGCACATCATGAGGAATGGCTGGAACATCATCTTTTGGAGTATCATCCATCACTACATAATCATCTTCTTTCTTCTCATGTTGTTGCAATAGATCTTTGTACAACACTTTCTCATTGAATATGACATCCCGACTTCTAACAATTTTAAGATTTTCAAAATCCCAAATCCTATAACCAAATTCATTAATGCCATATCCAAAAAAGACACATTTCTTTGATTTAGCTTCTAGCTTGGTTCTATTTTCAGAGTCTATATGAGCAAAAGCTTCACAACCAAAAATCTTGAGAAAAGAATAACTCACCTTCTTACCAATCCATGCTTCCTTTGGAATATAACAACCCAAAGGAGTAGAGGGACCTCTATTAATCAAATATACTATAGTATTAACAGCCTTCACCTACATGTGTAAGGGCAACCTATCATGCAACCTCATGCTCCTTGCGCACTCTATTATAGTCATGTTCATGCGTTCAGCCACTCCATTTTCTAGTGGAGTCCTTGTAATAGTTTTCTGTCTATGAATACCATTAGTGGAGAAATAATCTTCAAATTCATGACTGCAATGCTCACCACCATTATCAGATCTGAGACATTTTAATTTCTTACCAGTCTCATTTTCAACCAAGCATTTCCATTTCTTAAAAGTTTGAAATACATCAGATTTCTGTCTAAGGAAATAAACCCATACTTTTCTAGTTGCATCATCAATAAATGTAACATAATAATGAGAGCCACCAAGGGAAGATACCTGAGTTGGTCCCCATACATCTTTGTGCACAAGCTCTAATTTCTCCTTTTTTTTTTCCTTCCCAGTCTTTACAAAACTCACTCTCTTTTGTTTTCCATACACACAACTTTCACAAAAATCCATATTAACACATTTCAGACCTGGTAAAACTTTCTTTGAATGAAGTACTTTCATACCTTTCTCACTCATGTGCCCAAGTCTGTTGTGCCACAACACTGTATTTGAATCTACAACAGCTATTTGTTCTCCCTGCTCAACTACAGCAATTGTTCCTGAACATTCTTTTTTCTTTGAAACAATCAAAGTAGTAGGAACAATATGACCTGTACAAAGATATAAGGTGCCTACTTTCACACCTTTTGCTACTACAAGGGAACCTTTTGAAACCTTCCAATTTTTATCATTAAAAGTAACTACACAACCCTCATCACTGAGCTGCCTGGCTGAAATTAAATTTCTACTCAGCCTTGGAATATGTCTTACCTCATGTAGTAGCCAATGATTCCCATTCTGCAACTTAATCTTAATTTTTCCCTTTCCAACAATCTGATAGAGTTCATTATCCCCCAAATAAACAAGCCCAAAATCCCCTTGGACATAATCAATGAAATAACCTCTATGAGGTGTAGCATGAAATGAAGCACTAGAATCTAAAACCCATGAATCATCAACACTCTCTAAAGATAGAAGCAAAGCATCCTCTTCAGATTTGTTACTTACCACATTTTCCTCCTTGTCTCCATCTGATTTATCTCCTTCATTTTTCTTTCGATTCCAGCAATATTTCTTTTTGTGCCCTGGTTTCCCACAGTACTAGTAATCATTTGGTCCTCTCGATTGAGACCTCCAACCCTTTGACTTTCCTCTTGATTTCTCACGATTTCTAGTTACTTCCTCTTTCAGTCGTTCTGCCCCTGCTTTGTGCATTCAAAGCACTTCCTAATGTAGTTCCACCTGAGGATTTTCTACGAGTTTCTTCACTTAAAATAACACCAATCACATCATCATATTTTAGGGTACTAGATCCAGGAACAAAATTACTCACAGCCATTACCAAGCCATTCCAGCTTTCAGGTAAAGAACACAAAATCAAGAGAGCCCTAATTTCTTCATCAAAATTGATACCCACAGAAGATAATTGACTAATAATAGTATTAAACTCATTTAAATGATCTGGAATAGATCCACCTTCTGCCATTTTCATATTAAATAAACACTTCATTAGAAATACCTTGTTTGAAGCGGAGGGCTTTTCATACAGTGTCACTACAGTTTTCATCAAATCTTCTGTTGTCTTTGCTTTTGTAATATTAAATGCCACCGATGGTGCCAAGCATAACTGAATGCTTCCAAGTGCCTTTTTGTCCAAAAGATCTCATTCAACCTCTGACATAGTTCCCTCATTCTTAGCTTTGCCTTCCAATGGCTTCCATAAATCCTTCTGATATAGATAGTCTTCCATTTGCATCTTCCATAACTAGAAGTTCTGCCCATTAAACATGTCAACCCTCAGCTTACCCTCATCTACCATCGCTCCCACTCAACCGTGAGACTCTCACTTAACCGTGAGACTTTCCTACAGAGGATAACCAAAAGACAACCTCGCTCTGATACCAATTATTGGGCCCATTTACCATTGCACCAAAAGGCATGACTGTTAGTAAACATGGAACACCACATAATTAACCACTTGTGGGTAGGGGAGTGCATCACATCACCCAAAAATCTCCCCCTTGACATGCATACCAGGTGCTTACGCGGGTCAAGAAGGCACCGAGGAGATTTGAACCCATGACCAGGCCAAAACTAGGCTCTAATACCACTTGTTAGGATAAACCACAAACAGAAATAAAAACTACATGCAAATATAACCAATAAAAAAAAATAATAGATCACACAAAAATGAACACAAGGCACCAAGATTTAACGTGGTTCACCCAATCCCTGGGCTACGTCCACCAAACAACAAGTCCGATGTTATTACAATCTCGTGATTACAACTTGATTACAATCTGTAATCCCTTACAGCTCAATACTACTACAAGAACCAATTTCGCATCATAACATAATGAAAAATACCCAACCCTAAACCCTTTTATACAAGTATTAAACCGCTTTAGGGTTATAACATGCTGGCCATAATATGTCGGCCACGGCCCAAAAAAAATTGTGAAGTATGTACAGTACTTTCCTAATCAGTCACCATAATCTAACAGGAAATAAGAAAGATAATACTTCTAAAGGGTACGAAAACCTCTATAATTTTTCAAATCCCAGAATAATGAACTTAAGGGAACCTTTAAAAATTGGAACATCATGCAATATTGCACTCATATGTTGTTTTTCAAACCAAAGGTTCTAGATAAGAAAATGAAAAGCATTTTACATCTTGCACAATTTTTTTATGGGAAATAAATTAATCTAATACTCAAGCCAAAATAAGAAGCCACATTTAGGACCCTATTATGATTCAAACCCAAGATACTCTTTGACCTCATGCTATTTTTTCTTGCTCCCCATGGCTTATTCTGTCTTTTCCCTATCCCTTCTCTTACTCTTTGCTCTCATTCTTATTCTTCTTTTTATCTATCTCCTTTTTATCTCCCCAAAATATGATGGATTCTATGACAAGTTAGAATGGATCTTAAGTCAATCTAGATAGACACAACATGAGTTGTCGAGTCTTGATTGAAAATAACTTAGAGCTATAAAGGCATGTTGTAACTCTTCATGAGATATCAGATATATGTTATGATGGATGTATGGGATAGCTTGTGTTGGATGCATTATGAGATTACTCAACATTCTCGCTTTATTGGAATCAGGTGTACACAAGTTTCTTTGCTTTGTTTCAATATACCACTCAATTATGTGGCATATCCAATAGATGTAAAGGAAACTCTTCACCTAATTTGAGTAAAAAGAAAGGATATTGATCTCCTTTGAATAAGGATGCTTCACAATTGAAAGATGGTATCCCATCTTCATTGCCTTGAAAGAATTTCCAAGATATCATATAAGATCTTCCCTATGATCTATGAAGGAACATTGTAACTCTTCATGAGATGTTGAATATAAGTTACGATGGATGTTTGGGATGGTTTATGTGGTGTATGCACTATGAGAGTACATGAGTCCAGGGATGACTTGTGTTGGTAGTCATGTATATAGATGAGCATTATGCATTGGAAGGACATATTAGATCATGAAATTTCTTTCTAGGTATGAATGGTAGGATGCCATCTTTGAGTCTTGAAGCATCTTCGTCAAACATTGGGGATCCATGTGCTTTCTATCTTTATTGGAATTAAGTGTGTAGAAGTTGTGTTTCTTTGTTTCAATATACCACTCAATTATGCAGTGTACCCAATTGATGCAACACAACCTCTGCACCCAATTTAGTTGAAGAGAAAGGACATTGATCCCCTTGGATAAGGATACTTCACAACTGAAAAATGGTTTTTGTACCCATAGTTCACTGTATTTAAGGTGACAATCACATTTATTCTCCAACTTGAGGGTTTGTCAATGAAAAATGATCACTTATTTCTCTATTAAAACTAATTGAAAACTATTTCCACCAAACCAAGATGATTTTGATTCACTATCTTAACATATTCAAGAAAATAGATCTTATAATCACTAGTGCATAGAATAGATACAACAAAATTAACTATCAAAAAATATAAATATGACTTATTTCAGCATATTTAAAGCATTATTTACATAATATCTTTATAGTATATTTGACTTATTTCTAAAGATTAATTTGCACAGCATGAAAGAGCATTGAGTCCTCACCATTGTGGTTTTCATGGGATTAGATTTCATTAATAATGAGGAAGATATCTATGTTTTGTGTAAGATTTTTGAAACCCTAGCTAGGTAACTAGTCAAAAATTCTAATATTATGGAATTTGATAGTAAACTTAGTAATCTTTCATTTGGTTTTGAATTTCCATTGAGAAGTGGTTCCATGTGAGAATGTCATGATGCCCTGGTGGCTTAAAATAGTAAAATCCATGTATTCTAGTTTTAACAAGTCTTATTAATCAAAATAATACTATATAAGGGTTTGTGAAAAATGACAATAGGTTAATAAGGAAGAGGGAAATTTAATGGGTGTTCTATACTCTTGGGTGGATGTTCCAATGAAGATAAACAATATAATTTGCATGAAAACTTCAGCTTAGTTGTCTAAATATTGACAATAATTTTGGACCAATATTCTTTTGTGAAGTTTGATTCACCAATTCATTAAGGATTATGAATTGGAAGGACTAAGGTTTCCTTATGTTGAAGATTCTAACAGTTGATATTAAATGAAATCTCATTAACATACTTCACATGCTAACAGTGAATATATATTCCTTGTTATAAGTAATAGACAATATTATGATATTGTACTTCACTGTTGATTTCTCAAGGATATTGTAAGAGTTTGATAGTGCTTGATTCCCAAAGATATCTAATTCAATAGTGGAGGTATTATATAATAAAGATTATAATTTCATTATGATAATGAGTTCACTGATTGGTTTTTGACAACAATGTAAGAATCTTGTTTGTTAAAATGGGTATTTGGACAAGGTATGTTAATAATGAAACTTTACAATAGAGTAAAGGTTTTGTGTGTGTAGGTTATAAGGACATTGGATTGATAAATATGTTCAAAACCTTGAATGGAAAGAATGAGATTTTATTGATAAGGTAAGATTAATTGATAATTAATTTGATGACCATTTGAACTAATGTTGTTGAGAAACATTGCAGCATAGTCAATGACGATCTTGTGAATATGGTGATTGAATAAGAGCAATAAACCTTGAAGGCTATCAATTGAGTAAGGATAGGATTAGGGGACCTATCATAAGTGTCTTGAACTGAATGATTTCATGATGTTGCCTCTAGAATAATGATTTTATATGATGAAATTTTGTATGGAACAATAGGATCCTAGTATGATGTTGGTTGTTAGAGATACAAAAATGCAATCAACAAGGAATATTATAGCATTAGTAATCAAGTACTAGCTATAATGAGCACTAAATATCTTATATCTTATGCATACCATTAGTATTTGGTTAAAGTCAAGATACTATTTTTTGTTACATGTGGGAATTGAGAGAGTTAAAAGGTATTGTATTCATCAAAGAGGAAACTTTCATGACAAAAATCCATGAAAGAATCAATCTAATCAACAAATAAGTGCAAAAATAATGTACTCACAAGTGTAAATCTGATCAAGACCATTAATATATAACAGAGAACAAGAGAAAAAAATATAATCAAATGAACAAGGGCATCTAATTCTAGTAAGGCAATAAGTAATCAACATTTAGAGACAATATAATCATCCAAAGGTAACCAATGTGAAGGAACCTTGAAACTTGCAGATTTTTTTCTTTTCCAAGGAGAATGATGTATGCAACAAGTATATGGAATGATGCCATTAAGAGTAAATTTCTATAGATCATGGCTTGTCTTGCAACTTTTTTTTTTTAAGGAAAAAGTGGCAATCCACTATAATATTTTATTAATTCTGATTCAATGAGGTCATCTAGGAAAGAGTCAGTGAAGAAAACCTAGCATCGTCTCTAATATATACATAGATTTATATAATTTAAGCAAATAATTACAAGGGGTGTATCAACTACCACCCAACGGTGAACCAAAGAGTGCCTTGACATTGATTTCTTTGGACTTTTCCAAGCACTAGCTTCATGACAAGCTTATCCTAGCAATTAGCACTTATCTTAAAAATCTTCCCAATCAGACACAAATCCACCTTCAATTGACCTAAGTCCACTAGGAATAGGTCCCCAGCCAGAACATAACTCTGAAGTGCCATGAATCCAATCCAAATCCAAGTTAACCTCATCAATTAAATCCCAAAAATTATGTTCAATAGGTTGCATAGAAGCTACATTCATACCCTTGGAGTTTGAAACATTAGATTCCTTCTACAAATCAATCATAGCCTGACCCACTATCTTTATTCGTTCCACCAAATGAACACCCATTAATCTTGGTTCAAGTGGCAAAGCATGTTTTAAATAAATGAAACTGCTAGTGTCTATAGCATGCTTAAGCACCTCAAAAACAACATAAAATTCATGATTGTGCAGGAGTTGAAAATGTGAGAACAAACCACCAACTAATGCCACTCCATTCCATAAGTTATACTTTTGCAAAGCCAAAATCAATTTGTTATCAACCAAGAAGTGAGGTCGGATTACCTTATGGGCCAAAGCTTGAAGCATTTCAGGAGATTGTAGGAGATCCATAGCATTGGAAAGGAAAATTGAAATGAGCTGAGATGGGTAGAAAAATAAAAGTGTTGAAGGATATAAAAACTCTTCACTAATGATATGCCAAATAGCTCTTCAAACTATGAGTGAATAAATTAAAAACATTTGATCCAACACCTCATCCGAAATAATACTTGGTAACATAGTTTCCTCTAATGCCAGTGGCAAGCATATATGAGAATTCTTTGGATATACAAGTTGAGATATTAATAAAGTCATATTATTGGATATCAATGAATCTCTTCACTATCATTATAGTTTTTAATGGTTAGATTTGTGTTTTTAATGTTAGACTTCTAAAGTTCCATGCACTATATAAGCTAAATCATCAACTTAAGTGTATTTTGGCATCCATGGTATTTTATTTGGTCAAATAGTTGTAGAGATTTCCTATTTTATTGAAACTAACATCACTTGGATTTGAGAATCTTGAGGCCATTCCAAATATAATATTTACATAGGTTGAGGCCCTAGTTATAGAGAAAGTGCACGGGGGGCATAATGTGTTTTTGTATGGAGGATTGTAGATGACCATGTGTTGTTGTCCAGATTATGAGACCCTTGAAACTAACAAAAAATGCATGATTTAGAGAACAAGAGTACAAATTTGATAGAGTTGCACAATTTTCAAACCCCCAAAAAAGGAATTGAGGCCTAACGTAATTGACTTTGATTGAATTCAAAAAATAATAGATTTTAAATAATTTGAAATGAGGAAACTTAGAGAATATACGTTGGCTTAGCTGAGACTATTAAAATTCAAGAGAAAAAAATTAGAGTATGAAAATTTATGAAAACTATGAAAGAATTTATAACATCTAAAGTTTTCTCATGTCCCAATTTTGATAACCTACAAAATTGCAAAGATCTATGGCAAGCAATATATTTGATGGGCATGCCTAATTGATTTAGATTTCAAAGTTTGTATTCCTTAAAGTGCAAGAAGAACTTTGCAATTGAATACCCACGTGGGAAGAGATTTTCTTTATCAGGTATAGAAGAAAAAGTGAAGAAGAAGGTATAGACAAAATAATTAATGAGGATTTGGCAAAATCCCTTTGTCTCACATGAAGAGTATTTTTTCTTGCTTGAACTAGCCCAATAGGTGGGTGAAGTGATCAAATCCCATTTTAAGGCCAAATCAAGCATATATGATTAGATGCATATGATTAAAGGTTTGGTCCAATGTTCAACTCCTATAAGAGGGTATTTCTTCTTAGGCTATGGGCTACTTTCATGAAATAGGTGACACTTCAAAATCTTAGGTGTGTCTAACACATTTTCATCTAAACAATGCATTCTTGAACTTACAAACTAAAAACTCACCTAGAGAAGAAAGCTTGTAATGCTCCTATTAGGCTTCTAGAAAAACCCATCTACTCGAACCCTAGATAGCAAGAGATTTCTTCATTTGATTGGTCAAACTAGTCCCGACTCAGACCAAGCAGTAGGAGCTCCTATCCCCATCGCTATTCCTGAGTTCCATACCCCTTTCTCATGTTCCTCCTCCCCTATCAAGAAGTAGCAGATTTAAAATAATAGGACTTTGGCTTCCTTCCCAATGTCACCTTATTATAGTTCTACTCTGGATGGGAGGGGAATGGAAGTGTTAACTTGTTAGGGTGATAATAGTAGAGAGAATTGGGACTGGAGGTAGCTATCCCAAATCCCCAACATTATGGAAGTGCTTCAAAAGATGAATAATGAAAATATATCTTAGATAAGAACTAACCAAGATTATTGATCCTTTTAGATATATCTTGTAAATAATGACTTGAAAGGCCTTAAAGTAATGGTTTGAACTTACAATATATCTTCTCTTAGATTTTTTTTCTTCTATATGTTAAATAAAAATTCTAAAACTTAAAAATTTTGCGGACCATTATGATCGCCCATAAGTTTTATTTATTTCTAAGACAAGTAAAAATCTTAATGATAGGAACTTACCAATCCTAACAAAGCCTGACAACAATGCATGTAAAGAGTGACAAGAATGAAAAAATAAATTAAAGTGAGTTTCAAAATAAAAGAATTTTCTACTAAAGAGTCTCTTCAATTAATTCATACTAATATGTGTGGTCCTACTAGAATTAAGTCTCTTTGAATTGAGTAACTTACTTTATGTTAAATTCATAGATTATTATAGAAGAATGTCTTAGGTTACATTTTTAAAGCATAAAGATGAAACATTTGATAGATTTTAAGTGTTTAGGAAAATGGTTTAAAATTAAGATATATTCTAAAACTTAATTGTCTTAGGTCACATAGTGGTTGAGGATATATACATCTCAACAATTTCTAAGTCATCCTAAAGAGTGTGGTATTAAAACAAAATATTCAACCTATTGTACACTCCAACATAGTGGTGTAGAAGAAAGAAAGAGTAGAGTTGTAAAAGTAACGAAAAAAAAAAGTTACAAGGGCCAAGATTGTCAAGTTTTTATTCGAAAGAAGTAATTCATATTGTAGTTTATATTTAAAATAGTGTTCATTTGAGAGTAAATATAGAATATTTTAAGGAATTTGGGAGTAAGAGTTTCATCAAATGAGATAATGATAATATAAGTAGTTTTGCGTCAAGCCACAATAAAGAAATATTCTAGGATTATTCAACACAAGTAGCAAAGATTAAAAATATTACAATAAAAGTATAGGATTTATAGGTTAAATAATGAATATTAAAGTTGATGAGAATTTAAATATTTAAGCAATGAGTGAAATAAAATAGCCTCATGATAATGTTTATGTGTTAGATAAAGAAAATGAACATAAGTCAAAAGATGAAATTGAATGGAACCAATTTATCCAAATGATTCAACTAAATTGAATGTACCTAAAAGGTCTTCTAAAAAAATTAAAAAGAAACCATCCTCAAAAACATATATAGGTCATAAGAGTGATGGAATGAAAATTAGAAGAAAGGTTCAAGAATAAGAACATGTATCTAAGGTGTTACAATAAGAACTATTTTTTTTCAAAAGAAAGTGTACATATTTTTTGGGTCAAAGTTAAGCAAGAAGAAATTAGATCAAATTGAAAGACATAAAACTTGCAAACTTGATATGAATTTGACCTAAACAATGAATTGTTGAATATAGCAATAAATTAAAACAGATCTAGTTGGCAGCTAACTGAACCATTGACTCACAACTTTTGTGAGTGTTTCCACAAAGAGATGAATAGAAACATCTTCATGTTGAATTGCAAGAACCCCACTCACTGTAAAAAATGCACTAATGTGTTGATTGGTGGTGACTTTTCCATCTCTGAAATAATTAGGAAGAATTTTTTGGGATCTAACGGGCATGTCATGCAATTGATTCCCTAAAGCCAAAGGACCCATAGTGGCTCCCCAAGGGACCAATGGTTGTGGTGCTCATTGTGCCATGACTAGGAGAATAATGTTCAAAGGTCAAAAATTGATGGCTTTGGGTACAAGGGTACCTAGTAGGATCAGAGCTTGAAAGGCTACAGGAGAAATAGTAGCCTTTGGTGGTGAAGATGGCCTACTAAAAGACTTAATCTTCCTCTTCTTCTTAGGAGTAATCGGCTTAAAATCCAACTATTGAAGGGGTTCAAAATATTTGTCTAGCAGACCCTTGTGCCTGTCCACTCGACATATGGTTTTTCAGCCATCTTATTAGTTATTATTTACTTGCCCTTGGATGTGACCAAGATTCTGCTTGTTTCTTCTTGGGATAACTACTATTCTTTCAATGACTACAATGTTTTAACTAATAGTATCTCTTCACAAGATTTCCCTAAATTCTTCTTCTTCTTCTAGAACTTGAGTTACTTGATAATATTGTTGAGAACTTCATCTATACCTCCAGGATAGAGTGTTCAAGTCTAAAATAATATCTTCCTGGGTGTCTTGGAAGCCAAGATTTGGTTGGAGAACTAGAAAAATATTCTCATGTGGTAGTACCTTCCTACTTCATCATAGGAGACTGTTAATCTTTCTCATTTCAATTTCGCTAGTAGAGTCACCAAAAACCTATTGGTAAATAGATTTGCCACTTAGAGAATATGTGATTTAGCCCAATGAAGTGTGTGAAAAATTGATTTCTCCAATAGTTGGATAGGCCCTTGATATCTAGCCTTCCTTTATGTTTAGAGGAGAAGCTCCCTCATAAGATTATTTTTTAATTTTTCAATAAAGATAATTACAACTTAGAATATATATAAAGGAAACTATTGATGACGAATGCACCACATGACTTTAATGTTTTGATAAAATTGATGTAGATTGCTAATGAAAATAAACAAGAACTACGCTTGGGAGTTATCATCAACACAATGCCAATTCAATGATTCATGAATATTTCCACAATTCTATGAAAATACTCATGCTAATTAATTAGATTCAGTAGGAAAGAGAACACAAAATGTACTTTTATTTTATTTCTTAGCACCAAGAACATAAGAAATGACTAATTACAAGAACAAAAATCGTACACACATTCCAAAAATTACCTTGCTATCAAAACATAAGGGTTCCCTATCTCCATGTCCAAAAAAAAGTCCCTTATTACATTGAGATCCATGAATTTATAGAAATTCTAGAATAACTAACCTTTCAGGTTTGTAACTACTCAAAAAGTTAGAGTTTGGACTAATCTGAAGATAGTTTGTAACCAAATCTAACTTTCAATGCTTAATTACAATTAGAAAAAGTTGAGACATTGACCAAAATTGAAATTGATTCTAAATTTGACCTCTTTATGAAATATATAAACAAAAATCTAAGACAACTTTACACATATCCACTTCTAACTTTCAATTATGATCATTGATATTTCCTAGGTTTTCTCTTTGATCAGTAGGTGCTATGAGTAGTTGAGTCAAGTTAACATTGTATGCTCTAAATTATTTGATGACCTATGCCAAAGCCTTGTTTTGATGATGATTAAACTATGTATTTTTAGCTTGCATTGATCGCATCTCTTTCTAACTTCATCCAACTCTAGGATGTAACAAGGTAAGTTTTGAATATAGGAGTCCAATGCCACTGAGAGACTGCTCAATCTCATCATAATGTTAGCATCTAAACTTTGTTTATTGCCAAGTTTGATGCTAATCTTCACCTCTATGCATTCCAAAATGAAAGATATGACTAGATCTTGAGTGTGTTTGCTAATAGAGATACCTTCTACAATCATTGGTATATTCCCCAAGGCCTTCATTTTTAGTAGATTGCAAGAGTTTAAGAACTATTCTCCTTCATCCAATTGTTGATTAATGCTATCATTTTTTCATCTGATATTTTCTAGCCATATGTCAATTTCCTCTTCCTCTCCACTAGTGACTAACTTCAATGATTTGACTATATTGTTGTCCATTCCTTTAATCTATACTAAATTAGCATCAATTTCTCTCTAGAATGTTTGTTTTTCTTTGAGTCTCATTAACACTTTTTGAATCTTTTGTTGTGTACGATCTACCTTAGCATATGTAACCTTAACTTCCTAAAATAGGCTTGATGCTCATTCTTTCATGTATTTTATACATGCTTTCACCATCTTACCATAAGTTTGGCATTCTCCTATATCTTGAATGGTTTTTTCATCAAACATCTTCTTGGGATCTTTTCTAAAGGAATCGCTGCCCATTTATTAGATGCATGAAGAAAGGGCTCAAACTTGATACTTGAGTCGATTCTTAGCTCGTTTATCTCTCCTTGATTGTTCCATTAGGATAGTAGCTAACACTTGAAAATTATGCTTTCTTCCTTTGCGAGTGGTCTAGCCTAGATGCACTTTGGTTATGCTAAAATCAGCTTCATCTTCCTTTTTTATGTCCTTCTCTATGACTAGTTGTAAAATTTCAACAAATAAGTTTCCTAAGGTTGGATTCACTGAAAGTCTAGAAGCTATTCTAGTCTTCTTTACCTTTGTACCTTTATGCACTAAATCAGCTATGAGATCTTGATTTGGTGCTTCCAATTGGATCATCCATTTCTTCATTCATTCCAAAAATTGTTGTAACCAAGATGTTGAGATATTGGTAGGTGGGTCAATTACTGAAGGAACTTGTAAGACTATAGATGATAAATCCAAGTTTTGCACATTCTCTACAACTAGCACCTCTTGAGTTGCTTCTGACTTTCAGGAGACAATGAGCATGTAGGGGATGCTATGGATTGAATCATCTTATCCATGAATGATTATAGTAAAGCATTCATCTCGAGAGATTCATCTTATCATCTTTTGAATTGGTTTTAAAATTTTCTACTTGGGTTTTGATCTCTTCTTCCTAGTTATTGCATTGAGCGAGCTCACATGTTGAAACTAGATCAATTCCTTTATCTAGATCTTCACCATCATCTCCACATTGTGTGCTATGTAAAGAATCTAAAGAAGTACAGTGTAATGACCCCAAAATTGGGGTAAAACATTAGAAAAAATAATTAAATACTATATCTAATTTATCGAGTGGCTTTAGCAATAATGAATCTATCCTTTGTGAATTTAATTGAAATGTTCAATAGTAAATAAAATATAAATAATTATATAAATGTTATTGTAAATATTAGAGAAATAAAATAAATATTATTTTAATATATCATTATAATAAACATTAAATTATAATTAAGATAATCTTCAATTATAATAAATAAATAAATAAATATTATGACTTAAACGAAGATTATTGTAAAAATAAATTTATAAAGATGATTTATAAATTAAAAAAACATGACATATTATAAACACCAATGGAAGAGTCATATTTATAAATAAATAAACTTTATAACAAAACATTAATGAAGGGATATGGGTCACGACTAGTCCCTATGGCTATGACCTTTGGCTGAGCATGAATATTTAACCCAATCCACAATCGCTAAAGAAACCAGGAAGGTATGAAGGTAGAAACCGAGAAGGATAATAACAACTTGGTAGAAGCATACAAGACACTAACAACTAAAGAATTGGACATAACAGTTTTTGAGAAGAAGCTGATAGTCATACTTTTCCCACGTAGAATCAAGTACATTCTTAGATAACAACAAAGGAGTACTTTTAGAATAGCTACATAATAAATCATTGCTTACATAATTCTCAAGCATTCACTAATCCATTCCAGTAGTAAAGTTGAGCATAATCCATTGTCACTACAATAGTGGAGATAACAGAACCAAGCCAGAGGTTAAAAATGATGGAACTTAATAAATAATGAGTTAAAGGGGAGATTGCCATAAAAAATTATTATTCCTAATAGGAATCAAGGTAGAGATATAATATTTTTGAAGGTTAGTAAAACCAAATGGCTGAATGCATATTTAGATAGAATGAACATACCTAAGATAATTCATAAGCCTTAGGAGAAGTTTAATCTTCCCTAAGAAGGATGGATGTATCTAATCAATCATCCATAAGGCTTAATGAGAGTAATTGTGAAATGATGTCACTTAGTGTAGAGTTGTTCCATTATAGGAGCCCCAAGAGGCTCTCCCCTAGGAGCTAAATGATCAATCATAACCTCTCCTTAAGAAGGAAATAATAATTAGGATATAAGCCCAAATTTCTATATGCATGATGTTTTATAATTTCTTTTCTTTTTAAAATACTAAGTACTAACACTTGTATAGGATTAATAGCCAGGAAAGTGTGAGAATATTTTGAATTAAACAATTGGGACATATTAGTGGTATAACAACATCAATATTGCCATCCTAACGTCAACATCTATGCAAACTTATGAAAGAAGAACAAGGAAAATGATCATGAATGAAATGGCTAAAAAATTGAGAACTTTTACGGAACAAACTATTAAAACTCTCATAAGTCAAAATGAAAGGTTAGATCAATCCAATTAGGCCCTTCTAAAAGCTCTACAAAATATGGGGAATTCCATTAAGAACCTAAGGAATAACCCTTCCCATGGGAAAGATATGAGTTCAAATGAGCCGGATCTTAATGAATCATCATCGTCTAGAATTTTGAGACCTCCCTTCTTACCTAGAGAAGAAACTCAAAGGAAAGAGTAGGGAATAAACCAATCTATTAATAACATAGTAGAGAATGCAAAAGCCTATGCAAACCTTGAACCCAAAATTAGGGAACTTATAACATTTGTATAATTTTGTGAGGGACAAAAAGTACATGAGACACCTAAAAGAACAAGAAGACAACCAAACAAAGAGCTTAAACATAAGGTGAACAAAGTAATGCTACCCAATTTTGAGGGATTAGGAAAAATAATAGCCCATGCATGGCTCCAAAAATTAAACACATATTTTACTCTTAGCCCAATGACAGAGGAAGACAAGCTCCAATTTTCAATACTCCACTTGGAAGGAAAAACACACAAATGGTGGTACAATGGGCTTCTCTCCCTAGGACATCAACACATAAACTAATATCAAGAATTCTCCCTAAAACTTATCAAACAATTCAACCAAGTTAAGCCTGAATGGTACTTCAAATAATTGACTCATTTAAAGAAAAATGGAATAGTGGAAGAATTCTCTAATGAGTTCCAAAAACTTTCAGTCATGGTCCCAAACTTATCTCAAAAAAGGCTTACATATTTATTTGTTGAAGGCCTTAAGGATTCATTTAAAAACATAGTTAACCCATTAGAACCTCAAACGGTGGAAGAAGCCATTTAGAAGGATAGAAAGGCAGAATCTAATGTATCCAAAGAAAGATCTCAAACCTACCCTCATAAAATTCCACAAAAATAAGAAGGATCAAGAAAGGAAAGTAAAACATGTTACTTTTGCAAAGAATCATGGAATCTAGGACATTGATGGGGATGAGACCAAGTGCAAAGAACCAAGGACATTGATTGTGCTTCAAGTGCAAAGAACCATGGGGATGAGACCATCAATCTAAAAGAGGATAACTTTGTAGAATAGAAGAAATAAATATAGATGAGACACCAAACAAAAGAATAAAGATAGATGGAACAGAATTTGGAACCCTAGCCGTAGCCACCCAAGAGAGTGGAAAGAGACCCTTTTGAGTAAAAGGATTATTAAAGGGCCAAAAGCTGATTGTGTTAATAGATTTTGAAGCCTCACATAATTTCATCAGCAAGGATCTAGTAATAAAAAGAAGATTAAAAACACAAAAATATAAGGGCTTCAAGGCAGTAATGGGCAATGGTACCATTTGTCAATGCATGGAGATCATTCCCCAATTAGAAATTTCTTTAAACAACTACACCATAAGAGTAGATATTTTTGTTGTGAAGCTCCAAAATGACATCATCCTTGGAATGCCTTGGATTGACTCTTTAGGATGTTTCACTATTGATAATCCTAATCTAGAAGTATGTTTCAAACATGAAGGGAAAGATATAACTTTAAAAGGACTAATGAGATTATGCTTCTAGATTTGATTGCATATGGATTTGATCCATCATACATCTTTTGAATCCTTTTCATCCTTCTCTCATCTTGATGATGGATCACAGAGTGTGATCTGAAATGTTGATAATAAAAAAACATATGCAATCAAATCTAGAAGCATAATCTCATTAGTAATGGATTGTGAAATCTGATATTATTAATTTAAAAGGACTACTTGATGGATCACCCAAGGTAGTATCATGTAATAGAATAGGGTTCATTCTTAGACATGTCAATGAGATTGGATAGCCAAGTTTATGATTCTTGGTAAATTGCCCACTAATGAACCAATAGTACATGTTGATATACATCCCATCCTACAGCAACACAAGAGAATTTTTGAAAATATTCCCCCAAGAATACCACCCAAAAGAGGTTTTAAGCATTCCATAGAATTAGAGGAAGGAGCCAAACCTTGTATAAGTACCCCTTATAGGCATCCTCATAAATACAAAGAGGAAATTGAGAAAACTATTAAAGAATGTTTAGAAATGAGACAAATTCAACCTAGCAGTATTCCATTTGCATCCTTGGAAGTCCTCATTAAAAAAAGGATGGAACTATGAGGATGTGTATTGGTTATAGGGCCTTAAATAAGAAAACCATTAAGAATAGGTATCCCATTCCCAAAATAGATGAATTAATGGATGAACTACATGGTGCCTGTTATTTTTCAAAGATTGATCTAAGATCAGGATACTACCAAATCTGAATGAGGAAGAAAGAGATTCCAAAGATATCATTTACATGTCATTATGGATATTTTGAATTTTTACTACTTCCTTTTGGCCTTACCAATGCTCCAATCACCTTTTAATCATGCATGAACCATATTTTTAGGCAACAATTAAGGAAATTCCTCCTCATATTTTTTTATGATATACTTATTTATAGCAAGACAGGGGAAGAACATTTGCAGAAGGAGTAAGTATTGATGAAGAAAAGGTCAAGACTATTAAAGGGTGGCCAAAGCCAAAAACCTTAACTCAACTTCGATATTTTGTGAGACTGTGCAATTATTATAGGCAATTTGTTAAAGGGTTCTCTATGATTGTAGCCCCCCTTATAATATTTGACTAGGAAAGGTTCTTTCTCCTAGAATGAGAAGGCTCAACAAGAATTTGAGCAATTGAAATAAATAATGTGTTCATTCCTTGGTTTAGTCATTCCAGACTTTACGATGCCTTTCAAACTACAATGTGATGCACTAGGAGAAGGAATTGAGGCAATTCTTATGCAAAGGGAACACCCCATAGCATTTGAAAGTTGCAAAATCATAGAAGTAGAAAAACACTATTCCATATCCAATAAAGAAATGCTAGCCATAATGCATGCCTAAGCCAAATTTTGGCAATATCTAGTTTGAGGAAAGTTCATTGTTAAGACAGATCACAACAGCCTATGCTTCTTCCTAAGCCAAAAAGATCTTAATGATTTACAACAAAAATGGGTGAGTAGAATTCAAGCATATGACTTTGATATAGAATATGTTAAAGGAGTGAATAATGAAGTTGCAGATGCTCTCTCTAGATACCCCCACATCAATATGGTTACTAGTATTGCAGGGAATTGGGAAAAATATATGATTGTAGAGTATGTAAAAAGTCCCAAGGCTAATGAAATATTAGAAGGGGAGAATCCAAATGAAGATTTCAAAACACACAATGATATTATATTTTATAAAGGAAGAATATTTCTAACTTTGAAATCAAAGGTCAAAGTTACAATCTTACAAGAGTATTATGATAACCCTTTGTCTGGCCATCAAGGTATTTTAAGGCATACAAACAAGAGATAAATTCTCATGGAAGAGTCTAGAGAAAGATGTCTAGAGATATGTACAAGAATGCATGACTTGCCATCAAAACAAGGAAGAACATACACACCCTACAAGACTGTTACAACCATTACCCATCCTGAATAAAAAATGGGAGAGCATTTCAATGGATTTCATAACTGCTTTAACAAAAGTTCAAGGAAAGAATAATATCTATGTAGTAGTGGATAGACTCACCAAATATGCTCATTTCTTTCCTGTTAGTACTAAATCATCAACACATCAGATAGTCAAACTATTCTTTAGAGAAGTTTTCAGACTCCATGGACTTCCACAAATAATCAATGATCATGATAGCAAGTTCATCAAACAATTCTAGCAAGAGCTATTTAGACTAGTAGGGACTAGTTTAACCCCGAGCACAAGCTACCACCCCTATATGGATGGAAAAACCAAAATAGTAAATAAGTGGTTAGAAGGATATTTGAGGAACTATATAATAGGATAGTAGAAAGCATGGAGCAGATGGCTACACTTAGGTGCGTTTAGCTATAATACAACCCATCATATGTCCAATAAATGACCCATTTCAAAGCTTTATATGGGTATGAGACACATTTGTGAACTTAACCCTACAAGGAAGTCAAGTACCAAGTGCACAAGACTTTGTACAATAAAGCATAGATATCTTGAAGACTCTAAAAAAATCTACAATAGGCCCAAAATCAACAAAAGCTCTATGCTGATATAAAGCACATTGAAAGAACATTTGAAGTCGGGGATTTTGTTTTCCTAAGATTACAACCATACAAGCAAACATCAATTAAGAAAAATGGAGTTGAAAAATTAAGATTGTGATTCTATGGGTCATATTAAATAATAAGGAAGATTGGAAAAGTAGCATACGAAATACAACTACCTAAAGGTATTAGGATCCATAATATATTTCATGTCTCCAAGCTTAAAAAGGTACTGGGGGAAATTAATAGAACCCTATACAAAATTACCACCACTAGACGATGAAGGTCACCTTGTTTTGGAACCTGAGGTTATTCTAGACACCAAGAAGAAGAAATTGATAAATAGAACAATCAATCAATATTTGGTCCAATGGAAAAATCTTCCCGAGGATGATGCCACTTGGGAAAGGGAAGATAACATTAAGTTTCTTGAGTGCAAGAAAAATTGAGCAGGAGGGACTGTAATGACCCAAAAATTAGGGTAAAACATTTGAAATAAAATTAAATACTATATCTAATTTATCAAGTGGCTTTAGCAATAATAAGTCTATCCTTTGTGAATTTAATTGAAATGATCTTCAATAGTAAATAAATAATAAATAATTAGATATCTATTATTTTAAATATTAGAGAAAATGACATAAATATTATTGTAATATATCATTATAACTATAATTAAGATAATCTTCAATTATAATAAATAAATAAATAAATATTGTGAATTAAACAACGTTATTGTAAAAATAATTTTGTAAAGATGATTTATAAATAAACAAAGCATGACATATTATAAACATCAACAAAAGAGTCATCTTTATAAATAAATAAACTTTATTACAAAACATTAATGAAGGGATATGGGTCATGAGCATTGGTTAAGCATGAATATTTAACCCAATCCACAACTATTGAAGAAACCAGGAAGGTCCAGAGGTAGAAATCAAGAAGGATAATAACAACCTAGTGGAAGCATACAAGACACCGATGACTGAAGGATTAGACATAACAATTGAAAAGAAGAAGCCATTAGTCATACTTATCCCACATTGAATTCAGTTACATTCTTGAAGAACAGAAAATGAGGACTTGCAGAATGGCTACATAACAAATTATTTCTTATAGAATTCTCAGGCATTCACTAATCCATTCCAACAACAAAGTCAAGCATAATCCATTGTCACTGCAATAGTGGAGATAAGAGAACTAACCTAAAGGCTAAAGATGATGGAACTTAAGAAACATTGAGTTAAAGAGGAGATTTGCATAAAAAATTATAAAATTCCTAATAGGAATCAAGGCAGAGATATAATATCTTTGAAGGTCAATAAAACCAAATGGTTGTCAGATAGAATGGACATACCTAAGGTAGTTCATAGGGCTTAGGAGAAGAGTAATCTTCCCTAAGAAGGATGGATGTATTTGATAAATCATCCATAAGGCTTAACAAGAGGAATTGTGAAAGGATGTCACTTAGTGGAGAGTTGTTCCATTATAGGAGCCCTAGGAGGCCTTCCCTCAGACCTAAGTGATCGATCAGGACCTCTCCTTAAGAAGGAAGTAGTAATTATGATATAAGCTCAAATTTCTACATGCATTATGTTTTATAATTTATTTTCATTTTAAAGTACTAAGTACTAACACTTGTATAGGATTAATAGCCAAGAAAGAGTGAGAATATTTTGAATTAAACAACTAAGACATTACATAGGGACAAAATATGGAATAGCTGAAACTGATGTACCTTCTTGGGAATTATTATTTTTCTTTGCACTGCCTCTTCCTATAGATCTAGTAGTTGTGACTTCTTTAACTTTATTCTTTAACTAGTTCTTAGTTTGTTCAATCACAAAGAAGGTTCTTTCCTTGAGGTCTTTCAGTTCTAGCAGAGTCTAATTAATGTATGGCAATTCTAACAGTTGTATTTGGTCAAAGAAGAAAGGATCAATTAAGCTTGACCCATCCTCTTTTATGCCTATCACATCCCATCCCATTTTGTAATCAATGATTTGTTATACCATGAATCTCATCTAGTCCCTTCTTCTCACCTTAAAGTCATTTTCACAGTTGATGCTAGGAAATCATTCACTGTCTATGATGTTCATTCCCTCAAACACGACCAAAACACTGTATTTGAGTATCTATTCAAATCATTGGTACTACTGTGTGGCTTGTTTACTCAACACTTGAATAGTTCTTTGTCAACATCTTTGAGGCAGTGTGTTGATCCACTCATTCACTAAGTCTATGTCTCTGTGTTTTGTCTTATATAAACTATAGAAAAGACAATCTAGCATCAATGTGATGGGTGTGGCTCTTTAACGTATTTTATCAAATAGTTGGCAAGATGAACGTACATCCTTTACCAATTCTAATGATGGAACAAATGATAATTTTGACTTGCTTCAATGCTTTGTACAAGCTCATGCCCATGAAGATTTGTTCTTTAATCAAAATTTTCACTATTGAATTCACATTGATCTACGTTTTTGGTTTCTCTTCTAACATGATGAGCTTACTTAGGATCATCGAGACCTTCTACTGCTTGATGTGTCTTTAGAAATTGCATCAATGGTTAAGGCAAAATTTCGATGTGAAATTATACTAAGTAACTATTTCTGGAAGCTTATGTACTTGCTGCATTTTCTCAAATGGTTGGCATGCCACATATGAATTTCCTGTCTATTTCACATTGCAAGTCTATCAATTGGTATTTGGTATACTGAACCTTCATCAAGCATTTCATCATATAGTTGGATTCCTTTTCTTCTTTAATGTCATTCCATTGTGAATCTTAGGAGTTGATATTGGTGTTCGCAGAAGCCATCAAATAGTGATAATTATAGCATCTCATAGGTATATGTGTGTGATATCTCCATAACTAATCTGCAAGTGCCAAGCAATGCTTATAATATACCTTTTAAGAATTACACCTCTCAAGATAGAACCAATCTTTTGATTATATCTGTGAACTTTATTTCCAGCCGATGGTTGTTTTAAAGTTGGAATTTGGGTTGGACAGTTTGGATTAAGATTAGGGCAAAGAGTTTGAGTACATAGTCAGAGATGATTTTAGTATGTGGTGAGAGAAAAAAAATTAGCGCGTAGAGAGAGATAGCCAAATCCAAACTTCTCTCTAGAAGTTTTAGTATGTGGAGGGAGGTAGTACATAGAGAGAGGTGGAGTTGGTACAAGGAGAGAGAAACTCTTAGGAT
This sequence comes from Cupressus sempervirens, assembly GCA_028749045.1. Lineage (NCBI taxonomy): Eukaryota > Viridiplantae > Streptophyta > Pinopsida > Cupressales > Cupressaceae > Cupressus > Cupressus sempervirens. The sequence goes on from CM053792.1 coordinate 286,530,259, forward strand.
GGGGAGAGAGGTAGTACGTAGAAAGCGAAAAAATTTGAATAGTGGGGAATTTCTCTCTCTCTCTCTCTCTCTCTCTCTCTCTCTCTCTCTCTCTCTCTCTCTCTCTCTCTCTCTCTCCCTCCATCTCTCTACCTCTGAAATTAATTTAACTCTTTCACTAAAATATCTGAGTAACAATAATGTTTGAGAGAACTATTGCTTCAAGATTTTTTGGTTGTAATGATAAATTAATCAGAAGAAGATGGTTGTAGCTTTTAAATTGGAATCATTTTTTTTTCATAAAATCATTTTTTTCCTTACTCTTTTAGAAGGAACTAATAAGATTCTAAGTAAATAGTTTTTAATTTATTTTAATAAATGTAACAAAAAAAAATCAAATTATAGAAACAAGTTTAAACCCTAAAAATTCTTTAATTTTATTTCACAATATTTCATTTTATTCTATTGAACTTAATGATTCCTTAAGTGGGAGGTAGTTTGAACAAAGTTTAGATTTTAACAAATCTATCAAACCTCCTAATGAACTTGTAAAGGCTGAATTTTCACAATGTTGCCACATAGGCCAAATTCCATATTTTTGGAAAAGTCAAAAGTCAAACATTGTATTTTCACAATGTTGCCACATAGGCCAAATTCCATATATTTTGGAAAAGTCAAAAGTCAAACATTGTCAAAACTTTTGACTAGTCAGCAAAAAGGATTACTTTTCTAAGTAATACTATTTTAGATGAGTAATTACACATGAATTTGACCTACATGTTGAATTGTTGAATATAGCAACAAAGTAAAACTCAAATGCCAACCGAATGGTCACACACCAAAAGTCATCACATGAGTAAGAATATAATCAATTACATTGAAGAAGTGGACAAAAGATAAATAGTTCTCATATAAAATTGGATTAGAAAAAGTTTAGTTTTACAACTAAAACTATCAACAGATAAGGAATACCTTTGATTCCAAGAAAAATATAATGTCTACTATCTGTCAGTTTCCAATAGCATCACAATGGAAGAGGTTTCCTTAATCAATTATAGGATTCTAACCAACATATCTGCATAATGACTTAAGAGATTCTAACTATCATGTCACATTATTCAAAGATAAAATGTTAGACCAAATCATAAAATCTATATCAATTAACCCAGAAATAAATAACAATATATTTATCCCATACCTCTATGCTAAAATGCATAGAACATAAGGAACTATAAGGGAGGTCCTTTATGAAAGAAACTATGACACCTATTTACAAAAGTTAAAAGGGCAAGAATATTGTGGGAGTGCATTTCAAACCTACCATGAAGAAATTACACTTCTCCAGAATCCTTCTTGACATGAAGGATTCCTAGCCCAACTAGAGGAAGTCTAAACAAGTAAAATTGATTGAAGTAATGATATATGTGCTACATGATACATTCATATTCTACTATCATTGTAACATATTGTAGTCTTCAAACTCATAGCTTGTAAATCCAATTCCATTTAAGATTCTCACACAATGCATATCATGATTTGCATGTGTACTCTACACATATTTTGAAATGCAATCATTTTCTTAACTAGCTAAACGTGCCAAGTTCATAATACTACCAATATTTCTTCTAGTGATTCAATATTTCAATATGCCATTTACATCAAGAAAGATATATATGTATGGAAGAATATCAAAACATCTTCTTTTGAAACTTTTCAATGTATAAGTATCCCATTATGAACTCACACGAAAGACACAAGGATGCAAGAAATATCATAAGAAACAATTATTTTGTTTGATACAATTTCTAATAAATGAATTGACTCTCTAGCATACTAAACATAGTAATGATAAAATAATCATACTCTTCTTTGCTAAAGACATCACTTAATTTCAATAAGTGGAATGAGCACTAGGACAATCCATTCTATTATGATAGTTATTTTTGTACTCAATCTCACATAATAATTGTTGAGCTATCTTGGTCTCTAAAAATACTATGGTCACAAATAGTGCTAATGTCATGATATGCCAATAGCTTAAGTTCAGAAAATCAAGTATCATTCTCATGTGCATTATGATGTTAATTTGTACTAACTTCCATTTCAAGATCTCAACTACAATAAAATTGTAAGTCTCATCCTTTACTTGAAAGAAAAATTTTGTCAATCAGAAACTATCTTCAAGATCATAGCACCTAATTTAATCCAATCACTAAAGCTTTAAATGCTATTTGTAAAAATATTTCCTTATAAATCATAAGATTTTTTGTGTTAAAAGCAAGAACTTTATAGTCTACGATTTTCTTTTCTAAAAGCTTTAAACACTATTTGTAAAAATATTTCTTTATAGATCATAAGATTGTTTGTGTTAAAAGTAAGAACTTTATAGTGTATGGTTTTCCCTTCTAAAAGCTTTAAACACAATTTGTGAAAATATTTTTTAATAAATCATATCATTGTTTGTGTTAAAAGCAAGAGCTTTATAGTCTCTGATTTTCCCTTCTAAATACAAGAATGAAAAATATAAATAAAAACTAATGATAATTAGAATGAGGTGAACAATTAAAATATAACGCACCTTCACATACACCCACCATAATTAGAAGGGTTGTAGAGTAACTGTAGACGCTCCATTAAAGTATAACCCTTATTTATAAATATTAGAATTGTAGTCAAACTCACATACACCCACCATAATTAGAAGGGTTGTAGAGTAACTGTAGACGCTCCATTAAAGTATAACCCTTATTTATAAATATTAGAATTGTAGTCAAACTAAAAACTGACAAAGTTTCTTTACTCTAAACTTATGCAGTAACCCAACCCAAATTAAGAGATTGAAAATTTAATAGCCCACTGAAAAATATGAAGGATGCTTCAACCATTCTTCTATATCCGAGCATAATGCATTTTGTTTTGTTTTAGTCACCATATACTTGTCTGTACATATTATTTAAAACATTGAAGACTGAACTCCAAACACAACATAATACATATATAGAATATGCGTAAAGATCCAAATTCCAAACATGAATGGCAGACAGAGTATGACATATATGAAAGCGCTTCCAACAGGCACAGTAAGTAACGAAAAGTCTAAACTCCGGCGACGCAATGCAACCCCCGTCATCATTTTTGCAGCCATCATTCCAAGGGTTGCAATATCCATTGTAATAACCGCTGCTATTCCCTTGAGGAGGGACGAAACTATTCGTATCTGCTTAATTACAGCAAACAATATTATATATTATATATTTATATTGATCAGACTGAATGCATCTACTAAATTAGTAAGAGGATAAATATTGATGATCAGAATGCATTTTACCGCACGCAAAAGCAGCAGATGCCAACACCAACAGCAAAAAGAAGATTATTTATTTATGATAATATACAAATTAGTCTTAGAATTTTTATAATAGTTGGTAAAATAAAGTTGAACACTTTTGAACCAAGTGATAAGAAATTGGATACTCAAAACCTACAGCATAGATTTAAAAGAAAAAATCTAAAAGTGATTTTTGCATTGTGTTTTTGGGTTTGTTTGATTGTGCTCCATTTTGGATATTAGATTTTAGAATGAGTATCAGATATAGGTAAGTTTTTTTTGTATTTTTTGATGATTTCAATGAATATTAATATAATTAGTTATTTTAAATAGAATTTTTTAAAAATTAGGTTTTTTAATAGAATTTGTTAAAAATTATGTTTTTTTAATAGAAATGTTGAAATTTAGGTTTTTTTTTAAAGAAATTATGTTTTAGAAATTAATAGGTATGGCTGACCCAAATGATGATATTGAGCTAGGAAATAATGTTTCTTGTAATCCTCTACCAAATGATCCAGTACCACCTCAAAACTGCCCACCAAACGATTCCCTATCCCCTCAAAATCTTCCTCGAATTGAAGATTTAATATGTGCAAATCTTATCGAATTGAGGGTTTTGCAAACCACATATAATAATATACCTACATTGGTTCCCATGTTATCCATGTTAAACACCATAGTGGATAATATTGAAACACTTACCAATGAAAAAAATGTTGTTCTTCACTAGCATAAGCAAATGCATGCCATGTTTGATGATGGGTTGGACTATGATGAGGTTGCGGCCCTAAATATAACTAAAGATGGTATCATTAGACTTTTTTGCAGACCCAAAAACTAGTAAACTAGTAGATCACACAAAGCTCAAATTATCAATTAAATGGTGCACAAATGAGGCGATGTGTGCAAACTTTTGGGATCATTTGTGGATTGTTTTTGACAACCCTCCACACAACAATTTAGAGGTGTCATTTTATTTCATCAAAAAATTATATGCTGAACTTGTGTTGCACTTCAAGGTGAACTATTAGAGCATGAGGCCCAACATGGGTGTAGGAGGAGGAGCTCCTTAGTATAGCCCCTTTTCCCAACAGAAGAAAGCTAACACTTTTGTCCACCCTACTGATGTCTCTCCCCCTCCTCTAGTGCAGCATCTTGATAGCATTGCAAAGGCTAGCTCTTAGAATATTAGAGTCGTCCATAGATTGAGTAGAGTATTGATATCCTAGGCTAGGTCAGTGTTGCCTCCCCATGTTGATGATGCTAACACGAGTTCATCATTGGCGATCTCAACACATGTTTGTGTGCCCCATACTTGCACAATGTGCAAGAATATTTGTCTAGGTCCCATAGGTGATCTTTCTCAGTATCTACATTAGATAGGTGTATAGAGGCTACACACCCTAATGCGAGAGACGAGGGGCATGCAGAGGCATGGAATCCTTCTGTGTTGCTATGTGTATACATTTTTTTGTTATGACATATGTGATTTAAAGTTAATCTTTATAATAGAGTAATTTTAACCCATGCTGACTTATACATATATGTGATCTTCATTCATTGATGACTGAGGAGGATCTCAGACAGGTTGATAATGTCACACTCTCAGCTACCTATTCTAGCCTTAAGACATCTATGGTACATTAAGTTGTGTTCTTATTATTTTTCTATTTGATATTGAAGCATATATGGTTTCTAATCTTTCTTTTCTCTTGTAGGTATCACCTGTCAGTGGGGGGCAGAGTGTAGGGGGCGAGGCACAACTCATTGACAAGGGAAAGGTAATTAAGTGCTTTTAAAGTGATTAAATATTGATGCATTCTTGTAAAATATTTGTGGTGATGAAATTTGATTACATTATTTATTGTATAGGGCATGGCTACTAGTGATGAGTCCAAGCAAATTCTGCAGCATTTCCATTTCTAGTGAGAGCCCCATCGTATTTTTATGTATCATTTATTTATTATTTTCCTTATTTTCATAAACAAATTCAAAATTAATTTCCGTGATATTAACAACTAGTCTTTTGTATCTCATAGGAAACACATAGTGCATAGGAGGCTGGACATCAGAGTTTTGTATCTTTCCTCACACAGCCATTATATCTAGAAGAGGAGGTGACAAAGGTAAGTTGTAGTTTGAATTCTTGATTATATGATATAAATTTAGTATGCTATGAATTATAATAGTTTAAGTTTTAGATTCATCTAACAAAAATACTTGAGCACATACAGGCCACAATCCATGAGATTCAAGCATTTCTGAGGACATATGAGAGGACTCCTGACTAGCACAAGAGGTCAATGAGAGAGGTATTTATGATGAGATTTTAATACTATAAATATTCATATAAAAAAAGGGTCATTATGAATTTGATTAATTCATGTTAGATACATAGAATTATATAAATTTAGTAGTCTAACTTTGGGTTTTCCTTTTTTGTTTGTGTAAGAGGCATCTGATCCACCTAGTGCAGCAAAGAGGCTACATTTTGATCATCCACTAGTAGCATAGGATAGTATAGTTTTCATAGGATACATCATGAGACATTTTGAGATGACATAAATGTGACATTGTAGACAAAAACATTGATATTATACACATTCTGATGGCATGATCAGCCACATTTTATATATGAATCTATGTATTTTGATATATATTTGCATAATTTTTCTATGGATACATGAAATTTGATATATATTTGTGTAACTTGACTATGGATACATGTATTTTGATATATATTTTTTTCATTTATGTGCACAATGATAAACATATTAATTTAGTATAGTATTGTTCAATTTATCATGGATCATGTGTATTGTTCATGTTTTGGAATATCATTCATTTTGATCATATTTTTTATATTCAATTCAAATGCAATAATTTGTGAACATTTTGACAACCTTTAATATCAAATTTTGGTGCAATTTTTAAATTGAAATTATCTCTACAATACCTTAAGATGTCACTATGGTTCACTTGCCCAAACACAGTTATAGCACCTTGGAGACTCTTCACTATGAGGTGGTTGTGAACGCTGGAGACTCTTTGTTGCTAGAACAAGGGTTTTACTTGGGTTCATCCGCCCATCCAAAGCTAATGGCACTGACAATTCAATGCCAAGATTAGCGATTTCAAAGGTATGCAGTCATGCACGTATGAATTGAGGCACACTGTAGGCATCACGTGAGATCATTGGATCGCATCTAAACGTAATGTGATATCTTAGAAATGAGATAGGTTATTGTAGGCCTTGACATGACTATCTTGTAGCATTTGACATTTCACCGATAGTCCCAACGAGCTTCGAGTTATGACCCTCAGAAGATCAACCTCCAAACTTACTTAGAGCACCTTGGAGACTCTTCGATATAGGGTGGTCATCAATGTTGAAAGCTTTCCACATCTAGAAAAATGGTGTCAATAGAGTTCACCCACCTATTTGGAGCTGATGGCACTGATGATTCGATGCCAAGATCAATGGTTTCAAAGTTATGTAGTGATGTACCATAAACTGAGGCACATTGTGAGTTTTAATACATCAAGCAATATAGTTGTGCTGAATCCAAAAGGAATGTGATCTCTTAGAAATGAGATAAGTTATTTTAGGCCTCAGCATAACCATCCTATAGCACTCAATATTTCACCAATAGCCCCCACGAGCTTCGAGTTACGACCCTCAGAAGATCGAGCTTGAAACGCACTTAGAGCACCTTGAAGACACTTCGGTATGGGTTGGCTGCGAATGTTAGAGGCTCTCCATAGCTTAAAAAAAAGTGTTATTAGGGTTCACCCACCCATTTAGAGCTAATGGTGCTACTGATTTGATGCCAAGATTAGTGATTTCAAAGTTACAAAGTGATGTACCAATAAACAGAGGTACATTGTAATTTTTGGCATCTAGCAAGATCATTGTGCCAAATCCAAATGGAATGTGATCTATCATAAATGAGATAAGTTATTATAGGTCTTGGAATGAATTTATCATAGAATTCAATGTTTCATTAATATCCCCCACGAGCTCTAAGTTATGACCCTCGGAAGGTCAACCTTAAAATGCACTTAGAGCACCTTGGAGACTCTTCGATACGAGGTGTCTACAAATGTTGGAGGCTCTCTGTGGCCAAGAAAAGGGTGTTACTAGGGTTTACCTACCCATATGAAGCTAATGACATTGAAGATTCAATGCCAAAATCAATGGTTTCAAAGTTACATAGTGATGCACCTATAAACTAAGGCATAATGTGAGTTTTGGCATCGAGCAAGATTGTTGTGCCAAATCCAAATGGAATTTGATCTCTCAAAAATGATATAGGTTTTAGGCCTCAGCATGACTAACTTTTAGTATTTGACATTTCACCAATAGCTCCAATAAGCTCCAAGTTATGACCCTCAGAGGATCGACCTTGAAACACACTTAGAGAACCTTGCAGACTCTTTAGTACAGGGTGGCTGCAATCAATGGAGGCTCCTTGGAGCCAAAATAAGGGTGTCATTAGGGTTATTGTTAAGTAAAAACATCATTTTTTTAACCTCCCTCAAGTTTTTGGCACTAGGCACAGTGCAAGTTTGGTCTTAGTATGTATTAAAATCATCATGTTTTAGGTCCCTCCACATTAATTACATTAAGTAAAAACATCTTTGTTTCTTACATTAAATCAAAAAGTTTACATTTACAATATCTTAAGTGTTTTATCATTATTACATCAATTCACAACTATCAAAAATAGCAGTGTCAAAAATCGTAGTGTAAAAAATAGAATAATTGTTTTTTCATTCTACTCCTTATTTAGTTTTTAATCTTCATGTATGGCTAATTTTCATGATGTACCTATATTCCAATATCATAAAATTATTGAACAAGATAATCATCGTTTCACCGAATCATTATGAACAAAAGAACATAAGAAGTAAATATACATAGTTGAGTGTTCTTGTAGGGTCCTCTCTTTATTTTAGGGTCTCCAATAGAGCTTCATGATCAGCATTAGTAATAGTAAAAAGTCATTTTACTTTTGGTCTTCCTTGATGCTTCAACAATTCCACATTTGTTCCTATAATAAGATGTGAATATGTGAGAATTGTTTTGTGCTTCCGATAGTCTTTGAATGCAAGATTTCTATTCCTTCTAAGCATGTATGTCCACAACCATGTTCCAATAACAACAACTAAACCAGTAGGATATGTGAGTCCATCATCATCTATGATTGGACGTGCAAGAATTTTCTTGCCTCTTACACAATATGCTAACCAATAATTTGATTTCTTGTCATTCCCTTGTGGTGCAACCAATGCAAAGACATGTCCTGATTGAAGAAGATCTGATAGATGGTTATGCTCAAGTGAACATTCCATGTAATCATTTTTGATAGAGGGTGTGATAGAAAATGAAGTAAGATAATGTGGAGCCCATGTATCCACCCACTCACTCAACTCACAGTGATCCCAATCACACTGAAAATAACTAGGGAAAAAGAAAGCTAGTTGTCATGTCCAAATGGTCTATGTATTAGAATCAAAGCTTCAAAATGAACACATTTTTATGAGTCTCTAAAAGTAGCACAATATGATCTATCACCTATGGACCCTTCCTCAACCAACCAAAAGAATATTTGTACTTTTGAATCAAGATTCTCTCATTTGATAATGTTGAACTACACCAATAATTAATGCTACAAGCATAAGAAGCTTTTCTCCTAAAATCTTCAATTGCTCCTTAACTAGATCTCTCTTTACACATGCCTCTACTCCATCATGTTCCCCTTTCTCATGGCCAAACTCAAAAAAACTCCGAATATGAGGCAACCCCCTCTCTATGTGCATCCTAAACAACCAATAAAACAAGAGAGAATTCTTCAATTAACTTATACAATTATCTAACGAAATGATATTTCTATCCATAGCAATTTCATGCTCTTGTAAGAAATCAAAATAATTCTTAAAGCAATGTTGCACAAACTCATGAGAGTGAGATCTATCATCACTCATGTAAAAATGGTACTCTCTAATAATCCTCTGATTATCTTCCACACTATCAAGAGCATGTCTATGTGTTATGTGGACAAAAATAGAAATCTGAATGGAGTTTTAATACTTAGATTGTGTCTCATTTTGGGGCTCCAATGTATAGATCTCTACAAAGTTAATAATTAATATAATAGTGTCAAAGGGAAAAGTCTTCTTACACATTATAAATTGTTGATCCAACCACTGAGACCTATGACTATGCCTTGCATACTTGTAGAAAAAATTTGTCTTGAAATTTGAAATAAAACTAGCCACATTGATTTCTTTTGTAACCAATTCACATCTAGATCCTTCACCTCCACTCTTTAATGTGTATTTCACCATTTCATATACCATTTTTTTTTTTTTTTACTATTATCCTCCCAATATCTTGTTCACACCCCTCATGGAAACATGTGTCAAACTTGGATAAGTTACCACATTCTGAACACTTCTCATTTAAGCAAGCATTTCTATAAATGAAACAATCATCAACTCTACGACATAAAAATCGATCTAGCAAGTCTCTAGATGATTTTGGAAGCCCACTAGCACCACAATTCTCCAATATTTCTTTACTATGCAAAGCAGAATGGATGGAGCATAATAGTTCACGGTGCATAAAAACTCTACATGATATTTGCCACAACATGTATTTTGAATTTTAAGTGGCACAGAATAAAATGGCTTCAAAAACTCAAAAGCCCTTTGTGATATATATAGTTTTGGATGACTCTCTCTAAATTCTTTGAACAACATATTTTGACTTACCTCCAAATAATGTTTAGAATGTGGCATGTGGTCTTTGATGCAAATTTTCAACTTCAACATGTCTTTAGCATTGGGTGATACTCTTGAGCTATAATGTGAAAACTGTGTAATTTCTTACTTCACATCATCAAATAGCTTCTTATCAAATGTGGAAGTCTCCCACCAAAAGTCCATGTTTCATTTTGAAGAGGATCATCAATTCTCTCTCATTTACTAAGTGTTCTTCTCAAAGTAGTATGATTTAGGTTCAATTTGATACAATTTTTCCTAATATATCTACTCTTTCTCAAATGATGACTTACCAAAGAGGTTGTAATAACCCTTCGAGAAACTCCTTTATCCTTCTCCCTACTATTTTTCTCAATGCTATTGAGAGCACTAAAAATATTCCTTGCAATAATGACATTTCTTACCAATTTTTTATTGACACAGATCTTCAATTTGGAAAGCATTGGTCTCATCTTTTGCATCTTTAATAAGTACATATAAAGTTGGTATTGCTCTACCACTATCTTGTTGCCAAAAAAAATCTTATATAGTCTTGAAGCCTATAATTGAATGTTTCTTTGTGATTTAGGAGATATGTAATGTTCCTATGCATTTTAATTTTTGACATGATCAATTATGGCATTTATATTATGAACTTGTAAATTTTCATTCTCCAAATTTTCAATCCTGACTTTATCATTATCAATTGGTACATTTTCATTCCCCAACTGTACATATTCATTATCTAATTCTATGATTTCACCTTTGATCAATACATTATCAACTTGATTCATTTTTATCATACCTTGTCTCTTCTTTCAATGATTTACCTTGTCCCTTTCCCTATATGCTACAATGTCTTCATTCAATACCTTTTTTTTTTTTCATTTATCTATTTGACAACTACAGTGCCCCATTCAAACAACAATATCAGACACCTAATCATACATTATAATGAATTTTTTGATCATATGGGCCCTAAGCAATCATTTTTCTCCAAACCTATAAAAATGGCCCCCAAAAGACATGATTGTCAGGTCTACAGTGATAGAGAATATATTGGAGAAAGTACGCCAATATTTCAAGTACCTGATCCCATATTGGGTATCCGATATTATCAGGTATCCAATTCAAGATCAGATACCTAGTGATAGAGAATATTTTGGAAAAAGCATGCCAGTATTTCAAGTACTCGATCCCATATCAAGTATTCGATATTATTGGGTACTCGAAATGGTTGCCCAAATTTTGGAGGGAAGTCAAATTTTGGCAAGTATGGGCAATGTAAACAAAATTGTATATTATTATTTATTAGTATTTTATTAAATATAATATTACTATAATTATTATTATGATTATTATTATAAAATATAATATAGTAATATATATGATTATTATTATTATTATCAAATATAATATATTAATATAGCGTATGTGCATGATTCTGGTCAACCAAACTATACTCTTAAGTAGCAATAAAAAATTAAAAAATCAGGGTTATGTCAATTTGACGTGCAATTTTCTACTTGTTATTAACTTTATATCAAAAAGTTGAGAGAAAGTAATCTCTAGCAAATTGAATCTAGTTTCTCAACTACTAGGACTTATCTCAAAAAAAATAAAAATTGATCTGTCAAAATTTTGAATTTTAATGCAATATTACAAAAATTTTGGAACAAAAATAAGAAGTGGACATATGTCTAACCACCTTAATAAAAAGCAAATGACAATATTTTTTAATAATATTATAGATATAAGTAGTAGACTCATACCTAGATGTGACACATATTTTTTGGTATTTTTATTCTTAATAAATAATTAATAATTATTTTTTTACTTTAGTATTTTTAGAATTAAAAAACCCTTGTGTCTAACCACCTTAACTAATTCAAAACTCTGCAATATTCAACTTTTCATTTTTTTTTCCTTATAGTAGAAGAAACATAGAATGTGATGTATCTTTTATATTTAAAAAATATTGTACCATTTGAAAGTTATAGTTATTTTTCAAGTAGTGTGTCAATCAGCACTTTATACATAACTCCATTAGAAAATAAGTAATAAATTACTTACTAAGCTCATAATTTGACAAACCTTACATTATGGAAAGATAAAAAAATTCTTAAGAAACCCTTTTCATTTCATCAAATTTTGGTGGAAAAAAAAGTCGTCAGCTACATGTTTGGAGTAAAAATCAAATAAAAATAGGCAGAAAAACACACTTTTACGATGTTTTTAAATTTGACCATATAGGTTTGGTATCAAAAGATATAGTAGACCTTATAACAATATTAATTGTTTCCATTTAGTATTAGGGTGGGTGGAAAAAAGTTGGAATAGATTTTGAAATGGTTTGATATATTTCAGAACTACAAATTTTTTAGATCGCCACTTTTTGCCACACCGTGATCCTGCACATACCCTATATATGATTATTACTATTATATAGTCATATATTATAATTATTATTATATTTAATAGTCACATATTATGATTATTATAATATTTAATATATAGGCATATACTAAAATTATTATATAAATATAGTAATGTATTATTATTATTATTATTATAATATAGTTATGGGGTCATAGGCTAGGGTAATTCATCTATAATTGAAAAAGTTATCATTAAAAATATAGAGCAACAAATGATCTTGTTTAGAACACAAATATTATTTATTAATCTCATAAGGGTTATGTACAGTGAGACGTCCACCAAAATTATTGAATTTTCTAGTGGTTCACTTATACAACATTTATTTGGTTTGTATGAATGGGTCGAAAGGGGTCATAGGATAACCTATGACTACTTTTGACGCATTTCGTGACAACATATGTCCCTAAGGACCTATTTGGTTTGCTTGAATGGGTTTAAAGGGGTCATAGAACAACCTATGGCACCTTTTGATGCATTTCATGACAACATATGTCCCTTGAGGTCCTAGGTCCCCTAGGGATCTATTCAATTTATTTGAATGGTTCAAAAGGGGTTTGGCGCATTTAAAGACAACATATGTCCCTAGGAGTCCTAAGACCCGTAGGGACCTATTTGGTTTGTTTGAATGGGTCGAAAGGGGTCATAGGATAACTTGTGGTCCCTTTTGATGCATTTCATAACAACATATGTCTCTAGGGGTCCTAGGACCCCTAGGGACCTATTTGGTTTGATTGAATGGGTTGAAAGGGGTCATAGGATAACCTATGACCCTTTTTGATGCATTTCATGACAACATATGTCTTTAGGGGTCCTAGGACCCCTAGGGACCTATTTGATTTGTTCAAATGGGTTGAAAGGGACACATTTCATGACAACATATGTCCTTAGGGATCCTAGGACCCCTAAGGACTTATTTGATTTGTTCGAAGGGGTCAAAAGCATTTCAATGCATTTTATGACAACATATGTCCTTAGGAGTCCTAGGACCCGTAAGGATGTATTTGATTTGTTCGAATGGGTTCAAAGGGGACATAGGATAACATGTGACCCATGTCAATGCATTTCATGACAACATATGTCCCTAGAGGTCCTATGACCCCTAGTGACCTATTTGGTTTGTTCAAATGGGTTAAAAGGGGTCATAGGATAACCTGTGACCCCTTTTGACACATTGCATGAAAACATATATCTGTAGGGTTCCTAGGACCCCTAGGGACCTATTTGATTTGTTTGAATGGGTCAAAAGTCCTACGACCCCTTTCGACACATTTCATGACAACATATGTCCCTAAGAACTCTAGGGACATATTTGGTTTGTTTGAATGGGTTGAAAGGGGTCATAAGTTATCCTATGACCCCTTTCGATGCATTTCATGACAACATATGTCCCTAGGAAACCTATTTGGTTTGTTTGAATGGATCAAAAGGGGTCATAGGATAACTTATGACCCCTTTCAATGCATTTCATGACAACATATGTCCCCAAGGGTCCTAGGAACCTATTTGATTTTTTCGAATGGGTTGAAAGGGGTCATAGGATAACCTCTAGCCCCATGGAAATTGGCAAGGGGTGGGAGCTCGTAGTAGTTTAGGGGGGGTGGCCTTCTCCTGGAACCTAAGGAAAATACCCCCCTTATGGTGGATTTCTAGTCGGTTCTCTATCTCTTTGGTTGCATCTTCTTTGGTGACTAGAGAAAGGTACCTCCTATCCAATATTTATGCTCCTATTGATCTTTTAGGTAACTCAAATCTTTGGGCTCACATTAGCTATGTCCCATTTCTCCCATGGATTATGGCTCACATAACCTTGATTTGTTGGTTTTTCACTCCCATTTAATGCCATAGTTTGGTTGACCATGATTCTACACATACCCTATTATTTATCCTTTGATTCTTCTTCTTCTTCAGATTCTTCATCATCCCCTTTGCCTTTAGTAATTTATAGGGGTCCTTTGCCTAGTTTTCCCTCAAGATTAAGGTATGTGCATGATTATGGTCAACCAAACTATGGCCTTAAGTGGAAATGAAAAATTAGCAAATCAAGGTTATGTTGACACATAATTTTAAAATAGTTATGGGCTTCATATCAAAACATTTTAAGAAAAGAATCTATAAGAATTTGAATGTAGTTTCTAAACTACTAGGCCTTATCTAGAGAAAAAATTATTTGAGTTGTCAAAATTTTGGATTTAAATGCAATACTACAAAATTTTAGGGCAAAAATAAAAAGTAGGTGTATGTATGACCACCTTAATCAAAATCAAATGATCATATAATTTTTAATATAATTATAGATATAAAAAGTAGACTCATGCCTAGATATGATGCATATTTTTCTGTATTTTAATTCCAAATAAATAATTAAATATGAATTTTCTACGTAATTTTTCTAAAATTAAAAAACTCTCATGGATAACCACCTTAACTAATTGAAAAATTTACAAAATTAATTATTTTTTTCTTATACTAGGTGAAGGATAAAATGTGATGCAACTTTTGGATTTCAAAAATGTTATATCATTTGAAAGTTATACCTATTTTTCAATTAGTAGTTTACATATATCTTCATTAAAAATTAACTAATAAATACTTATCAACTCAAAATTTGACAAAAATTATATCGATGGAATCTTGAGAGTCTTATCAAAAAACCCTTTTCATTTTATTGAATTTAGATGAAACAAATATGGTCAAATGGTTACTTGAAGTCTGAATGTCAGTGAAACCTATCTCAAACACGTTTTTTGAGTTGACCAAAGAGGTTTGGAAAATACCAAGCCTAATTGGGTACTCGATTTAAAATTAGGTACATGAAAATTGGTGGCCAATTTTTTTTTCAAAAATTGATTACCCAAATTTTGGAGGGAAATCAAAATTTGGGAACTGTGGAAAATCAATAATCATTATTATTGGCTACTACTTCTATTATTATTATTATTATATGATTATTATTATGTATAGTAATATTATATTATTATTATTAATAGTAATATATATTATTATTAAATATAATATAGTAGAATGCAACAAAACCTATGACCCCTTTATATCGATTTGAACAAACCAAATAGGTCCCTAGGGGTCTTAGGACCACTCGGGACATATGTTGTCATGAAATGCATTAAAAGGGGTCATAGTTTATCCTTTGACCCCTTTTGACCTATTCAAACAAATCAAATAGGTTCGTAGGGGTCCTAGGACCCCTAGGGACATATGTTGTCATGAAATATGTCAAAAGGGGTCATAGGTTATCCTATGACCCCTTTCGACCCATTTGACCAAACCAATTAGGTCCCTAGCGGTCCTAGGACCCCAAGGGAGATAAGTTGTCATAAAAAATGTTGAAAGGGGTAAGCACAAAGCAAAACTAGCCAAACCATCCACTATAAGCTTAGTTTCCTAATTAAAAACCACATCAAGTAACTGAGAATCAATTAATCTATATATAGCCTTTTGTCTAGGGATGTTGTTCAACCCCTAAAAATTCCATGATAGAAAAATAATTTATGGGGTTGGGAGAATTGGGAATCAATTGGTTTCATAGACTTGAACTCAACCAAAGTATCCACCATAATCTTGACCTTCTCTTGATCATTCTTTTTGCCACTCCTTGATGGTTTATCAAGAGGCCCCTTTTTAAAGGATATCTATTGTAAGCCTAAAGTAGGAGGGGATTTTCTACCCTTGGCCAAGTCTAAGGCCCCCTTAGGAGTAGGGGGATCTAGAACCACCACAATAGAACTCATTAAAGCCTATGACCCCTAGGGATCCTTGGTATCTTGAACTTGTGAAGGAAGATCCAAAGCACTCTATTTAATCTGAAGGTCCTCTAGAGATAATAACTGATCCTCCTTCTTTGCCTCTTCTTCTTGAACTCCATGCAGACCCTTATCCCTAGAAAAAAGCTCAACTGGAATACCTTCCTCCTGTACTAGGTCTTCAAGAACATCAAATCTATTAAAAGTTCCATCATTGTGTCTATCCAACTAGGTTCTCTTCTTACCCTTGCCTTTGTTATGGGACTTAACCTGAGTAAAGACCTCATTATCTCTAGGTTCAATAGGCATAGGATCCCTTATGAGGTTCAGAGGCATCTAAGGGGATGGGTTTAAATCTAGGGCATTTGCAGAGTAAATGACCATATTCATGACAATTTTGACATCTAAAAGGGAGGGTCTCATAATCTAGTTGTTGGATCCAAGAAGAAGATCCCATGCATATTTCCATAGAATATGGTAATAGATTAGTTAAATAAACTTCTATAAAAATATGAGCATAATAAATTACCTTATGATCTTGAGTTTGTGTAGCTACTCCCATGGGTTTTCTAAGAAGCAATGAAATTGAGTGAAGAATATCTTCCCTCCAAAATTCCAAAGGAAGCCTCAACAAATGAACCCACACCCGTGAGGGGATCTCTTCAGTGGAATTGAAATCCACATGAAAAGGTTTGATGAAAATCCCCACCTGGTTAAAGAAGTAAGGGCCTCCTTCAAAAGCCTTATTCTTGTCCAACAAGCATGAGAAGATAACCAAGAAATAGTTATTCACTGCCAAAATAATCTCCATATCACCTTTGGGATTCCAAAACTGACAAGCCCAGGAATCCAATATGGGTAAAGAGAGATGGAGGCCTAGTAATTTACAAATAAGGGCATGATTATTCCATTATTCAACATCCTTTGAAACCTACTCAGGTTGAATAACCAAAATAGGTCGGTCCTTAGATCTTTCCAAACATCCATTTACTTTTTTAATTTGAGGCATCCCTTTTGAGGAGGAGACCCCATCTCCCAATGTGGGTTCACTCATCTGATCTTCACTATTAGCAAGTACTAAAGAAGATAGATCTACCATCTCCATATCCTCAAAGGAAATCTAAGACAAAACTAAACCCTGATTCACCATAGGGCAAGCACAACAACCCCACTAGCAAAGAGAGATGGGATAAGAAACCCATAGTCTCCAATCCCAAAAAC
Source organism: Cupressus sempervirens (assembly GCA_028749045.1). Lineage (NCBI taxonomy): Eukaryota > Viridiplantae > Streptophyta > Pinopsida > Cupressales > Cupressaceae > Cupressus > Cupressus sempervirens. The sequence continues at coordinate 286,547,749 of CM053792.1, forward strand.
CCCCAACCAAGAGACTTATGAGCACAAAAGAACACAAGAAATGTCGTCCTCCTACAGCCAAACAAGGCTTGGACCCTCAAGCCTGACCACACACCCTTGAACAAGGAACCCCTCATGAAACTAGATCAATCATGACCCATAGCCATAGACAAGAACAACAAAAAGAAGCTAGGGCATCCGAGCCATAGCTCACACCCAAATCAATCACAATGCCATTGTCCCATGATCGATATATTTGAATATTATTATTATTATTTATTATATAACAAATTTAATCATTATTATATTATATATGATATTAAATATGATTAGATGGTATATTAGTATCATACTACTATATATTATTATATAGTATTATATATTATCTATAATATTATAAATATTATCTATATTATTATTATGATAATATTAAATATATATTATAGTAATATATATTATTACATAGTATTAGGAATTATTTCATAGTATTATATAGTTTATTAAATTACAATATGATGGATTACCCTATGTCCCTAGGGGTCCTAGGACCCCTAGCACTACTACATTTGGACCCGAATTACAATGGCCACTTGTCGCACAAGTGACGGTATCAAGAATTGGCTTCCGTCATATGGGTGTCAGACTTTTGGAGTTTCCATTGTGACAAAGAACTCATCTATCCTAATTGTGAAAACAAAAGTCATTACAATTTGGAAGAATGCAAGGCCAAGTGTTCATTGTCATGATGTCATAATTGCAACAAGCAACCATCACAAGTATGACATCTTACATTTTTAGAAGTTCATCTCACATGTGACATCATGCAACAATAGTTTCATGGGTGTGATGGCAATCCATCATATTTATCCATTTCAATGGAGATGGGTCTGTGAGACAATGTTATTGGTGCAATGATGTTTTGTCAGATCAAGCCATCACAATTACGACAGCCTACTGAAATATTTTTAAAAATGAGAATAGGAAAGTGGATGGGCATGGAGGGAGAGTGAGGTATTGTACTCTAGGAGGAATAAATTCTTGTGCAAATGGATTCAAATTTTTTTTCATGGATTTCATGTCAATTCCTTAATAAACTAATGTTGCACACAAAATGTATGTTGAATCCACGACTTCTTGCATGGAGAAATAATCACAACATTGGGCTTCTCATCTACACAATTTTTTGTGCCAAGGCTGATTTTTAATTCTTCCTCTTACATTTCTTGTCCTTCTCCAAGTGCTACCTCTATTTCATCAAGGTCTCTATAGGATCTTAAGATGGATTGTTCTTGTGGCCTTAGAGATGTTATTGTTGCTTTGAGGAATGTTGATTTGAGTCATGGCAATGAATTCGACTACAATGCTGATAAGTCCTCTCTACAAAACCATGTTGGTGGGGATCAGTGCATCTTATAGAGGTCATTAGAAATTGGGGTTAATTGTGGATTCATGAGGTTAGACATGGCAAAGGAGCTCAGGGATAAGGTCTTCAACAAATTTTGAAAACATCAACTAAAGTAGGAGTATAATTTTTCTGTTGTTGTTGATCAGCTAGATCTTGCTTGGGTCAAGAAGCTAGTTGAGGAAGTATGAATTGACCTTTGCATGAAATGAAGAGGTGTGTTATTACTAAATTTTATAAGGATTCCAACTTTTTAAAGATTATATTTTTATGGCTAGGAATTGCAAGGATTTTTTTAAAGGGTCTTGGATGATTTCTTAATGCATCAAATTAACAAAGTCATGTATGTTTATAATGATGTGGCGGCGGATACTTTAGGTTTTGAAACTTCAAAAAATTTGCTACTGTTGCAAGAATTTTAATGGTGGAGATTTCAAAGTAATCATAATTTGCACAAGAGAATAGGTTACATGCAAGCTTCAGGTTATGCTCCCTATAGACGACACAAAAATTCAAATAATGATATGGTATATATTTATATGTTTCTGGCACTAATCAATCTTTGGAAAAGGAAGGTCATAAAAGACATTATACTGATTTCTATCATATTATGAGACTTTTGTTCTCAAATTATAGTAATCTATGAGAGCAATATTAACCATTGTTCTCTTTAATATGGTGTATATATTCAATGGATCATTAGAAACATTGTTGCTATATTTCAATGTCAAACCGCCAAGTAAATAGCTTAAGCCACATAAGCAAAGCTCTATTATATTAGTAAAAAGGAAATATATCAATTGCTTCTATGATAGATGTTTCTTATTATTATTAGTTGTATTGGAGTTCAACATATGTCATTTTATTGAGGAACAAACATTTCATGCTAACATTATAGAATTGTTTTCATACATATGTTCAAGAACAACTTAATGCAATTGTTCTGATCATAATGCTCTCTTGATTTTCTCATAAACAATAAACTATTAGCCAAAATAACATGTTCAAAAAGTTTCCTTGTTGCAGTATATTCCATTGCATGATAACAATTGGACAAAGAACAAAGAGGTAGAGCAGTGCAGAGTTAGTTATTTCACTTAATTCAACCAAGAAAATAATGTGAATGTTATAACCAGACAAATGTATGGTGTGATCATATTCAATGGAAACATAGACGGCATTAAATTACTAAGAAGCTCTTTTATGACACATTAAAATATGATCTTGCACGAAAACTTTATAATAGATGTTGAAATCCTTTCATGTTTATATAACTCCAATGTGTTCTAAAGTAACTCTAGTCAATGAACAAGATAGTTACACCATTTTCCAATATAAGACTAAATATATCTGAGGTTCTAAAAAATTAATATACTAAGAATCTAATTCAATTGCATTAATAGAAATCCCTAAAATAATGTTAATAATTTTTTTCTATCATTATATTTTCATTCTTATGTAAGGTGTACTACATTATTCATCATACATGTTTCAATTAAGAAGAGATTGAATCCATTTTTAAGTCATGAACTTTTTAAAAACTCTTTTTATAATAGCTAATTTCAATAGAAAATATTTAATACACAGCATTATATAAGTATCCCCTAAAATCAATGAGCAATGAATGCGATTTTGTGGAGTGTTTGCCAAGAATATTTTGCCTCTAAATAATGTATACTAGTTCATATTGCAAGTATGATCTTAAAATCATACTCAATAACTCAAAACATTATGTAGAAGATCGTGTGATTCAAGAATCCTTTGTGATGGTTCCAGTTGCTTCTGTCATGGTTTGAGTTCCTCTTGTTGTTGTTGATGGTGTCACCAGAGCTCCTTTCCTTGGTCCTTGTGATTTCATGTCCACTCTACCTATTAGTGTTACAATGGGGGATGTGTGTCTCCATTGATCATCTCTTGTTTGGAGGTTCCTCTTTTTGATGACGGTACGCTCTGATACCACTAATGAAGGTACACTCTGATACCACTGATGAAGTATCACTCTGATACCACTAATGAAGGGCCACACCACCCTTACCAACTCACAACCAAGAATGCAACAATATGAAGACCAAGAAAATAAAATGCTTTCCAAAGAACTCTTTTATTATACTTGAAAATCCAATAGCAATTACAATAACATTTTTGCAAGATCTCTCAAGATCCAATCCAAACCCAAGCTAGTCCAGATCCACGCTCTGGTAGAAACCTTCAAGATCTCAACTTGTGCTCGCAAGTCACAAAGCAACCTCCTTGTTTCTAAACCGCAACCACTAGCTCTTCTCCAACTTTATCCAAGATCCAAGTGTAAACTGCTTCACATTCGGCACTCTATCTACACACTCACAATCCTACTGTAAATTGCCTCACATTTGGCGCTCTGTCCACAGACTCGGGAAAACTCACTCTTCACTTCCTCCTTCTCTTTCACACCTTGAAGCCTTCACACCTTCCAACTTTCACGCATTCAAGCTTTTCCTTCCAAAGTTTTCACCTTTCCAAGCTACTCCTTCTCAAGCTTCTACTCCTCGAGCTTCTACTCCTCGAGCTTGAATAGAAATACTCATATGCCTTGCTTAAATAGGCACTTACTACCCAATACATGACTTATCCACAACCTTCTAGAATTCCTCCACAACCTTCTACAACTTCCATAAACTTCTACAATATCCACAACTTTCTACAATATTCATAACTTTCTAGAATTCTACCCACACACCTCGATAAATGGAATGACAACCATTTATTTTTTTATTTTTTCTATTATGCCACCTATGCAATTCAAAAATAGAAATTTCTCCTTTTCTCCTTTTTTTCCATTTTTAAAATTTTATTATTATTTCTCCTCTAATTTTTGTCACTTTCTCTCTACTCCACAATTTTTATTTTTATTTTCAAATTTTTATTTTTTAATAATTTTCCCATGCAAGATGCTCCTGCATCAGACTCCCTTGGTAGATAGAAAAGTGTGTCCCACACTTTGACGCCAAAAAGAAAGATCTGCAACCATCTTCATCTTCACCAAAGCTTTCCACCTCAACGGGGAAAAGAAAACCACCATACAAATCTTCCACATCTGCATTACTCTATCAAACACCAAAATCTCAAACATCCAATCAACATACTCACCCCCAAGAACAAACTGAACATAATGCTTCATTACCAAACTCTCATTCACATCAACAACTAGTGAATCCATACCCATAACAACAAACCCTGCATCAGTAACAACAAACTCCATATCAGCACCAACATGTAGATCTCCATCAATACATGCCAAACTAGCAATATCATTGCTCACAACAAGATGCTCTGCAATACATAACTCACCTCCAACAACAACCGGATCATCCACAACCAAGTGCTCTGCAACATACAAGTCACCACCAACATCAACTAGATCATCCACGACCAAATGCTCTATAATATCCATGTTAGACTCAACCAACTGATCATGAAAACCAATCTCCATCCCAACATCAGCAAGGTTAGGAATATCCTTAGCAACAACCTCTATTTTCTCTATAGGTTCTGCATCAGGCTCCACAAACTGATCAGCAAAACCAACCTCTTCCACCTTGACCTTCTTAGCTTGATCAGCCAATCTAGCATCCAACCGAGAAATCATCTTAGAAAAATTCCTCTCCACTATATCATGGATTTTTGCAGTCATCTTAGGGTCCAATCCTCTTGGAGCCATCTCCCAAGATCTTCATAAACCCTCTCCAACAAATCCTTGCCACGCTCCTTGTGACAACCAAATTGTTTGCAAGTTAGATCGCAACCTACCACCTCACACGAACAATTAGGAACCACATCAGGAGTCTAGGACAATGGATCTGCAATCCACAAGCTCTCTACGATCATGCCTCAACAAGATCAAACTTTCATCTTTGCATCCATCGATCAAACTACATGTCCTCCCAAGGTCCTAGTGCAAATTGCCTTAGCTTCAACAATCTGTCTACACACTGAGGAACTCTTGCTCTAATAAACTTCACCCAACCAAGGCCCTGGTACAAACTACCTCACACTTTGGCAATCTACTTGTACACTCAGGAACTCCTGCTCTGATACCACTTGATGATGGTATGCTCTGATACCACTGATGAAGGTACGCTTTGATACCACTGATGAAGTACTGCTTTGATACCACTAACAAAGGGCCACACCACCCTTACCAACTCACAACCAAGAATGCAACAATATGAAGACCAAGAAAATAAAATGCTTCCCAAAGAACTCTTTTATTATACTTGAAAATCCAATAGCAATTACAATAACATTTTTGCAAGATCTCTCAAGATCCAATCCAAACCCAAGCTAGTCCATAGCCATGCTCTGGTAGAAACCTTCAAGATCTCAACTTGTGCTCGCAAGCCACCAAGCAACCTCCTTGTTTCTAAACTGCAGCCACTAGCTCTTCTCCAACTTTATCCAAGATCCAAGTGTAAACTGCCTCACATTCGGCGCTCTGTCTACACACTCACAAGTCCATCACAATCCTGCTGTAAACTGCCTCACATTTGGTGCTCTATCCATAGACTCAGGAAAACTCACTCTTCACTTCCTCCTTCTCTTTCACACCTTGAAGCCTTCACACCTTCCAACTTTCACACATTCAAGCTTTTCCTTCCAAAGCTTTCACCTTTCCAAGCTACTCCTTCTCGAGCTTCTACTCCTCGAGCTTGATTAGAAATGCTCATATGCCTTGCTTAAATAAGCACTTACCACCCAATACATGACTTATCCACAACCTTCTAGAATTCTTCCACAACCTTCTACAACTTCCATAACCTTCTACAATATCCACAACTTTCTACAATATTCATAACTTTCTAGAATTCTACCCACACACCTCGATAAATGGAATGACAACCATTTATTTTTTTATTTTTTCTATTATGCCACCTATGCACCTCGAAAATAGAAATTTCTCCTTTTCTCCTTTTTTTCCATTTTTTAAATTTTTTATTATTTCTCCTCTAATTTTTGTCACTTTCTCTCTCCTCCACAATATTTTTTTTTTTCAATAATTTTCCCATGCAAGATGCTCTTGCATCACTTTCTCATATTAATCTGCAGAAATTTCAATGATATTAATCTGCATTTGAGGTTGTTGCACCAAATTCTTGTGATCAAGATGTTTAATGAGCGTGGAAAATAGAAAATGAGTAGAATAAAACATTAAAATGAAAAGGTGAACTTGGCATTCAGAAACAATAACTGAAATATAAATGTTACCTACTTTCTCCATTAAGCATTGCATGTCATATAGAACACATGGTGAAAGTCCATTCTGAAGGACTAGTGTCATATGAAACATAGGTCCAAGTACATGATGTATTGTGGTGGCTTCCTTTGCTACTTTGACCATGTTTTGAAGGCAAATATTTGACTAGACTTTAGGATTCTCTACTTCCTCCTTGTAATATTATTCAACATATCAACGCACTCAAAAGAAATAATGAGAATAGTTCATGAATCAATGTATACTTTAGAATGATCTAATATCATTTGTTTCCACTATTCAAATTATTTGTGATGCCTCCCAATTTACAACAAAAGCTATCAAATGCAATCAAACATGATTGCAAATAAATAGAAACAATAGAATACCTTAGAGAGGAATAATTTAAGGCAATCCCATAGAAAGCCATTATTTTGAATACTTGAAACACTACAACTAAATTTCATAAATAAATGAGTTTGACTATGGCATCCTTTAGCATTTCCTAAAAGAAAGAGATTCACATGGTTAGTTGTATATAATTTGTACAACAAAAGTAAGTTTTACCTATTGAGAAGAAGAACCATTGTTGCCATACATATCCTATGGTTGTTATTCCATACTCTAACCCTACATTTAAATAAAAAATCATTGAGACATGTTAAAACATGTGTTATTATTCTAAGTTAGCAAAAAAATACACAAATTTAATGGCATGTTGGATTCATTTATTGGAGTTGATTTTAAATGTGCATAGTATGTACCCATGATAGTGGCTTTGTTTGTATTTATGTGATTCAAATTGTAATCAATAAAAATCTCTTCACCTCCACCTATTGATTTGATCACACAAAAGAATGTGATTTCCCTCGTGCACCTCAAATATGCAATTGAGTTGCTTCTTAGTTTGTGTAGATTGTGTACTATTTATAAAACTTGCAATATTCCCTAATGTTTTTGGCCTTCCATCACTGTATATAGATATTGTTTTACCTTTTCCACTAACTTTTTGTTGTATATAATTTGTTGCAAGTGCATACCTACACATATTTTTTTATATCTAATAATCTACATCCAACTACTATAATCATAGAAAGGTTCGACATACTCCATCAATTTAATAACCTTATTATAAGAGACATTTATGCCATCCATGGAAAATAGGCCCAAACCATGTAATAAGGATAGTGCTATATGATATATCCTCTCTTAAACACAAAAATCAATGTTTATTGGAGGAATTTCACTGGGGACCCATTGTTTCTATAGATGTTTCTACCTAAAGGGCTCATTAGAGTCACCTTCACTCTCATCATCATAAGAACATGACCCCCTTGAGAAAGGAAAAATTTCATGCTCTTATTGAATTTCTTTTTGATATTTTGACCTTGATTTGATCTCCTTGATTTAGAGATAGTAAATGTCTCACTTTCTTCTTCCATTCCTACATTTTCCTTGCTCAAGGAAGACAAATCTAATAAATACCTATTTTTTGGTACTTGCACTCCATGAAATAAGAGAGATATGTGGAAATGAGAGAGAGATTTTACAAATATTAAAAGACATTAATCTCTAAGGGGTGTATTGAATTATACCAGATGATCCATGAGACTATGTGGGATGCTCATGAAAGGGTTTCAGGTTTCTACAATAGTAAATCAATTTTCTTATGTTATCTAAAAAATTCATGATAAATATACTCAAAATTACATTGAACATTCACATTACATATGAATTATAAATAGGAAAAGGTGCATGACAAGTTAATAAAATTAATCATTGATCTATCAAGAATTGAATATTGAATAGCATAGGCATTGATCACATAACTTTATATTTCATTCTTCTCATTGATAATCAAACCCCCCTCTAGTGTTAGATAATCAAACAACCTATCATTGATATTATTCTTCATCCATCTTCCTTGGTATTGTCTTCTTCCATCACATTATACTTTATCAGCCTTCCCCTTGGATCATTTCTAACAACAAATGACCAACCTAGTTTATGTGAAACCTCTAAGTAAAATACATGCTCACATTGGCTTGGAAGAACATAGGGCTCATCCCTAACTAGCTCAAACAACCTTGTATTAATCATTGGAAATCCATTCTCATGCTCAATAACAAATTTATCAATATCATTTTGATTGATTCATAGCATGTACCATTTGATGATGAAGAGAACTAATTTGAAGGAATTAAAAGTCACAGTCAAGTATATCAACCAAAATTCCATAGTATTGATTTTGAGATTCTCAAGGATGTAAGTCATTTCTAGATGAAATATTGGTCACCTGGGAGATTGTAGTTATCCTAAAATCACAAATTCTCTTTGTTTCATCTAAATCTTTGATAGAAAATTTATAACCACTGCAAAACATAGCCTTGTGGTGTTTCACCTACAATAATGTCAAACATGTATAAGTTACTCCATCATGAGTTCAAAAAAATATGGTTGATTAACAAACTTGTAAGCCCCTGGAGACCTCTTAAACCATATGCTAAATCTATTTCCAATCTTGAGTGTTTGCAATAAATAAATGTATGCCATCCCACTCTTTATTAGCTATATAAAAGTAAATAGATGACTTACAACATATTTATTTTGAAAATTGAGAATTAATTAACTACAATAACATCTCATAATTTATTACCTTTCACTTTCCTTAATTTACCATTCCCCACCAAGTACTCCCCTTCGAATTTTTTAATGGATTCAAGATCCCAAATGCAATCTATATGGTTCTTTGCTGCAAGATTAGGAATATATTGTGTAACATACACCATCATTTGGTATGCCATATATCCCTCAATGATAGAACCCTCAAGATGTGGTCTTTGTTGAACCAAACCCTTTGAAAATTTCAAGTGTCTCTCAACCATCCATATTGACCTAGGTTGTATAGGTCCACATAATTTAATCTCCTCAACTTGGTGTATCAGGCAGTGTTCTTGTGGATTGAAAAAAGTTGAAGGTAAACACTTTTTTCATTTCACACATTAGTAAACAAATTCTTTTCTTCTAATATTTTATATCTTCTTTATGGATTTCTTTAGATGACAACCAACTAAAAGGGATTCAAGACATGAAAACATATAAATACTAGACTTTACAATATATTACTTGTTTGATATATTGAACAAATATTACTACTTACCTCATGTATTTTCCAAGATCATATATCACTTGTTTGATATTATTGTCAATTTTTGTTGGGAGTGATAGGGGTAGCACATACTGCAACAACTATCAATTGATCATTTCATTCTTTTCTAATGTAATAGGATCAAAATTGAATGTAGTTTCACAAATATTTTGTAAATAAAAAAGACTACAACTTGCCTTGATGAAGGTATGCGAATCATGTGATTTCAGCCCTAGGACAAATTCACTTTTCTTTGATATGAGATTGCTTATATTCGCAACAAATCCTATAGGAAATCAAATTTTTCGTATGACTTCTTTTATAGCATTACTTTGTTGCTTTGTTAATGTTGGTGTAAATAAGTATTTACTTATTACACTTACTTAAGTTTACTTAGATTAATGCATTATTAATATTTTATTTATTAGTCACCTAGGAGTATGTGCACTCTTGTGTGTTGTCATGATGACATCATAGGGGTCCACATCTCTTTTAAGCACATGATGTCTACAACATAGGAATCTTGTACACACATATGACACTTTTTCATTCTTATCCATTCATCTAGAATGTTGGATAAGGTGCTTAGTTGTCTTATCTCTTGGTTGTTTCTAGAGATATTCTAGGTGCTTCCTTAGAGGCCTTTATAAGAAGAAACCCTAGTGTGTATGCACATGCTTCTGAATAGTAAGCAATATCATTCTAATCATACTTTATCTATTTTGGTCTACTGTGTGCTTGTGTTGACTTCATTAGTTCTTGGGTGAATTCTAGCCTAAGCCAAATTCTTACAATTAATAACCAAGGAAGGGAACTTGTATTAATTCGATCTCCATTTCCATTTGGTTCAATGATATTTTTCATTGCATGATTGGAATCTTGAGTGTCAGTACAAATTTTGTTAAGTTTTTTTTGTTGTGTCTTCCATCCAATATTTTCCACAGTGTCTTTATTACATTCTTTCCAATATGCATAGTATCAAAAAAATGCACAATTTGTAGCTACTCATAGTAGGGAAACCTACTAAATTCTCTGTAGGCGCTCAAAATTGCAGCCCTAATTTTGAGAATTATTGAGAAATTTAAGCCCTATAAACCCTTTTTTATGCATATGTAGCCAATTGTCAATTTGAGGCCTAGATGGTGTTTGAGTGGCTTAACACATTTAATTTGACATATACATGTGATCCACAATATTATTTTTCCATCCTGAATCATTCTGTGAAGTTTGATTTTGAGCTAGTGTCCAAATTTGCAATTCTCCCTAGGTGTCAAATAGCAACTAGAAGCCCAGTTTGCATTTGAATATCTTGCACCCAAAATTGTTTCATGATTCACCACTTTGGGAGTGCCTAGTGTCCATACCTAAGAGCCTATGTTTTAGATTTTGAGTTGTTTCAATTCTATTTGTCTAGGTTTTGAATCCCTCAAAGTTGGTCATTTAAATTTTTCATGCTGATGCACTTTGCACACATTTTCAGGAAGCCCTGTTTGACATGTTGTAACTTTTGACCAGTTTACCCAAATGTTGAAATTTCTATTGTGTTGCATTGTAGACATTAGAGACATGTTATGTTTCAAGTTTTAGCTTATGATGGATCCGTTTGATCAGTTTTCAAACGCAATTCCAAATAGAATTTCTTAAGTTTTACTAGTGTCAGTATTTGCAGATTGATTGGAGCCCCTATTCGTGACATCATATCTCCTGATCCATGATAGGTGAGATCAAATGGTTTGTTTCCCTATGTTCTATACTGAAAACACTTCAAGTGTGCCAGTTTTCAAATCTTGATGAATCTGTTTGCACACTTTTCCAGGGTCATTCCATTTGTAAAAATCACTTTTCTGCCAGTGTTTCCATTTTGCAAAATCCAGGTAGCCTGCTTTGAATGTCTGCCATTTGCGCCCAGTTATTCATCACGAACCTAAATTGTAGATCCATAATGTCCTCATGACAAAGAATGAGCGCCCCAGTTTTCATTTCCCCATGTGCCCATTTTCCCAGTTTTCCAAGCCAAATCCAATCCCAGTTTGTAGTATTCTGACATGTTCTTGTGTAGGTAATTCTGAAGGGGTGACTTTAACAGTCAATATCTTTTGACCTCAAATTTTTAATGGGATGATATTTGACAGAGTAGAAGTGTGGAGAGAAAAGTTTCAGTGTGGCAGTTTTCAGAGCCTGGTCAAGTGTTTGGATCAATTTTTAAGGCCAGTCAAAGGACTTTCTAACGCAAAAGTGAAAAATTGTAAATTAATGGTAAAATGAGTTTCAATTGATGGTTTGGCGATCAAATTCGATTTTAATCAATATCAGATGTTTAGTAGGTCAATTTGACAATTCAGCTGTTTGAAAACGAAATTTTTTTAGCTGGACCCACTTTAGGGCCCGACTAATCCCGTTAAATTGATAGGGTGATAAGATAAGGTGGAGAGTTTTAATATGTTATAAACCTCATATTGTGTCCTCAGTACACCCTGATTCATAATGAAAGAAAATTCAAAGGTTTTGTTGATCCCGATGACTGGTGGGAGTTGTGGCATCTAGTTTTTATATGGGTCAACACTGAATTCAAATGGTTGATTATTGTTACCAAAAAGGTAGAAAATCGGCTGTGGAAGATTAAGGTTGGTGCAAGGATCATTGAAGTGGATTTGAAAATAGTCTCAAGTAACTACCATGTGGAATTCAATTCTAGTGATGTGGGTTTCCAAGACAAATATGTTGTTCAAGAGATTATCAAAGAAATGGCCAAAAGTAGTTACAGTGAAGACAACATTTTCTTGTGATTGCAATGATATTAAATTAAGAATTCATTACACCTAAAACACTCAACCTCTAAAAACCCTATTTCCCTTCTTTGAACCAGAGAGAAGACAGGACATAAATTGTAAACAATGGCAATCAGGGTAATAAAAAAGAGCATGTAAGAGGATTAATTTTACTGATGCTTTCAAGCAAGGTACGAGAAAAACTAAATAAAGGGCAAGAAAAATACCTTTTTGGCATCATTTCCCTTGGGAATATCCATCTCTGGTGTATCCTTTATTACAAGTGAACCTTACGCCACCTTTCACAGCAGTGGTGGTATTACATTGTGCACAGGGATGATAATCAACATATTCATAGCTTCCCAGAATTACCTAGTCCAATTTCATCCCATACACTGCATTCACTGAAGGAGTCAAACTAAGAGCAACCCAACTAGTGAAAACCTTGCATTGTAGGGGTAAAACTGGCTGAAATCAGAAGTACCATGCTGCCAATATGAGTAAATTGGCTAGAGTGAGTCATTAATGAGAGGATAGCAGCAACCTCTTCCAAATGCGCATCTCTCACCATTACTGCATTGCATCTATGTCAAAGGACAAGCTTTTGTATTCTCACATTCTCCTAATTGGATTATGTTCTAGCTTGAAATTGCATAGTTTGGCATACCCTAAATGCTGAAATCAGCAACTGAGCTGTAACAAGAAAGATTTAGTCTAATTCCATCATCATGAAAATTTTGAAAGGAGTTACAATTGTATTAGATGTTGATATGAGTGTTTTTCAGTTAAAGAATGGTTCATATCCAGCAAATTCAGTCAACACAAAATAGGGGAGGCATATTTGAGAACCCTACGGCATTGAAAAAGAGATGCCAGAGATTAAAAAGTAGCCCAAAGCTGGAAAAAGACAAAGAGCTCACACATTTTTAAAGAAGAACCCATGTGTCTAAAACAAAATTGGAAGTCTAATGTTAGAGGGAGGTGTTAAAATCTGCAAACACAGGGTAGCGCACATTATAAAGAAGACCACCTATTGAAAGGAGCCAGCCCACACAACAGAGAAATAGAGTAGGCCTATGCATGGGAGAAACAAGAGATCACACCAGTATATTAAAAAAGGGCCAGCACTCAGCAAGGGAGCAACAAAGCCTCTCACACAAGTTCAAATCCAGTAGAAGAGGAATCCACTCACAACAACGAAGTAAAAGCAAAGTCTTGCAAGGAACAAACCACGTAGCTAATGGTGAAGCCATGGATAATAAAGGAGGAGCCGGTGGTTGTTTAGGAAGTCTGAGGCAATTAAAAAGAATCCACACATCAAAAAACATAGAGCCTACGTCCAAGATTAGAGCACAAATGCATTGGAGAACCCTACAACAAAGAATGCAGTCAACAAAGGAGAAGCCGTAGGGCATGAAGGAAACTCGTGCAGCATTGAAGGTGCCAGTCCAAGAGGAAAGCACCATATGTGATGCTACATAAGCAAAAGATCACCACAGTAGTGGAAACACAGAATAGAGCAAAAGGCCATAGAACCATATTTATCCCACATTGGATGGACAAAACAAATTTTAATAGTTTAAATTCTATTCTTTGCATGTTGCCTTGTGTCTACAAGAGAGGCACCTTTTGGTAAGGCTGCGTGGATGCATCGGGCCCCCTATGGTCGACCTGATGACGTCAGCCAGGGATGTCAATGCATTATTTTACATGAAAATCTAGAGGAGCTGACATGGCAGATTCAGAAGTGTGCCCGCTTGCCTGCATTTCCAAGATGCACGATGGATAAATAATGCGAGAAAGTAGGCAATGTGACATGGGTCCCAGTTGTCAACGACATGGCGAGGACGTATAGGTTTGGGAAAATGGATAGGATCGCACCATGTGGCAAGATCCTGTGGTGCCCGCATTCTCACAAAAAGAAGATGCAAGGAAGATAAACAAAGCAAAAAAGTGGGAAGGTGACAAGTGGAAATCGGGCCTACTCAGATGGTGACATGGTAGGGTTGTAGAGCAGCCAATCATGTGGTGACACGTGACATTTGTTCACAGCAGTTGACCAGTAAAAAATTAACATGTGATGCCAGTCAAACCTTTGACCTTGAAATTGAGGGATAGGGAGCAATTTGAAAGTAATAATAAAAATATCTTTTTATTGTTTCTTAGAAGGTTTGCACGTACAAGGAATTTTTAAATCAAAAGAAGCTCATATTATAAAGTTTCAACATTAGAAATGCTTTAAATTTTTGAAAATTTTAAAATTCAAAGTTGTAGACCTAAACATTTATAACAGAGGGGCATTTTTCAAAATGAGATTCAGGGGGTTTCCTGAAGGCCAGATAGGCAATATTATATATCACCAAAATCATGAGAAGATGAACTTTTCAATTTCGAGGTCAATTTTTGCATAGATAGCAGTTTATTTGAGCTACAGGAGGTTTTATCCCAGATATCTAATCTACAACCGCATTCAGATGAGGAAGTTCAGAATTGATTTTCGGCAAGATATTTTAGCAACCAAGGGATTTCATCATTCAGCAAGAGATATTTTAGAAGCCAGTTAGAGTGTAATGATGAAATCAAATCAGATCAGATGGGAAGAAAGAAGAAAGAGGTTTTTCAATTGTAGAAGATTGAATTTCAAGTGGACACCTATCAAGCAAGGATCAGATCTGGGAATTCATCTTCTCCTATATTTTTCTTTCTTTCTGTCATTTGGAAGGTTCCAACTTTTTGGTTCCAATTTTTGTGACTAAAGAAACTAGTTTTTGGTTCCAGTCTTGGTCACTAAGAAACCAGTAGTTTAGTAGTTTTCTCTGGGTAATACCAGCAGGGTTCCATTGATTTACTATGAAACCACATTTCTTTTAGCATATTCTCTCTTGTATGAATAGCATTAGGAAGATTAATACAGATAGTTCAGATCTGTTAGGTTGATTCATGTTTTATATTTCATGCATATGACTGTATAAGTTTCAAGGAAATTAATACAAATAACAGTAGGTTGAGTTTCAATTGAATCCTGTCTCCTTTATCAAATAATTTTCAATGTTTTACAGTCTTTGACATAGTGCTTAGGTTGTATTTGTAGTCCCTTAAGGCTATATGTTATTCATTGTTGCTTATGACCCAAGGGGTTGTGTAAATGCTTCAGGGAATCAATAGGGTTGCAAGTTTACTGATAAGGATATCATGTAAGAATGGGATTAAATTTGAGCATAGATGTCTATTTACAAGTTAAATAGATAGATCAGCTATCTGAAGATACAAATAGGTATCAGATATCCATATGTATGTTTTTGATTCATAGATTTTCTCAATGGTTAAGGCACTGATCATTTACAGGATCATTAGTTCTTATTGTTGCATATTTGAATGTTTGCTGAATTCAACATTATTAAATCAAACATGTTTTACCCTTTCATGTTGAAGTGGGCTAAAAAGAGCTAACCCTCACTCAGCTTCTGAGATCCATAGGTCTGCACCTAGCTACTGTAGGTCCATGTCATTTCATAAGTCTTTAGGAAAAATAAGGGGTTTTCATCTGCTTAATAGATTTAGGGATATGTTTTTGAACTGGTACAGTATCAATTGAATCTGAGGTCTACCCGCCTAGGTTTAGTAGAGCCTAAAGTAGAAGAAGGGCCATGCCTTATAGTTGGCCTATTGTTAGAAATGGCATGTTGAAAATGGGAGTTAGCTGCCCTAGACTTGTCACTTTCTCAGTGGGATAATTGAAAACCCTCTAGTGTTTTCAAACACCAGCATTCTCTAGGATGACATTTTAGTCCCTTTGGAAGGTGGTCAATATTGATGCCTTGACGACCATGAATTCTATTATAGGTGCCTTGATGACCCCAAATTCTATTATATTCCAACTGCCATAGTTGAGGTTTCATTCTTTGTGGCTTTGATGTAATCTCTTCCATCCCACTGAAAAGATGTTTTTTGACACTTCAATACGTATGTTTTTTGTAGAGGAAGTGTCTATTCTCATCAAACACATGCTTTCTTAAAATTTTCCCTTTATTTGAATCACAAACCTTAGCATATGTGATGTCACATATGTTCATTTTTGAAATTAGTATTATCGCGTACAACTAGATTTCAGCATAACATACCACATAAATGTGTCAACCCTAAGGCATCATGAATTGTCCACACAATCATTGCATGGAATTGAAATTATTTTTGTCCAATTTGTCTAGAGATATCATGCATAGTGAAACAATTCCATAACACCAACAACTTCTCGATAAGAGGTGTAATATATGTATTCATATCTTTCACTTGGTACTTACCTGGTTGAATGAACAACATCAAATGATTATTGTGGTAATTTCACTCCAAGACTTATAATTACATTTAGGTAACAATAAAATAATAAAATACCTAGAAAAATAATTGCAAATATAACATGCTTCCTCTTTATTGATATCCATGGAGTAAGGTTATTGTTGATAACAAAACTAGGACACACTAAATAAATAGATCTCATCTCTCCATATGGATTAACACCATCAATTGCAAGAGAAAGCCTAAGATTTTGAGGTTCTTCTTTAAAGTGTGGCCACTTTAAAGAAGAAAAATTCAGAGATATTTTAGAGACATTTGAATTCAGAGACAATTTTGAACAATTTTGAACAATCTAGAGACATTTGAATATTGTCATCTCAACTTCTATTGTGTGTATGGTAATCCATAAATTGTGCCAAGCTACCACACCTGAATAATTGTTTAAGATGTGGAATAATGGAGATGTAATGAAGAACCTTGCAAGGCACCTTTTTTGTCACCTGATCATCCTGATATCTACTCATATGAAATTCAAGGAATTCTATTGCATTTTCATGTTCTTTATGATAAATTACATGATCTCTAAGATAAGCATATATTGGTTGATACTCCTTTCCAATATGTTTCATAGTGGCACATAATTCTTGGTACGAGTGAGGGAAAACATTTGATGGTGGTAAAAAATAGTCACCTATCAATCTATAGTAAGAAATATTACCCGTTAGTATAAAAAATCTTAATGGTACATATGTCACCTTTTATAGACTATAATGACATATATCACAAACCTTAGCATATGTGACATTGTTATGTTGGATAAACCATTCATAACCTTCGAATTCACCAACAACAATACAAAAGAGACAAGGTTTGATTGGGATCCTTTGTAAAGGGTCATGTTTTCCTTCTCAACTAGAGTTATATCATGGACAACCTCAATGCCACCCTCATCAACATCATCATCATCATTGTCAGAAACAACAACAACACCAATACCAAATGTGTCATGGATTAATGCATTCATACCATCATCTTTAAATGTTTTTTTTGTAGGGCGGGGGCCCTAGCTCGGTTGGCTAAATCTTCCCTGTTGCAGGGGGTTGGTCACAGGTTCTAGTCTCCCCCATCCTCGTGGTACCAGTGGGCATGTCATGCCAACGCTATCAATCATGTTAAAAAGTTTACCAGGTGCACTGCAGTTTATAGGGGGGTCATGTTGCACCGATTCCTGCAGTCTAAAAAAAAAAAAAATGTTTTTTTTGCCGCATGATCACCATCTTCCATGGGATCATGATCATATCCTTCAATACACACACCTCCATGTTCCTCTAAGATGTATTGGTCCATAGCACATACTACCCCAGGGGGATCAACCTTTATAAAAATGATGATAATCAAACCCCCTAATGATTGCAAAAATAATATAACAAAGAACTTATCGATGGATGATAATCAAACCCCCTTCAGTATGACAATTCTCCCTACAATGTCTCTTAGCTATTTTGATTTTGATTCTTCTTGTCTTTAAGCCATTACAATGCTTTCAAGGACAATAACATTTGTCATCGCCTGCTCTTTGAAAGTTAGGCAATAATCTAGTGATTGTCTCCCTATTTTGATCAAACTCCCTTGTGTTATCTAGCATAATCCTTCTTCACAACAATAACTAATTCATGTACCCTTATTGAGTTGGTTGTACTTAATGTTATATCTACAAATATGGTTTTGAAAGAAAAAATTGGTGTAATTAATGTGTATATCTACAAAAATATTAGACATGTTGTACTTAATGTTTATATCTACACATATGGTTTTGAACGAAATATTTGGTGTAATTAATATGTATGTTTACAAAAATATTGGACATATTATACTTAATGTTCATATTTGAACATATGGTTTTGAAAGAAATATTTGGTTTAATTAATGTGTATGTCTGCAAAAATATTGGACATGTTTTCTTAATGTTTATATCTACACATATTGTTTTGAAAGAAACATTCAGTGTTGAAACAGTACATAAAATTTTACAAAATTAATGTTTTACAAGAAAATGCACCATAAGAACTATTAGTTCAGAAGCAAGAACATGGTGTTAAAATTATACAAAATTCTTTTGACATGAGGGGTCTGCAAGTGAGGGTGTTGACCAATCTTGAAAACTTGAATGTTGAAATGAAAAGTATTGAGGATCAAACACCTATGCTAGAGTTACAACACATTATGAAGTTGAAAGCTATAGAGGATCAAACACCTATGCCCCTTGTCCTCTATCCCCTTCCTCTTCATTCCTCTTGTTTTGTAACTCCTTCTCACTCCCTCCATTCTTTTTCCTATTTTGGCCTTCTTGTTTTCTTGAACATTTTGGGAGTTGTTGAAATGATTCCTCATTAGTTAATATTTCAATCAAATTCTCTTTTTCTTCAACTTAACCATCTATTGGTTTATCCATGTGAAAATGAATAGTGTTAAACATGAGTCATTATCGTGTCAAAAATTCATCTTTGTTCAACCAAACTATTGAAGGAATTACATTCTTTCTTGTTTTGTAATAATCACCTTAAAAATAGCATTTGCATTTTCTTAAACCAACATATCCTAATATCTTAAATGTTGGTTTCTCAGATTTTCTCATTTGAAACATTTTGTTGGTTTTTGTGTACATTCTTAATATGGTTTCTTCTTTAAAAGTTTGCATACATGGGATCTTTAAATAAAACACACTTCTCGCAAGATTCTTACCCTTCAATTTATTGCATTTAAGATATTAAGATATTAGGATTTTTCATGATCACCTTGGAAATAACATCTAATCACCTTGAAACTTTTTATGTCTTGCATCTACATTTGCTCTATCATTACTCGCAAGAGTTTTTTAAGGTTGAAAACCACTTCAACATACTTTTCATGGTTTAGAGGTAATGTCATTGTGGCAGAGGCTTCTACAAGGGAATGAGCCTCATGATTATGGCATTTATACAAAAATAGAACTTTCTTCTTCAACTCCTTTCACTCAAAACTTCATTGAAGTTCCTCTTCCAGTAGTGAGAATAGCTACTACAAATTCCTAGGAGCCAAGGGACCCTAAACCTATGCTATATTCTCTAGAGACATGGGAGAAGTTCCTACCTAATTAAGTACTTCATAACATTTTGGATCATTTTAGATTCAGTACTTTATAAGTTGGGGAATGCACTTCATGCCTGGCATGCAAGTGATGCATCTGCAGATGCAATTTTATCACCTTGAAAAATTGTATCTAATCCTACTAGATGGGAACAATTGATTGTTTAAATTATTTTCAATTGAAAAATTGTTTTTCCGTCTTCAAGTAACCTAAATCCTTGCTTCTCCCAGTTGTATTATTTCTCTATTGTTATATATTCTAGAATATATTTTTAATTTCTTTCTCCATGTTTTTATGATGCATAATCTTCTTAGGATAACAGTAAGGAAAGTGGTTGCAAATAAATGAATAAAGAACTCAAAAAAGATTTCAATTAAATAAATAATCAATCACAAAGAAAGGTATGTCATCAAATTAACAAAGGATTTGATCAAGGGACCTTTCAAACTTGATACAATTCCTCAACCAATAGTCTTTCATGCTCAAGCCCGCACAACTAAAGGTTGAGGAGCTAAGGTCACAATGCCTACATTCATAGCTCAGTCACCAATGAGATCGAAAATGTTGCACCAACTTGATAGACCAGTTGGATATTATCGGGCTCAAAAGGGTTAAGGAAAGAGGAAGAGGAATTATCCCAAACAAGCTGAGCCAAAAGAGGGGGCCTCTCAAGCACTGCTACAACTCAAGGTAGAAAATATACAAGGATTGGAAAATGTGGAAGCCACACAATCCCAAGACAATCCTCAAGTGCTTCCAACTAAACAAGGGCAAGGAGGAGTTGAAACTGACATGCAAGAGGTGTCCCTACCTAAATAAGAGGTACAAACCTCCCCTTCCACTCCTAAAAGAAGAAAGATCAATACTCCTATTAAGAGAAGACAAAAGGTCATCAGAAGAGTGATTCCTTTCCCATCAGTCCCAAAGAATATCCTAGAAGAAGAGGAAGAAGAGGATGATGAGGATGAAAAGGATAAGTGGCCTTTAAATTGGAGGACCTGTCTTGCTAAAGCCATGAAATCAAAATGGAAAAGAAGCTCCACAATACACTACCACTTATTCCTAAGAAAGCTATTCAATATACAACATCTGAGGATGAAATGCAATAATGGATAGATGAGTAGGATTTTGAGGGGACTAATGTCTTTAAGATGTCAAATTTCAATTTCATGCCAGTTGGTATAGAATTGGTGGGGGATAATCAGAGATACTCCAACCAATCAACCTCAATAGGAGGATTAGATTCAATTTCCACCAGAGCTATAGGGACCTAAAGTAGCCCAACCAACCCTAGTTTAAGTCACATTTTATTTAGATAAGGGATCGACTATTCCTCTTTCTCCAAACACCAAAGGAGTATAAGTTCAAGCAAGACAAGAGGAATAACCACAAAAAGTATCCATTGATGAAGTGTTAGAAGAAGGAAAAATAAGTGAGAAACCTCAACAAACTTCCCAAGACATAGAGGTGAGAACTGTGGACTCCATATATACAGAGACTCCTAGTATGGATCTCCAAAAAAAGGAGAAGACTCTAGCCAGGAGTGATAAGGGGAAGAGTATAGCAGAGAAAACTCCTTCATCCTCAAAAGGTAAATGCCTATTGGAGCATATCCCAAGATGGCTAAGAAAAGAAGTGATAAGAAACAAGAGACAACAATTCACTACAGAAGAGGAGGATAGGAGGGAATTGATTGAAGTTCTAAGTTAATCTAAGTCACTACCAAAGGATGCACAGGCATTAACCTTCATCATGAGTGATCAGAAATAGTACTTATTTTCTCACGTGGCTATCCCTCCTCCATAGACAAATGTTCAATAATTGACTCCAAGGGATTTATCAGATCAAGGAGGTCATGCTTAGGAAACCTACCTCGGATACCAGTAAGCTAATGGTTACAACAGGAATTAAAGAAGTATTTAAAAGCTTAGAATAGGATGGGGCATAATTAATAACACTTCAGAGATAAAATGAGATCCTAAAAGGATATCTAAGCCAAGTTGTTGGTCCCTTAGATCTAGCAAATCTTGAAGAGAATTTGAACGTGGCATTAGAAAGAAGAGATAGGGGTACAAGCCAATAAGACCCCTTTTTGAGAGCTTGTCAATAGTGGAGAGAGAGTTTTTAGGAAAAGGGTGTACAGATTATACAAGGAAACCTAAAGTTGTTACACATTATGTAGGATAATGCAGATAGGTTAGTCACCATTTTGAATCAAGATTTTGGTCTGATGGATGAAATACATACTTGGGGTAAAGACTTGCAAGAACTTTAGTTGATTAAAGAACAATTATATCGAATGTTGATGGAAGTATATATAGCTGAGCAGTTAGATAAGATCGATTATTGGATAGAGAAAATTGTAGATGACAATAAAGTAATGGAAACATTACATGAGGAGATTCAAAAGCTCAAGGATCAAACCCAAGAGCACATTTTGGAGGCTGAGAGACATTATAGTGATGCATGTTTAGACATTTTTGACAAAGATGCAAGAGATAAATTAATAAAGGTAGAGGTAGTAATTGAGAAATTCTTAAAAAAACTTGAGGAAGCTTCAAATGATGATGATATCAAGAAAGCATTCAGAATCGAAGCAGCATTATTAGAGTTGTTGGAAATATTCAGGATGAGATATGTTACTGACAAGGGAGGGGTGAATCAATAACTTATAAAACTTTTAAGTAATTCATCATTTTAACCATTCATCATTCATTCATTTAATCTATTGCATAAATGAAAGATCAAACATTCACAACACTTGAACACAATGATTTGGTGACCCAGAAACCTTCCAATTAGAAAGTAAAACTGCGGTGGGGATGATGCCCACAAAACTTTGTTACTGCAGTATGAAGTTGGCTGGTTAAGGCTTGCAATGATCACTTTTGGTGATCTGCCCTATTAGGAGCAAGTAGGACTACTAGATCCACCTTGTTAGAGGATTTACAAATATATAGTGAAGTATGCACTCTATTAGGAGATTTACAAAAAGATTGTTAAGTCTACCCTGTTAAAGGATTTAAAAACTGATTCACCTGTTAGGATGAAATAGTGGATCTACTTACAACTTGTTTGCTTATAAGATCCTTTTTGCATTGATCACCTGATGTGATAGATATAACTTTTTTGCTCCTATGTTGACCTTGTTGTATCCTTTTTACTCTGCTATTGATACCAATACCTTCTTCACATGTGAATATTACTCTCTCATTTCATATATGTCATCCTTCTTTTTTTTTCAAATGATATCATACATTACATATATACCATTCCAATATTTACAATTACAAAACACAAGTGAACAAAATAGTACTGAGTCGGCCCAATAGTAAATAACTCGAGTTCACTGAACTGACTTAGTGACCTTCTGATACTCGACATCCACTACATTACTCGGCATCATCATGCACTCGGTAGAAGTAGAGACTCGATTCATACTAGCCATATGGCATTGCTTGGAAATTGGTAACCATTGGTGACTCCATAGATATAGTGTCACTCGGTAGAAACTAACTTCTTCGTTTACCTTGCTTAACTTAGTGAACACTAAGTCCTTTTTTTACCTTTTTCACTCAGTAAACACTACTGATCTTTGTTTACCTTTTTCACTCAGTAAATACTGTTGATCTTCATTTACCTTTGTCACTCAGTAAACACTGTTGATCTTCATTTACCTTTTTCACTCAGTATCTTCTAGAATGCTCGATGAAAACTGTGTACCTGCTGAACTTATGAGGTAACCACTGAATGCTCAGTATATTCTTGAGACTAAGTGATGAGCTAGATAAGCATTCAGAATTGACTAAGTGTTTGCACTAATGACAAATATATCATAATTCCAACAATCTCCCCCTTTGGAATTAGTGACAAAAACACTTATGAGCCAAAACTTATATACAAAATTTGACGAACTAATTTACATATATGTCCCCCATACAATATGCTCGGAGTATTTACAAATTTCTCTAGCTCTATCTCCATCTCTATCTCATCTCTATCTCTTCTCTAACTCTATCTCCCCCTTTTTGACAATAATGCCAAATTAAGCAATGTGCATTTACACAAAGACACCAAAATGGGAGATAAACTCAGACTGTACCTTGAGAATAAGAGCCAAAGTCTTATCCCAATTTTCTTGCAAAATTTTGCAGGTGGAGAGTGCTATTTGAATTTTAGCTAAAGTTTCAACCATATGATCTGCAACTAAGAAATTGTTGTCATGGATCAATGCTTTGGAGTAGACAATCTGTTTCTGCATTGTGTCCATGATAGGAAGGATCATGTTCTAAATGTCAATTAAGGTATACCTGATCCTTGCTTCCTCTCTCAAAAATTCTGCCTACTTTTCTGAAAAAAATATGATTCTGAGATGATGGGATGAACTTGAATTGGGGTCAAGTTGCAGCATTTGGGCACTGACCTTCATATCCTTATCAATTTTATTCAATTTTTCTTTGATCTCCTCGGTGTATTTGGTAACATCACAAAGTTTGGCAAAAAGTGAAATTACATTATTAAAAGAATTTTCAAGATTGGCCAAAATTGTGGACAATTCTACCTGTTTTATTGTAGTGTGCTAAGAAATGTGCTCAAGCACCTTATTATCAAATTTCCTTTCAGCCTTCTCAATCAATTTTTCTTGACCACAGGTGTCCTCGTTGAATTTATTTACAGCCTCTTCTAATTGAATCAAAATGTGTTGAGTAGAATCTACTTCAACACCTATAGAATCTATAATAATATTCTTGTTGTTCTCTATTATTCTGAATTCCTTATCCCTTTCAGACCTTAGCTACTTTTGCGTAGCTTTCATCTCTATTAACTGAATAGCATACCTCATTTCTTCAATGGTAGCATTTTCATAGTCAATTTTTGGAATTACTATATCTGTGTCTAAATCAATATCTTTTGAAATTTCCTTTCCAGTGATCAGAAGTCTTAATGGATGCTTTTGTTTGACTTTTATGATGTCTGGATTAATCTTAGGAATAGACAAAATAATAGAGATGGAAGGGCTAGCAGTAAAAACTGGGATAGGATTTGAGGATTGAGTGCCAATAGAGGTATTTACCATATCAAAAACTAGAATACTTCCCAAAAATGATGATACACTTGTTATAGCAGTATCTGAACTAGTTGAATTTGAAGTAGATGTAGATAATGCTATCAAAATTGTACAATAGGTTGGAACTAAAAAAATTGTAGAACTTACTGTTATACTGACTGATGATGATGGAGCTGAGGAGGCTAGCTCGGTGGCTAAAGAAGAGGGCTATATCTTGGTAGATGAAGTGGTAGGCACTTACATTGATGTTACCTAGAGCTGTGATGTGGCAGGTGCAGATGATAAATCTGATGCTGATGCTATCAAACTTGTGGAGCTGACTCCAACCTTGATGATGTGATAGTTTTAGGTGCAGAGTGAGGAAGGGATGCAATAATTGCTGCTGCAATTTTTACTGGATCATCTTCCTCCTTATTTTCCTCTTCAGCTTCTTCCCCAATTTCTTTTTCTTCCTTGTCTTCTTCCATTAATGCATGCAGCTCTCCTGGTGAGACCGTGATGGATGGAGTGTCATTTATATCATCACTGTCACTGTTGTCATCATCCTTGATTTCTACTAGTTCTTCACTAGGCTTATGTAAATGATAGATGTTTTTCCACATGTTTGTTGCATCATTTACAACATGTTCAATGTCTTTGATTAAAATCAAACAAGTGTGAAATCTTATCATCATTTTTCCTTCATGATTTTTCATTGCAGTCTTTATTTCTACTCCAATGAGATTTAGTTGAAGATTCTTCAGAGATTGCTCATAGATATCTTTTACCATTTGGGTGGCTATCTCCCATCTCGGTTGTAATATCTCCAGTAGTTCCTTGGAGATTTGAGAGGCAAGCTAGTCCGGGGAGTATTTCCATTTTTCCATCTTGGAGAGTACCAGTTCCTCTATCTGTATTTTCTCAGCATTTATTCTTGTTTCAAATTTCAATGCCTTGAAATTTGTGATGTCTGCTCCTTCTTCCAATTTTTTGAGCCTTTCTTCAAATGTGGGTGGAGGCCTACCCAGTACAAGTTCCTGTTTTCCTTTTCTAGTTCTCCTTGAGAATACTGCAATAGGCTTCTTTTTAGGTTTGGCAATGATTACCTTACCTTTCTTCTTTGGAGGTTTTTCTTCAGACTCATGTTCTTCTTTTTCTTCTTCTCCTCCTTCTTCTTCATCATCTTCTTCTTCCTTGCCTTTTCCTTCAGTTAGCATGAGAGGACCATTTGCAGTTTTCATTTTGGCTATCGTTCTCTTGCCTTTTCTTATGGCCTATGGTAGCTTGATTTCAAGATCTATTCTGGCCTTTGCTTCATCATAAGTTCTAAAGGCAGGGATGTTAGGGACAGCTAGTTCATTCACCAGTGCCTTAATGATGTCTCTTGTTTCATCATTATTTAATTCATAAGGCAATGGTTTTACCCATGCCACTCGGGGTATGACTGCCTGTATGTACACATGATCACAATCAACCATGAAACATATATCATCTTTATAATCCTCAACAAGCTTAGGAGAAATTTTGAACTTGTTATTCATCCTTTCCTTGAAGTCTTCAAAATAGTTATCCATGACTTTGTCAAAATTTTCCCCCATTTCTGCTATAAACTCATTAATCTAATATAGAATTGGAGTGTCTTTTCTCCATACTACAGATCCATTGGATGGAAAAAACTTTTGTACATAAAAGAATAAGAAATTTAACAAAGAACCAAACTTACAAGGGTTATTCTTTGAAGTCCTTATTCTTTCCATATTCTTATTCAATTGTCTTAACAGTAATTCTAACAGGTCAAATTCAAGATTTTTCTTTACAATCTTAAATGCTAAATCCACAGCCTCACACGATACACTATTCAATCTATTGGAACTGTATAGTTTATATGCAATTACATAAATGCCAAATCTAAGTTCCATGTCAGATATATTGTTAAGTTTTAGTCCTCTACTATCCCATTCTACTAGGGTTTTAGTGGCTTTGACTTTACTAAGCATAGGCAAACCCGTGATGTTATGAATCATCTTTTTGGTTATCAACATGGGTTGCTCCAACCACAACTGACCATTGTGTACATGGCTCAGAACATATCTAACCCATTTAACTTGGAAATTCCTTGGTAGGTGCAGAATGTGGGTCAAGCCTTTTGCTTCTAAGTGCTTATGCTAAGGTTTTAGGGCTCCATCAACACATAATTGACCTAGGGCATTATCCATATCTAATGTACTAATTTCTTGAATAGTGCATTTGAAATGAGCACGAATATCATTAACCAGAAGTACCTTAGGTGGAATTTTTGATTGAGCTCCGTGTAGGTCAAGTGATTCAGCAATTGTGGGCATTAGTTTGAATTTTGGGGCTTCCCATTCGACTCCTTTCACTAGCATTTTAGAACCCCTCTTCACCTTGTTGCTACTGGTGCTTGCGGATGCCATTGCTGCTCGATGGATGATAAATTCTTCAAACAAATACTTCGCAAGAATTTGCTTCAAATCACTTGGCATGCAACTAGAAATCTTTTGTCTCTAAGTATTCTTAATTTGCAATGAAAAATGAAATCAAATTCTACCCTTTTTGATGAAATAATGTCATTAAAGCTTAGTACAAAGGTAGTTGAGATGACATAGTGTGTACCAGTCTGTCATTGATTTACTCGGTAAAACCTTGCAACTCGGTGGTCTAACAAAATATTTGATACTCCCGACCTAGATCGGTAAGGTCTTTAGTCAACCTTGCTCAGTACATGCAACTCGGTGAATGATAACTTTTCTTTGATCCTTCTATCTGAAATACTAATTTGATCATTTGCACTTTTTCATTCTAGAACTGTTTATGATGTGGCTAGAAGATGCAGTTCCTGAGTCTTCTTATATCTTAATTGGAAATGGTGGAGTCACCCACTTCTTGAGTGACATGACCATTATTTGAACTGTCTTGCTCGGTAGATTTGGGAATCCACTGTTCTCTCATTTTCTTCCGAATGTTATCAGCTTTATCTTTCTTTTCATCTTCAATTCTTCCAATAGTCATGCAATTCTTAGTTATATGACCAAGTTCATTACATATGTAACATCTTATGGTCGTATCCTTCTTTCTTAGGTGATGTCTTGCACAGTTTATCCCAATGTGTCCATATTCTCCACAATAGTAACACCTGCACCAAGTATTGTAGTCCCAACCAAATATTGCTTTGATAATTTTTTCTGTTGGATTGAATGTTTGTTATTTGCATTCAAATGCCTTGTGACCTTGTTCTTTCATTTGTGACATTTGCCTTCAAATTTTGGTTTTTCTTTGCATTCATTAGCTTTGTGACCATGCTAATTGTAGTTGAAGCATTTACCTTTGAATTTTACCTTTTCATTACTCCAACATTTGTTTGATGTATGACCTATCTTGCCACAGTGATTACAAGTAGGCCTTTGATTTGTTTGTGCACCTTGTTTGGAAGTTTCACCTTCTTCCTTGTAACCAAGTCCAGTTTTGCCTCTTTGTCTATGAAGATTTTGCTCACCTAGCTAATTTAATTGAGTCATGTCTGCTTGTGATTTCATCATTCTTTCATTGATTTGTTTTTCAGTGTTTAGGTCATTTTCCAAATTTTCATTGATTTGTCTTTCAGATCTCAAGTCACTTTTTAAGCTTTCATTGATTTGTCTTTCAGTGATCAAATCATTCCTCAGATCTTCATTTTCAGATCTCAGATTCATAATTGCTTCATTTGCATTGGATAGTTGATTTATAAGATCTTGATGCTGAAGGGATTGACTATTTCTTACCTCTAAGCCTTCATTTGCCTTGTTTCTTTGTTCCAAGACTTCACATAGCCTGATTGATTGGATTTCTTGTTCTCTTTTGAGTTTTCTTACTTCTTCCTCCAGGAAATCATTCTTTGCTAGGAGTTCCTTGATTGCCTCATTAGCTTCATTTGAACTGCTTGATGGTAAAAGATCTTCAATCTTTTCTTCAACATACTAATGATCATTCATTTGTCTTGCAAGTTCTTTCCTTTTCTTTAGGGATTGAGAAAGATGCTCCTTAGCTTCTTTGAGTTGATCCATGACCATTTCCAGATCTAGCTTTTCATTTTCAATAGATTTTTCAAGTTTGAATATTTCCATTGTCCTTGATCTTTGCTCAAGCTATCAAATTTTATCCTGAGAACCACAAAGCTCTGATACCAATTGTTGGAAATATTCAGGATGAGATATGTTACTGACAGGGTAGGGGTGAATCGGTAACTTATAAAACTTTTAAGCAATTTGTCATTTTAACCATTCATCATTCATTCATTTAATCTACTCCATAAATGAAAGATCAAACATTCACAACACTTGAACACAATGATTTGGTGATCTAGAAACCTTTCAATTAGAAAGTAAAACTAGGGTGGGCATGATGCCCACAAATCTTTGTTACTATAGCATGAATTTGGCCGGTTAAGGCTTACAATGATCACTTCTAGTGATCTACCCTGTTAGAAGCAAGTAGGACTGCTAGATCCACCTTGTTAGAGGATTTACAAACATACAGTGAAGTATGCACTCTGTTAGGAGATTTACAAAAAGAATGTTAAGTCTAACTTATTAAAGGATTTAAAAATTGATTCACCTATTAGGATGAAATAGTGGATCTACTTACAACTTTTTTTTTGATAAGATCCTTTTTGCATTGATCAACTGATGTGATAGATATAACTTTTCTGCTCCTATGTTGACCTTGTTGTATCCCTTTTACTCTATTGCTAATAGAAATACCTTCTTCACATGCGAACATTACTCTCTCATTTCATACATGTCATCCTCTCTTTTTTTTGCAAATTATATCATACATTACATATATACCATTCCAATATTTACAATTACAAGGTCGGCCAAAACACAAGTGAACAAAACAGTACTGAGTTGGCCCAATAGTAAATAACTCGGGTTTACTGAACTAACTCGGTGACCTTCTGATACTTGGCATCCACTACATTACTTGGCATCATCATTCACTCAGTAGAAGTAGAGACTCAGTTCATACTAGCCACACGGCATTGCTTGGAACTCGGTAACCATTGGTGACTCAGTAGAAACTAACTTCTTCGTTTACCTTGCTTTACTTGGGAACACTGAGTCCTTTGTTTACCTTTTTCACTCAGTAAACACTGCTGAACTTTGTTTACCTTTTTCACTTGGTAAATACTGCTGATCTTTTTTTACCTTTTTCACTCGGTAAACACTGCTGATCTTTGTTTACCTTTTTCACTTGGTATCTTCTGGAATGCTCGGTGAGAACTGTTTACCTGCTGAACTTATGAGGTAACCACTGAATGCTTAGTACATTCTTGAGACTAAGTGATGAGCTAGATAAGCATTCAAAATTGAATAAGTGCTTGCACTAATGACAAATATATCATAATTCCAACAAGAGTTACATGTAAAACTTAGAGATTTTGCAAAGACTCACATCGAGGTGGGAAACTACAGGTAGAAAGTGAAGGATAAATACAAAGCCTTATATTTTCTAGATGTAGCTCAAGTGACTAAGATCATTGAGAAATTGAAGGGCAAATAACCAAACATAGCTCTAGTATAAAGGGGAACAAAATCTAGAAGCCAAAATTTCAATTTTAACACTTAATAAAATTTTGCACTTTTTGTAACCTACTTCCAAGGTGTGCAGTTGCATAGGCACACTTTTTTAGTAGTGTTCTAGAATATTATGAAGAGTTTAGAGGTGTGCCAATATTTAACTAATAGTTCTAAAATTAGAGCTTTGCATGCATTGGAAACGCATTTTGATAGTAGTTTAACTCCTACAGATGCCTATTGAAGATGGAGCTTCTATTTTTGGAACTTCCAGACACCCCTACATCAACTAATGAATTTCTCTTTCTTATTTTCTCATGCATTATGACATGTAAAGGCTCATGCATCCAATTAATGATATAAATATGGATGGAGTCCTACTAAGCACCTGTTAGATAGTTAGTTTGTATATAAATAAATTTGTTTTATTAGTTTAGAAGCATATGATTGCATAAAGATACCTCTCACTCTTAACACAAATTGAGGAGAAGATTTCTTATAAATTTAGGAATGTAATATGTATTCCAAGCCGCCATTATTTTGATGCAATAATATATGATATTGGTGCTCACATTTGGAGTGTAATGATTCTTTCTTAAGTGTGCTATATTTTATGGATGTATGTTCATGGAATGTAATTGAGCCAATAGTTTTATTGTGTTGTTTTTTTTGTGCAATCTTTTAATTCTAGTATTTTCTATGGGTCTATGAATTATGTTGGCGTACTTAGTTTAAGAAGTGATCACCCTTTTGTTCCTACATAGTTTTTTCTCTCGCATGAGCACACTTTTTATGGCTTTATAATTTGATGAAAAGTGAAACATCTTATAATTACTAAGTTCCCATCAACAATTGCATTAGTGGAATTAAGGAAGCTCGACTCTTTATTTCATTGGTTACCCACGGATCTTTTCGAAGGCTTAACTTGTAGACGCATTGTTTTCATGGCTTATGTCCATTAGGATTTTACTTTTCATGTTTTTTTGCTTAAATTTATCATTACCCTATCTTCATTATTTTCTTTAATAACCCCTTGGTTAAAATAGGAATTCATATCGTTGCATTGCTAGATTGCATTCATCATAAAAACATAAAATACAAAAAATGTATTTCCTTTTGTGTGATTATTCTTTTGAGATAGCAAGAAGATTCTACATCGTATTTGAATTATTTCAAAACTAATCAAAGCCTCCTCATGAACATTCACATTTATCTTCAACTAAGCGGATTCCAATAGGTCACAAGATTGCCTAGAACCTTGGAGTTGATCCCAGATTAACTTTTCAAGAGAGCAGGTTGAAAGGATTCATGTCATTAAGCATCATGCAAAACAATAGCTCAATAGTTCATAAACCCATTCAACCCATTGCATCTTCACATGTGTCTCTAATGGTCCTAGGAACCCTATGGACATAGGGTAATTGATACAATCAGTCATATGGGGTCATAGACTAGCCCACAATCCTATGCAACCTAATGCATCACAACACGTGTTCTTAGGGGTCCTAGGACCCCTCAAGACATAGGGTAATTGATGCAGTGGGTCTAATGGGGTTGTAGTCTAGCCCATGACCCCATTCAACTCATTACATTGATTACCCTATGTCCTTATGGGTCCTAGGACCCCTAGGGACATAGGGTAATGGATGCAATGCATTAAATAGGGTTGTAGGTTAGCCTACGACCCATTAGACCCATTTCATTTTCACATGTGTCCCTAGGGGTCCTAGGGCCTCTAGGGACATAGCGTAATCGATGCTATGGGTTGAATGGGGTTGTGGACTAGTCCATGACCCTATTGGACCCATTATATGATGAAATGTGTCCCAAGGGGTCCTAGGACCCCTAGGAACATAGGGTAATCGATGCAATGGGTTAAATGGGGTCATAGACTAACATAGGGTAATTGATGTAATGGGTTGAATCGGGTTAGGGCTAGACCATGACCCCATTCAACTAATTGCATCACAAAATATGTCCCTAGGGGTCCTAGGACCCCTAAGGACAAAGGATAATCAATGATATGGGTCGAATGGAGTTGTAGGCTAGCCTATAAGCCCATTCAACCCATTACATAATGACATGTGTTTCTAGGGGTCCTAAGAGCCCTAAGGATTGTAATCAATGCTATGGGTTGAATGAGATTGTAGGCTAGCCCATGACCCCATTAGACCCATTATATCATTCCATGTGTCATTAGGGGTCCTAAGACCCCTAGGGACATAGGATAATTGATGCAACATGTCCAATGGGGTTGTAGGCTAGCCCATGACCACATTGGGCTCATTACATAGTGAAATGTGTCCCTAGGGGTCTTAGGTCCACTAGGGACATAGGGCAATCGATGATATGCATCAAATTGGATCATAGGCTAGTCCACAACCCCATTTGACCCATTGCATCATGACATGTATCCCTAGGGGTCCTAAGACCCTTAGGGACATAAGGTAATTGATCCAATGGGTCCAATGGGGTCATGGGCTAGCTCATGACCCTAGTGAACCCATTTTATCACAACATGTGTCCCTAGGGGTCCTATCCCATAACCCCATTGGACCCATTGCATCACGACATGTGTCCTTAGGGATCCTAAGACCCCTAGGGATATAGGGTAATCAATGCAATGTGTCGAATGGGGTCATGGCCTAGCCCATGACCCCATTAGACTCATTGCATCGTGACATGTGTCCCTAGGGGTCCTAGGATCCGTAGGGACATGGAGTAATTGATGCAATGGGTTGAATGGGGTTGTGGCCTAGTGAATGACCCCATTGGACCCATTGTATCATGACATGTAATCAATGCATAATGCAATGGGTTGAATGGGGTTGTAGGTTAGCCTATGACCCCATTTAATCCATATGATGCATGATGTAATGGATTGAAAGAACCTATGACCCCATTCTACCCATATGATCGATTACCATATGTCCCTAGGAGTCCTAGGATCCCTAAAGACACATGTTGTGATGCAATGGGTTAAATAGGGTCATAGGTTAGCTTACAACCCCATTTGACCCATACGATCAATTACCATATATCCTTAGGGGTCTTAGGACCCCTAGAGACACATGTCATGAGGAAATGGGTCGAATGGGGTCATATATTAGCCTAAAACCCCATTAGACCTATATAATTGATTATTGCATGTCTTTAAGGGCCCGTTTGGTGAGCGGAATAGGAATATGTATCCTGGAATACATATTCTGGAATAGAATGTATTCTTGTTCTCCATTTGGTTTAGCCAATATTTGATGGGAATTCGCAGACCCAAAAATTTATATTTTCTAAAATTAAAAAAAATGGAATAGGAATACGTATTCCAATAACACCTATTTTGGTGGAATTGAAAAACCCCATTTTTGGGCCAAAAATGGAATACGTTTTCTATTTTTGCTTCGTATTCCTATTTTGCTCACCAAACAAGCCCTAAGGGTTCTACAGCCCCTAGGGACACATGTCATGATGCAATGGGTTGAATGGGGAATAGGTTATCCTATGTCCCCATTTGATCTATATGATCAATTATTAATGTCCCTAGGGGTCATAGGAGCCCTAGGGACACATGTGGGGATGCAATGGGTGGAATGGGGTTGTAGGCTAGCCTAGAACCCCATTCAACCTATTACATTGATTACTGTATGTCCCTAGGAGTCCTAGGACCCTATGGACATATGTGGTGATTAAAATGGGTGGAATGGGGTCGTAGATTATCCTACAACCCCATTTGACCCATATGATCGATTATGTCATTAAGGATGCGGTGATATAATGGGTTGAATGGGGTTGTAGGTTATTTGACCCATATGATCGATTATTGGATGTTTGTAAGACCTCTAGGGACAAATGTGGTGATGCAATGGGGCCATAGGTTAACCTACGACCCCATTCGACCTATATGATTGATTAACATATGTCCCTAAGGGTCCTAGGACCCCTAGGGACACATGTGGCAATGCAGTGGGTTAAATGGGGTTGTAGGTTA
The DNA here is from genome assembly GCA_028749045.1 of Cupressus sempervirens. Lineage (NCBI taxonomy): Eukaryota > Viridiplantae > Streptophyta > Pinopsida > Cupressales > Cupressaceae > Cupressus > Cupressus sempervirens. Next base: position 286,582,301 of record CM053792.1, read on the forward strand.
GACTATGACCCCATTCGACCCATATGATCGATTATCATTTGTCCCTAGGGTTCCTTAGACCCCTTGGGACATATTTCATGATGCAATGGGTTGAATGGAGTTGTAGGTTAGCCTACAACCCCATTCAACCCATATGATCGATTATTATATGTCCCTAGGGGTCCTAGATCCCCTAGGGACACATGTTGCGATGTAATGGGTCGAATGGGGTCGTAGGTTAGCCTACCCAGTTGACCCATATGATTGATTTCCATATGTCCATAAGGGTCTTAGGACCCCTAGGGACATATGCAGTGATGTAATGAGTGTAATGGCATCGTAAATTAGCCTATGACCCCATTTGACCCATATGATCGATAATCATATGTCTCAGGACCCCTAGGGATACATGTAACAATGCAATGTGGTGAATGGGTTTGTAGATTAGCCTATGACCCCATTTCACCCATATGATTGATATCACATGTCCCTAAGGGTCGTAGGACCCTTAGGGACACATGTTGTGATGCAATAGGTCGAATGGGGTTCTAGGCTAGCCTACGACCCAAGTCATCCCACATGATTAATTATCATATGTTCCTAGGGGCCATAGGATCCCTAGGGACACATGTCGTAATGACCCATATGATCAATTATTGTATGTCCTAAGGGGACCTAGGACCCCTAGGGACACATGTCATGATCCAAAGGGTCAAATGGGGTTGTAGGCTAGCCTATGACCCCATTCAACCCATAAGATTGACTATTGTATGTCTAAAGGGGACCTAAAACCCTTAGGGACACATGTCGCAATGCAATGGGTTGAATGAGGTCGTAGGTTATCCTATAACCCCATTCAGTGCATATGATCAATTACTGTATGTCCTAAAGGAACCTATGTCCCCTAGGAACACATGTAATGATGTAATGGGTTGAATGGGGTCATAGGCTAACCTACGACCCCATTTGACCCATATGATTGATTACCATATGTTCCTAGGGGTCCTAGGGCCCCTAGGGACACTTGTCATTATGCCATGGTCGAATGGGGTCATAGGTTAGCTTAGGACCCCATTCAACTCATATGATTGATTATCGGATGTTCCTAAGTGTCCTAGGACCCCTAGGGATACATATCATGATGCAATGGATTGAATGGGGTCGTAGGTTAACCTACAGCCCCATTTGACCCATATGATAAATTATTGTATGTCTTTAGGGTTCCTAGGACCCCTAGGGACACATGTCGTGTCATGATGAAATGGGTTGAGTAAGGTCATAGGTTGGCCTATGACCCCATTCAACCCATATGATTGATTACCAAATAATAGTATAATAAATAATATATATGATTATAAACACTATATTATATAATAATAATATATAATACTAATATATTTCTCACACTTTCCTAATTGATTTCCCTCCAAATTTTGGGTGATGATTTCAGGTACCTAAAATCATATCAAATATTTGATCTTGAATTGGATACCTGATATGAAATCAAATACCCAGTATGGGATAGGGTACCTAAATCTTTTTACTGGCAGACTTTTTCCCAAAGTATTCACTATCACTACAAACCCAAAAATTAATTTTTTTTTGGCATTCTCTCATCTTTGGATAAAAAAATTAGTTTGGGGCCCATTGTTTAAAAAGGTTCCTACAAGATTTGATTAGGTGGTTGGTATTGTTGTCTAAACAGGGAGTAGTATTTGTCAAATGGCTAAATGCAAAATTAAGGTATAAATGAAGATATTGCAACATATAGGGAAAGAGACAGGGTGAATCACCAAAGGAAGAGACAAGGTATGTTATATGTGAATCAAGTTGATGATGTATTGATCGAAGGTGAAATTATAGAGTTAGAAAATGAATATGTTTAGTTGGGGAATGAAAATGTAACAATTGATAATGACAATGTCAGGATTGAAAATTTTAGAGAATGAAAACTTACTAGTTCATAATGTAAATGCCATGATTGACCATGTAAAAAATGAAAATGCATAGGAATGTTACATAACTCCTAATTATAACCAAAATGAAGGTCCTAGAACACCAAAATAGGCAATTCAAATTGATGAAATGATTATTAGTAATTTGGAAGGAAAAATCACAAAGAACCATTCGATTATGGGCTTCAAGACTATATAAGATATTTTTCAGCAACAAGACAATGGTGGAGCAATGTCAAATTTTTATGCACTTATTAAAGATGCAAAATATGAGACCTATTTTTACCAAATTGAAGATTCGTGTCAATAAAAAAATGGAAAGAAATGTCATTATTGTGAAGAATATTTTCAATGCTCTCAATAGCATTGGGAAAAATAGTAGGGAGAAGGATAAGAGAGTTTCTCAAATGGTTATTACAACCTCTTTGGTAAGTCATCATTTGAGATAGGGTAGATATATGAGATAAACTTGTATTTACTTTAACCTAAATCATACTACTTTGAGAAGAGCACTTACTAAACAAGAGAGAATTGACAATCCTCTTCAAAATGGTACATGGGCTTTTGGTGGGAGACTTCCACATTTTCATTAGAAGCTAATTGGTGATGTGAAGAAAGAAATTACACATTTTTGGGACTTTAGCTCAAGAGTCTCATCCAATGCTAAAGACGTGTTGAAGTTAAGAATTGGCATAAGAGACCATACACCATATCCTAAATATTATTTGGAGGTAAGTCAAACTTTGTTGTTCAAAAAATTTAGAGAGAGTCACCCAAGATTACATATATCTCAAAGGGCTTTTGAATCCTTGAAGTCATTTTATTGTGTGCAACTTAAGATTTGAAATACATGTTGCTGCAAATATCATGTGGAGTTTTCTATGCACCATGAACTATTATGCTCCATCGGTTCTACTTTGCATAGCAATAAAATGTTGCAGAATTATGGTGCTAGTGGGCTTCCAAAATCATCAAGAGGCTTGCTAGATCAATTTTTATGTCTTAGAGTTGATGATTTTTTTTTTATAAAAATGATTTCTTAAATGAGAAGTGTTCAAAATGTGGTGGTGTATCCATGTTTGACACATATTTCCATGAGGGTTGCGAACAAGATCTTGGGAGGACCATAGTAAAAAAAATGGTATATGAAATAGTGAAATACACATTGAAGAGTGGACGTGAGTGCTCTAGATGTGAATTTGTTGCAAAATAAATTAGTGTGGCTAGTTTTAATTCAAATTTCAAGAAAAATATTTTCTTCAAGTATGCAAGGCACAGTCACAAGTCCTACAGGTTCAGTTGTTATTGCTGGAACATGGTTGGGGACATACATGCTTAGAAGGAGTGGAATTCCCACATTCAAAGACTATTGAAAGAAAAAAATAATTCTCATACATTCACATCTTATTATAGCAACAAATGTGAATTTTTTGAAGCATCAAGGAAAACCAAAAGTAAAATAATTGTTTACTGTTACTAATGTTGATCATGATGCCCTATTGGAGACCATAAAATAGGGAGAGAGCCTTATAGGAGCAGACAACTAGGTATATTTACTTATGTTCTTTTGTACATAATGATTCAACTAACCGATGATTATATTGTTTAATACAATTATTTCCTAATATTTTTTATGATATTTGAATGTAGGGACATCATGAAGAGTAGTCATGCATGAATAAAAAAAACTAAATATGGAGCAAAATGAAGTAAAATATATTTTATTTTTTATACTACTATTTATGACACTATGATTTTTGACCCTACAATTTTTGGTAGTTGTGTATTGATGTAATAATGATGAAACACTTGAGATATTGTAAATGTAAACTTGTTTATTTAATGTAAGCAACAAGGATTTTTTAGTTAATGTAAATAATTTGGAACAGCCTAAAAATGATGATTTTAATTAATACTAAAACCAAACTTGCATTGTGCCCAATGCCAAAAACTTGAGAGAGCTAAAAAATAATGGTTTTACTTAATACTAACCCTAGTGACACCCTTTTTCTAGCTAAAAAGATCATCCAACGTACACAACCACCTTGTACCGAAAAGTCTTGAAGATGCTCTAAGTGCATTTGGAGGTCGATATTCTAAAGGTTGTAACTTAGAGCTCATGGGGGCTATTGGTAAAACTTTGAATTCTATAGGACAATGATGTCATGTTCCACAATAAATTATCTCATTTTGGAGAGATCATATTCCATTTGGATTTGGCACAACAATCTCGCTCGATGCTAAAACTTGTAGTGTGCCTCAGTTCATTGATGTATCACTGTTTAACTTTGAAACCACTAATATTGGCATCGAATTGTTAGCTCCATTAGCTCTAGATGGGCGGGTGAACCTTTTTTTCACCCTTGTTATAGTTTCAAAGAGCCACCAAATTTCATATCCACCCCATATCGAAGAGTCTTGAAGATGCTCTAAGTGTGTTTGGAAGTCGATCTTTTGAGGGTCATAACTCAAAGCTCTAGGGGATATCAGTGAAATTTTTAATGCTATAGGATAGTGATGTTGAGGTCTATAATAATTTATCTCATTTCAAAGAGATTAAATTTTGTTTGGATTCGGTACAATGATCTCACTCAATACTAAAACTTGCAGTGTGCCTCAGTTCATTGATGCATCACTGCGTAACTCTGAAATTGCTAATGTTGGTATTTAATTGTTAGTGCCATTAGCTACGAATGGTAGATGAACCCTAGTTACACCCTTTTTTTGGTTTTGAAGAGCCTCCAATGTTTGTGGCCACCCTGTACCAAAGAGTCTCCTTGATGCTCTAAGTGTGTTTGCAGGTTGATCTTCTGAGGGTCATAACTAAGAGCTCATGGGGGCTATCGATGAAAATTTTAATGCTACAAGATGGTGATGTTGAGGTCTATAATAACTTATCTCATTTTAAAGAGATTGCATTCCTTTTGGATTCAGCATAGCTATCTCGGTCGATGCCAAAACTTGCAATGTGCCTTACTTCATTGGTGCATCACTATGGAACTTTAAAACTGCTCATCTTGGCATTGAATCGTCAATGCCATTAGCTCCAAATGAGAGGGTGAACCCTAGTGACAACCTTTTTCTGGTTGCAAAGAGCCTAAAACATTTGCAGTCACCACGTACCAAAGAGTCTCCAAGATGCTCTAAGTGCATTTGGAGGTTAATCTTTCAAGTATTGTAACTCAAAGCTCGTAAGGGCTATCAATGAAATGTGGAATGATACATAACCTAGTGACACCTAGTGACAACCCTATTTTGACCACAGAGCCCCAATAATGTTTGCAACCAATACATATAGAAACATCTCATAAGACCAAAGATGGGCTCCGAAGATCAAATTGGCCATAGATTTGGCTAATTTTAGATATCTTAAGGGATTACAGAGATCATTTCAAATTAAATATATATGTTATAATTTCAAATTAAATATTGCATCAAAATTTGATAATAAAGCTTGTTAAAATGTTCTTCACAAATTATTGCATTTGAATCAAATATAAATGATCAAAATGAATGATATTCCATAAACATGAACAATAAACATGATCCATGATAAATTGAACAATACTATACTAAATTAATATGTATATCCTTGTGTGCATTAATGACATAAATATATATCAAAATAGATGTATCCATAGATAAATTATCCAAATATATATATCAAAGTTCATGTATCCATAGACAAATTATGAAAATATATATCAAAATATATAGATCCATATACAAAATGTCACTGATCATGCCATCAAAATGTGTATAATATCAATGTTTCTATATACAATATGGCATATGCCTTGTCAAAATATATCATGATTCATCCTATGATAGCTATACTATCATATGCTATTGGTCTGGTCAAAATGCAACCTCTTCTCTGAACTAGGTGGATCAGATGCCTCCTACATAAACAAAAAAAGAAAACCCAAAGTTGAACTAATAAATTTATATGATTTTATGTATCTAACATTGAATTACTCAAATTCATAATGATCCCTTTTTAAATTAATATTTATAACTTATTAAACTTTAATCATAAATACCTCTCTCATTGACTTCCTACAGAACTCAAGAGTTCTCTCATATGTCAGATTTTTGGAACCTAGCTGGTTATGGCCTGTATATGTTCAATTATGTTTGCTAGATGGACCTATAACTTAAAATACAACATTATAATTTGTATCATACTAAATTTATAATATATAATCAATAATTCAAACTAAAACTTACCTTTGTCAACTCCTCTGGATATAATGGCTATGTGAGAAAATATACAAAACTTTGACATCCAACCTCCTATGCACTAGGTGTTTTCTATTAGATACAAAAGCCTAGTTGTTAATATCATGCAAATAAGTTTTGAATATGTTTATGAAAATAAGGAAAATAAACAATAAATGATACTTATACATATGATGGGGCTCTTGCTACTAATGGAAATTCCAATGGGTCTGCAATGTCGAATCTACCTAGACTCATCACCAATAGCCATATCATGTACAATAAATAATGTAATTAAATTTCACTAGCACAAGCATTTTACATGAATGCATTGATATTTAATCACTTTAAAGCACCTAATTACTTTTCCCTTATCAATGGGTTGTGCCTCACCCCCCATATTTTACCCCCCATTTATAGGTGATACCTTCAAGAGAAAATAAAGATTAGAAACCATATATATTCAAATATCAAATAGAAAAAAAATGAGAACACAACATAATGTACCATAGACATCTCAAGGCCAAATGAAATAGCCAAGAGTGTGACATCATCAACCTATCTGAGCTCCTACTCAGTCATCAACTAAACGTGAATGAAGATCACATACATGTATAAGTCAGTATGGGTTGAAATTACTCTATTACAATGATTAAATTTAAATCACATATGTTGTAACAAAAAAAATGTATTCATGTACCAACACAGAAGGATCACATGCCTCTACATGCCCCTCCTCTCTCACATTAGGGTGTGTAGCCTTTGTAGGTGATTCTGGTGTATCATCCTCCTCAAATAGAAACTAATACTCAAAAAGATCACCTATGTGACCCAGACAAATATTCTTGCATGTTATGCAAGTATGGGGCACAAAAACATGTGATGAGCTTGCTAATGATGAACTCACACCAACATCATCAACACAGGGAGGCACTACTGACCTAGCTGGGGATATCAATAGTCTACTCAATCTATGGATGGGTCAAATAATCTAAGAGCTATCCGCTACAATGATATTAGGATGTTGTGCTATAGGAGTGGGGGAGACATTAGTAGGGGGGACAAAAGTACCAGCTTTCTTCTTTTGGACAAAGGGTGTATCCTAAGGAGCTCCTCCTCCTACACCCATGTTGGGGCTCATGCTCCAGTTGTTCACCGTGAGGCCTAACACAAATTTGGCATATAGTTTTTTAATGAAACAAAATGGAAACTATAAATTTTTGTATGGAGGTTTTTCAAAAACCATCCACCAATGATCCCAAAAATTCACATGCATAGCCTCATTTATGCACCATTTGATTGATAATTTGGTCTTTTTGTAGTCTATTGATTTACTAGTTTTTGGGTTCACAAAAAGGTTAAGCATATCATCTTTAGTTGTGTTTTGGGTCACAACCTCATCATAGTCCAACCCATCATCAAACATGGCATGCATTTGCTCATGACAATGAAGAGCAGCATTTTGTTCATCGGTAAGTGTTTGAATATTATCCTCTATGGTGTTTAACACAGATAACATGGGAGAAAAAATAGATATAGTGTTATATGTGGTTTGCAAACCCCTTAGTTTGGTAAGATTTTCTTGTATCAAATCTTCAATTTGATGAGGGCTTTGAGGGGGTAAGGGATCGTTTGGTTGACAGCTTTGACAGGGTACTGGATCATTGGGTGGAGAGTTTCGAGGAATATTATTTCATGGATTAGTGTCATCAATATCATTTGTGTCAGCCATACCTATTACATTGCAAAACAAAATTTTAAGTTGTTAATTAAAATAAAACAAATCAACAATTTCTACTAAAAAAGCCTAATTTTCAACAATTTCTATTAAAAAAACCTAATTTTCAATAGTTTCTATTTAAAAATAAAAAATAAAAATAAAAAAACCTAATTTGAAATAAAATTCATTCAAAATCATAAAATAAAAATAAAAATTTAGTTAATTCAATCATATAGTCATTCTTGCATCTGATACCTAAAATAGAGGCAAACAAAATACTACAGCCAGAAATGCCTATTTTGTTCTTAGTTTTTTTTCAAATTCCTAGTCATAGGTTTTAGGTATTTGATCTCATATCAAATACTCGATATTATATTGGATACCCAATAATGGATTGGGTACCCAATAAGGTTTGGCCCAACCTTTTTGCCTTGGTATCAAGATGGGTGGAAAAAAGTTAGAGAAGATTTTGAAACACTTTTAGACATTTTCTCCACTTTTTTCACATCACCACCTTTTGGCACACCATGATTTTGCACATACCCTTATACTAAATTAATTACAAGGGAATTACACAGAGAAAGTAAGCTTTATAGAGATTTCCCTATGTGGAGAGACTGAAGAATAAAATTAATGAAGTGTTGTTCATAGTGGATATCATCTTTGAGTATGTGCTTGGAATTTTATTTATACTTAGATTACATTGAGAATCCTATTCCATCTAATTCTCTCATGGAATTCATCATATCTCTATTAGGTGCCTCTTACAAACCCATATGATTCAATAAAAGTGAGAATTAAATTGTAAGCAATTGATGATCTATTTCCAAGAGATTGGTATCATCCAAATTATGGACTGAGCTAACCATTTTGGAGCATTTCCATAGTTGTACAATGAACTATGATGAATAAATGATATGCAAATGCCAATTACAAGAATCACTTTTCTTTTATGAGCATTGTCTCTTTCTAGTATTCCACTTTGTTCTTGTTTTTGGTAAGTTAGCAAGAGATGATTAAATTTTACGTCATTATGTTTCAAATATAACTATATTTTGAGTTATTGTCTTCTCTTCTCAAATAATAGCAAAAAAGAGAAGTCAAATTTTAGGCAAGGCATCTAGTTTTAGGTGGGGTATTGAAATACATCTAAGAGAACTTATACAAGGCTAAGTTTGTCAAAGGCACCAAACAATAACTTATATCCCACACTTTCTCTTTTTCCAAACCAAATAATATATCCTTCTTACAACTTTGATAAAATGTTATCTTTCAAAAAGAAAACACTTCCCAAGAAGTCCACTTTCTAAACAAAGAATATTGGAAAATAGAAAAAGAAATAGAGAATATTATGTGCATAACAAAGATTTGATAGCTACCCATGGATGTGCTAAAATATTATAGAGAATTTCAACTTACTCTAAACAGATACAAGAAGAGAGTACTATAGAAATAGTCACAAAACAAGACCTTGAATAGTTAAAGTTGCATCTATTAGAGGGCGAAAAAGATCCTCTACAAGAATAGTGTACCCACCTTCTAGAAATTTTACTTCGTGAATTGCAATGAGAGTAGGATAGAAAGAGAGATAAAGAATACCATGCCCATCATAAAGATCAAATAGTTTCTTAGAGATGTGCTAAAATATTGGATAAAAAATTAAATTTCTTACAAAGAATAGAAACACAAAGTGTTGGCACACACAAACAAAACAAACAATTTCAGCATTAGAAGAGAAACCACTTGAATTTTGGAAAACTCAATTACAAGAAGAAAGGAATAAAAAAATAAGGGTTAGGCTAAGAAATGATTATATGATGGCACTCAAAAAAATTTGTCAAAGGATTGATGAATTGTCCAACTTACAGAATTGTACTATATGCAAAGAATATTACCTAATTATACACTTGCAATTATCAAACACAACTGTCACATGAAAGAGATGCTTTCATGAGAAAGGTGTACACCAGTTTTCATCATTAAACAACATGGATCTAGGAGAAAAACCTATTATACTCAAAATTTTAACCCAAGTTGAATAGATGTTGATTGCTAGAGTCAACCAATTATTACAAGTGACTTAGAATTTTTGAGGTCAATATAAATATCATAGTAACACAACAATATTTGCATTGGCTATAAACAACATTATGAGTATTCTTCTACATAGAATAGAAGACCTAGATATACTCGTTGTTAAGAGACTACATGCAACAAGCCAATCCTACATGATTGTTACATAAAGAGAAGCCACATTATAGATGCATTACAATACAAGGTGATATATGACCCAAATGTCACTATTTATGTTAAACATCTAGCTAGCATCCCTGAAATAAGAACAAATGTCTCAAGTATGCTCAGAGCCATTGAAATAATTGAAGACATGTCAGTGCCAAATCCTGAAATGGATAACATACACATCATCATTTGTGTCTCAAAATCCATAAACAACACATGAGCTACAAATCATTAAGAAAAAATTGCAACTTGAAGATGACACAAGTAATTATATTAATTAACTAGTGATAGACTAATCTATGGTTTAAAAGAATACAACATAGAGGGATTATTGGATATGAAATTTCCCACACTTTTCCCAAATGAATTTTCACTCTATGTGAATCCTTGTATAAGGAAATTTCACATTCATAAATCTATACCACACTTAATCAAGTTCCATGACAACAAATTTGGGAAACATCCCCTCTTTTGATATTTCATTTTGAATCTCATGTATAGACATTGTAGCCAAGTTGTTGCAAGAGGATTCATTTGAAGAAATGCAGAAGAAATATGCATGCTGCTATAGAAATTCTTCTTGCACACTGTACAAATTTTCCAAACAACTAGCTTGCACAAGAGTTGGTGCACTATGGTTCTTCCATGTGAGAAACACGACCATTTTGGAATAATCACCAAATGAAGTTGACAAAATTTATCAACTAGATACGATCACCTACAATTATCTTCACATATAGTGCGATAGATACAAACTAGCTAGATTTACATCAATTTTTCACAAATGACACTTCTTCGAGGATGCTATTAAATAGATAATCTATAGACAACATAATTATTGGCTGTCATAAAGTAGCACTATACATGCATCATTGTTTTACAATATTCCATGAGGAAGTCATTAAAAACCTTTTGGGTGTTGAAAACTATTGGTATAGATATAAGGGGAAAAGAAAAGGAAGCTCATATGTGTGTGGAGTTAACTAAATTAAAAATGCACCAAATATGGATAAAATTGATTGGAACAACATTATAGAACTTGAAAGAGCATGACTCTTTTTTGACAAGTATGATATCACATGGAACACTCATGAGGATTCACAAAGAAATAACATACTCTTTCAGATTTATCTAGATGATCCATACTTTCTTGACACATAAGATATTATCCGAAGAGCCTTCTCATGACTATGAAGAATTGGTTAATCGGGTTCAAAGTCATACAAAATGCAAACAAGGCACATGCTTATAAAAAGAGTACAAAAGTAGAGTGTCACAATAAATATCCATCAAAAAACAAATCATATCTTCTCTATCACATGATGATGTTGTGAAAAAAATATGAACTTACTAGAAATGATGACAAACTTAACATTCACAATCAAGAAATGCCAATAATTTGGAGAGTAAACATTGCTTGCCAATAAGATATGTCATAGGAGCTTGTTCTCAAATAAATTGCTAAATATGTGTCAAAGGTAGAAAGATCATTTGAGACATATATTGATGTGTTCAAAAGAATATCTTCGCAACAAGCTGATTACTTAGCTCTTACAACATATAGGAATTTTTTGAAAGAAGTTGTATCCAAACATGACATGAGAGAACAAGAAATATGTCACATGCTTCAAAAATTATCTCTTTTCATGTGCAGTTGTCCTTTCACATCCTTGAGTGTTGGCCAAAAAATGTTCTAGAGGATAATAGACACGTTAGACATAAATCAAATACAATCTACATAATTGTAGGCATATAGTCAATGATCACTAGAGCTTGAGATGTTCACACTTCTTGAATCTACATGATCATACATTTATTTTGCAAACCATAGAAATGAGAGATGCAAAGAAAGAAATGAGTAATCCATCATCAATGTTTACCCAAAATTCAACAATATTCTACATGTCATCATTTTAAAATATTTTTCTTGAGTGAGCTTGTCTTATACAAATATTTTTGTATCGTAGAAAATGACATTGTCCTGATGAAAGACATAATTATTATAAATTCACCTAACATGAATGCAAATGGATATCATGTTGGGCATTTCAATCGTATCTCGAGATGTGATCCAAACTTAGAAAAAGAAGCAGCAAAAGAGGAGCATGAAATAATGTGGATCAATGAATGGAAGATTTTATCGCAAATGGGTAATTCACATCATGGATTAAAATATCTTTGAGAATTGTCAAATATCTCTACTTCTCACAAGAACTTTTCCAAAACAAGACAACCTAAGATTTTTTTGGTGAGAAATTCAAGCTGAGAAGACCTCAAACTCTCATCAATAAGTTGACCAATTCTTTGTGATAAATCGTGAACTTCTTGTGATAACTTAACTACTTCTGAGTGTTTGGAGGAGACAAGAAGGGTTTCAACAGAGAGAAATGTTTTTTTAGAAACCTTGTAGATGGATCACAAATGGATTCGAACCAGATTTTGGATTCCCAAGCAAGGTTTTTTTTTTTAGTGGGAAGGGGAAGAGGAAGATGTAGACTAGTTTCATATTTTACTTGAGATTTTCATTTTCTTATCTTTTTAAAAATACAATTTTCTATTTCTAGTTATCTTTAGAGTTCAGAGTCTATCAATATGGCTACCAACCAATATCAAAATTCCACATGAGGATGTAACTTTGTTACATATTGCATTTATATATATCTAAATTTACTGACTCACTAGAATCATATCCTTATTAAATTTTGCAAAAAAAAATAGTATTTCTAATTAAATTTACATCATTTTAAAATTCTTGATATTTTTCTAAGATGTTATCAATTTATCTCCAATATTTGCGGAGAACTTTATTTTTATTCTCATCGATAAGTGGCAGACAATGGTATTTTTGAACTATGCTTCACATAATATTACCTTTGATGAGCTTGATATGTTGGGTAGACATAATTTTGATAAAAACAATAAATTGGATCAAATTGTTATTCCCCAACATGGACATGAAATTGCAACACAATTTATAAATACAAATAAAAAAATTGCACAAGGTGAGAACATCTTATCAAATTACCCTATAACGAGCTATCCATTGTCAACAAGTCAACAAGTAGTACTAGTAATAATTATGGAACACAACAAATGTCCACCTACTAAACCTCTTTACATGATTATTCAGGGAACTACTGGTACAAGAAAATCATAATTAATTCACTACATAAGAAATGCAATATTGAAAAATAATGGTCAACAACATAAAGGATAACTACTAGCACTTGCTAGGACTACAAGTGTTATTTTATTTAGCATACATCCATCTACTCTAGATATGATGCTCAAGATACCTATTTAAAAAAGGCAACCACTTCAAGGGAAAGCAATAACTGTATTGCAAGAAGAATTAAACAAAATAAGATATATTCCTATTGATGAATTGAGATTCATTGGCCCAAAGCTACTATTGAAAATAGATAGTAAACTATGACAAATGTTTCCAAAAGATGAACAACTCTTCTTTGGTGGCCTTTCCATCATCCTAGTCAATGACCTTGCCCAAATACCCCTCATCATGGACAAGCCTCTATACACATCACATTATGAGAGAAATTAAAAATAGTCATCATATTAGATACAATATTTTTCCAACAAGGAGATGATATAGAGCATGCACAATTTTTTCAACTTTTACAGAACCTACGAAATGCAAATTTGACAAAAGAAGTATGGGAGCTCCTACTTACATACATAGAGAAACAAATTGCATCTAAAAATAATAATGAATTTGATAGATCAATACACCTATTTTCTACAAATTATCTTGTCAAACTACAAAATTAAAAAACATTTAAATTATTGAACTATCCAATTGCTATAAGTATAGCAATAAGCATCACATGTAACACAGATTATGCAATTCTTGATAAACAACTTGAAAAGGAAATTCTATTGTGCAAAAGGCAATATAGTATGCTTAAACAAAAAAATATGGACACAATTAGGCCTTGTAAATGGAGCATTGGGTGCAATAATTGAGATTGTTTATAGCGATGGTTCCAAACCCTGAAAACTTCCACAATACATTACAATAAGAATTGATAATTAGAATGGCCTATCATGGGATAATAATGATCCAAAAGTAGTACCAATAATTTCTTTGATCTTGGGCATGCAAGGGAAAATGCCCATGAAAATTGCATGGGCTTTAAGCATTTATAAATCTCAAGGGGTTACACTACACAAAGCAACAATTGATATTGGTAAAATAGAAAGGCAAGGGCTCTCATTCACAACAACATCTAGAGTCAAATCACTAAAATATCTTTGTATTCAACATGATTTCTCCCTCGAAAGACTCTCTAAAATGAAAAATAATCCATGTACACAATCATAAGGAAAGGAGAAGAAGCTTGATTACATCAAATGGACCTCTTGACAATCAAGGTATGCAACAATTTCATAAAATTGTGCTCTTGTTATGAAATATGTGTACAATCATGATCTTCTAAAAATATTTAACTTATTACAATTTTCCCAATGAAATTCAAATACTTATATACAGGACCCCAATTCAACATTTCAATGACTGAAAGTTGTTCCAATGGATGTCTGAAGATAATTTGGTATAGTCAAAAAATCACTTCATTTCTTATTATAAATTACTTCATAAGTATAACAATAAGCATCACATATAACACAAATTAAGAAATTGTTGATGAACAACTTGAAAATGAAATCCTACTATGCAAAAGGCAATATATCATGGTCAGAAGAAAAAAATATGGGCACAAGAAGGCCTCATAAATGGAGCATTGGGTGCAATAATTGAGATTATTTATAGTGATGGTTCCAAACCCCTAAAAATTCCTACAATGGCCCACCATGGGATAATAATGATCCAAAAGTAATACCAGTAATTCCTTTGATCTTGGGTACGCAAAGGAAAATACCCCTAACAACTGCATGAGCTTTATAAATCTCATGGTGTTACACTACACAAAGCAACAATTGACATTGGTAAAATAGAAAGGCTATGGTTGTCGTTCACAATAATATCTAGAGTCAGATCACTAAAACACCTTTGTATTCTTGATCTGTTTTCTTCCTCGAAAGGTTCTCCAAAATTTTTAAAAAATCCATACACAATAATATAAGGAAAGGAGAAGAAGCTCAATTACATCAAACTGCCCTCTCAATAATCAAGGTATGCAACAATTTCATAGAATCGTGCTTTTTTTTTTGAAATATGTGTACAATTATGATCTACTAAAAATATTTAAATTATTATGTTTCAGCCAGTGAAATTCAATTACTTATATACAGGACCCCAATTCAACATTTCAATGATTGGAAATTGTTCAAATGGATGTCTCAAGATTATTTGATAAGGTTAACAAATCATTTCATATCTTATTACTTTTCCATGTATGAACTTGTTATTCTTCTAGGTCTTCCATTTTTCTTAATCTTCTTAGGTACTATTGGCCAAATAGGAAATCTTGGCAATTATGCTCCATGTCTACCAAACTTCAATTTTGCCCGGGTATTATTGAC
The DNA here is from genome assembly GCA_028749045.1 of Cupressus sempervirens. Classification (NCBI taxonomy): domain Eukaryota; kingdom Viridiplantae; phylum Streptophyta; class Pinopsida; order Cupressales; family Cupressaceae; genus Cupressus; species Cupressus sempervirens. The sequence continues at coordinate 286,597,919 of CM053792.1, forward strand.
AATGCATGTTGCATTCTTGTTTGCAATTTTAGTATAAAATGACATTGTATCTATTGAAAGTTAGTAAGTTAGTATGAAGTTATAATTGTACTACTTGCCTTATTTGAAAAGAGGAATATTCGCTTCACTTTTGGATAACCAGAGTTGAGGATAATTTAAGACCCTAGGTGCTCACTATTTTCTAATCAGAACCCCAGACACAAAAATCAGAATACTTTTGAACAGCAAGGGCTATTCTGATTTAGATTTATATTATTTGTTATCTTCTTGTGCTTTCAGAAATCTGTGTATGTGATCCATATAGAATCTAGACAACATGTGTGGCATTTTAACATGTTATAGTACACAATAGTATATCACGAAGATACGTTGACAAACTCACAAGTTCTTCATATGAAAAATAGGGCTGCGGATAGGGTTTGGAACACTCTGTAGGAAAACTATGCATAGCTGCCATGAAAATGGGTTATTTGGTAAAAGAACACTGCTATAATCTGAATCCTTTTGTTTCTTCATGCAGTGAGTTTGCGGGCTTTTTCTTGTCTATAGTGGTTTTACAACATGGACTTCCCTCAGCTTGATCTATATTCATTGTTCTTTACAAACTTATTATTGAAAGCATAGCATAACATCTCATTGAAGCTGAATACTGGAAATGAATGGAAATATATTTTATAACTTTGGAGCTTCAAATATAACTTTGGAGCTTCCTTTCTTAATTGCAGCACTTCAAAAAAAGAATGAAACTTAGTGTGTGATATGTAGGCCTTTCGCTTAAATCTTAGTTACAGCACTTAAATCCAATCTTCTGATAAAAATGCTGAAGCTGATTTGATGACCGTAATTTCAAAGTTTCTATGCTGATTTATTAGCGGATGCTTATTTTCTATTGATGATGTGCAATGCTGATGTTCCATTGGCTTCCAATTTATTCATGTTATAGTTTTTTTAAATTTGATTGTTGCATTAAATTGGGGTGACACTTGAACCTGCCGGTACAAGTGTTAGTTTTATTGATTAATAATTTTTTAAATTAATTTTTCTATTGAACTAAACGATTGCTTAGTATTCTTGTGGTAGGCAGTAGGAGCAAATTTCTGATTTTAACAATCCAGCAAACCTCCCAACGAACCTAAAATCCACATTATAAGTAGTATGAAAGCATGACTTAAATGACCTCCTTTCAAAGATAATATCTCAGATCTAATGAGAAAGAGAGGAAAGTGAAGTCAAAATAGGCGAGCCATTCAATTTTTAAACAAATAAAACCGACCATGCAGCCATTCATTCAGGTAGAAAAATGCTCAAGTTAGCACGTTCCTCCAAAAGAAGTGTTTTAAAACAACATCTCCATCAATACCTTTACTGACCTTTGCATATCCACGCACAATACAAGTCAAAAATGATGTGCACCATATCTGATCAACCCTATCGTGTATTTTATCACATCATATCATTATTCTAACTTGACTACTTTAAACAATTAAATGGTCAAAGGAGAAACTTTCTATACTGGATAAACATCAACAGCTGGCTGAACGAGTATAAATATTGAAACCCAGATGAAAAAGTCATGCATCGTAACTCATAAACTATGATATAAGAAGCAGCTTTTCTATACACATTCCACAAAAACACGAGAGAGAGAGAGAGAGAGATAATATGGCTCTAAGGGAGAAGATTGCAGCATTGGCATTTGTCTTGGTTGCTTTGGCATTGATAACGTTATCAACAGGTGACTGTTTGCTCTGTTTTAGGGTTAGTAAAACATACTTTATAGTACCAAAATGCTTAAAACATTCTTATTCTTATATACAGATGTTGATATTGGAGTTCAAGCTTCAAAGTGCCCATACCCAGGTTGGAATTAGGAATAATTTGTTTTCACCATTTTTGTTAGATTTGTGCTTGTTTTGATTTGTATTGATGGGTATTGGATGTTCAAAAAATGAGCAGATGGATGCATAAGGAATGAACCATGCCCGGCTGATACAGGAGCAGAATGTAATGTATATTCAATACCCACTTTGCCCTGCTCATGCTCTGAAGTAAAGAGATGTGATCCCACTGCCACTGGATGTAATGAGAGTACAATTGCAGGCCTTCGTTCTTGTGGCTTTTGATCAATCACTCTACTGGATAAATACAAAGATTGGCTTATGGCTAACATGGTCATGAGTATATATGTTATTATGATTAATAATGTTTTCCAGCTGGATTTGAATAAATGGGTCTTGTGTACTTGTTGAGAAAGAGCCAACACTTGCTGTGATTCAATTGCAGTCTATGTACTAATTAAAAGGACGTGAAATGGCAAAGCAATTTCGGAGGTGATGTTTAAGATTATTTCACAATTGTATTTAGGATTATAAAATATATTATGCTACTTCATTTAATACTGATTGATTGATGATATGAAGATTATATCAACAATTGGGACAATAAGAAGAGTTAGTAATCAGATGGCTTAAATATTAAGGCTTGTAAAAGTATTAAATAGTCAAAATTGAATTATTGTTTACAAGCTTAATTTTTTCTTTATAGTGCGATATTCAAAAGAAGTTGCTACTAATAAGTAGATGATAATGCGTTGGATTTAGTATGTTTTGATTTGTGTATCAAGAGGAGTAGAAGTAGCCTTGAGATAGAAGCTACCCTCATGCTAAATCAGTAATTATGTTGATTAAGATAAAAATGATTAATAGGAATGTTGATGTTTTGTAATTTTAGTCAGATAAATTATATATTGAAGATATATATAATATATAATATTATATGACACACACACATGCGCGTGCACGCGCACACACACACACACACAAAGAAGATCATTTGTAGTTGTTAAGGGTTGAAACCTAATTAAGATCGAGCAAGAAGAGGGACATTTTCATAAGACATACCCATAAGCAGACATGTCTCCACCTTGTGGAGACATATTTTCTTATGGATATGTCTATTCATATACTTTATAATACAGATTTTGATTCCAAGGGAAGACATTGAAATCAAAATATTTCTTCCCTTTAGAGTTGGACACCTATAAATATCAAATTTAGAACTAAAAAATCATTATTTAGTATTTTTCAATATTGAATTGTCATTTCATACACATTTGCAGCAATCTGACTTCCTCGCATGATATCAAAGCAAGACTATAAATGTAAGAAAACAAGAGATGAAAGTGCTAGAAGTGGAGAAAAGGATACAACTGTTTAAACCTTTACAACATATATAATTTGATTGTTGTCAAATAGAAAATATTTTTTGGTATGTGTTGATGTTGTTTATTCTTTGGTCTACATCGAAGTTTCACATGTGGCTTGGTTGGAATAATACATTTATTGGAAAGATACAATCTTCGATAATTATGTGAATAGTTCGTATTTTCTACATGATGTAGTGGTAGTCACAAAATATAAACTACCTACTTCAAAATATAGAAGATGTATGCCAAGCTCTCTAAAGATTAAATCTTTAGAAGATGCACATGATCATATAGCATTAACAATATTTTTTTAACTCTCTGATTTTAGAAATAAAAACATTGTAAGTTTCAAGTAATAAACAAATATTGTATATGGTGTGTGTTTTCATCCTAAGTGTCAATCTGATAAGGGACAAGCATAAGAAGTTTTGGTACACGTTGAAGTTGAATCAACAATCAAAGTTTTTGAATTATAAGTGGGTATGTGCAGAATCATGGTGTGCCAAAAAGTGGCGATGTAAACAATATGTAGTTTTGAAACGTCTAAAAGCATTTCAAATTTTGACTTTTTTCTCACCCATCTTGATACCAAACCAAAAATATACTAGCTTGCCTTATTGGGTACCCAATTTGAGAATCAGTATGCAATTTGAGAATGGGTACCCAATTTCATATTGATTTTAAAGGGAGTGGGGACCAATTTTTCAGATAAATATTGATTTTTATTTACCAAACTCAATGTGGGGAGGAACCAATTTTTAAGTTATATTGTCCTAGTATAATATAGTTATAACATAATTTGGGGGGTGGGGCAGGGGGGGACCAATTATTATATATTGTTACTAAAATTTATTATATAGTATTAAATCATTATAATTATTATTTACTATAATATTATTTTATATATAGTTAGTACTTATTATATATATATATATATAAAATTATAATATCATATATATATATATATATTAGTAACCGAAGTTAATAAACTACATGACAATGTGTGTTCCTAGGGGTCGGCCTAGGGATATACATCTTGTGTTTCAATGGGTAGAAATAGGTTACAAAGTATACTATGGCCACTTTCGACCTATTACATGATAACATATATATTCCTAAGGCTCCTAGGACCCCTATAGACGTACATGTTGTGTTCCAATGAGTCGAAATGGGGTCATAGAGTATACTACAACCCTTTCGACCCATTACATGACAACATACATTGGGCCGAAAGAGGTCATAGGGTATCTAATAACCCCTTTTGGCCAATTGGAACACAACATGTATGGCCCTAGGAGCCTTAGGACCCCTAGGAACATATATTATCATGTAATGAGTCAAAAGGGGTCATAGGATTTCAACCCATTAGAACATGACACAAATGATGATAACGCTCCTAGAAACCCTAGGAACATATGTTCTCATGTAATGGGTCAAAATGAGTCATAGGATACCATATGACCCCTTTCTACCAATTGGAATATAATAGGTATGTACCTAGGGGTCCTAGGAACCCTAGGAACATATGTTTTCATGTAATAGGTCCAAAGGGGTCATAGGATAACCTATGACACCTTTCTACCCATTGAAACACAACATGTATGTCCCTAGGGGCCCTAGGACCCATAGAAATATAAGTTGTCATGTATTTGATTGAAACGTTTCAACCCATTTGAATACAATATGTTTATCCCTAGGAGTCCTATGACCCACAAGAACATATTTTGTCATATAATGGGTCAAAAGAGGTCATCAAATATCCTTTAACTCCATTCGACCCATTGGAAGACAACATGTATATCTCTAGGGTTCCTAGGAACCCTATGATCATATTTTACCATGTAATGGATCAAAGTGTGTCATGGCATGCCCTATGAACCCTTTCTACCAATTCGAACACAACATGTATGTCCCTAGGAGTCCTAAGACCCCTAAGAACATATGTTGTCATATAATGGGTTGAAAGGGGTCATATAGTATCAAATGACCTCATTTGACCCATTGCAACACATTATATATGTCTTAGGGGTCTTAGCACCCCTAAAGGACACCTAGGGACATACATCATGTGTTTGAATGGCTTGAAAGGGGTCATAGGATTCCCTATGACCTCTTTAACCCATTAAATGATAACATATATTCAAAGGGGTCCTAGGACCCCTAGGAAAATATATCATGTGTTAAAATGATTTGAAAATGGTCATAGAGTACCCTATGACCTCTTTTAACATATTATGTTACATGTGACATAAATTATGTGTTTAAATAGGTTGAAAGAGGTCCCCTTGTGACCCATTAAATGATAACATATGTTCCTAAGGGTCCTAGGACCCCTAGGATCATACATCGTGTATTCAAATGAGTCGAAAGTGAATAAAGTACCATGTGACCCCTTTTAACACATTTCATGATAACATATTACTTTATGGGTAGTAGGACCCCTAGGGACCTATTTTATTTATTTGAATGGGTTTAAAGGTGTCATAGGATAACCTATGACCCCTTTCAACACATTTTATGACAATATATGTAATAGGGGTCCTAGAACCCCTAGGGACCTATTTCATTTGTTTGAATGGGTCAAAAGGGGTCCACTTTTGATGCATTTCATTACAACATATTTCCCTGGGGGTCCTAGGTCCTTTAGGGACCTATTCAATTTGTTCAAACAGGTTGAAAGGGGTCATAGGATAGCCTATGATCGCTTTTAACACATTTCATTACAACATATGTTCCTAGGGGTCCTAGGACCTCTAGCAACCTAATTCATTTTTTTGAATGGGTTGAAAGGGATCATAAGATAACCTATAACCCCTTTCGACACGTTTCATGACAACATTTGTCTCTAGGGGTCTTAGGATCCCTAGGAACCTATTTTATTTGTTTGAATAGGTCGAAAGGGCTCACAGGATAACTTATGACCCCTTTCAACACATTTCATAACAACATATATCTTTAGGGGTCCTAGGACCCTTAGAGACATATTATATTCATTTATATGGGACAAAATAGGTCATACGATAACCTATGACCCCTTTCGACGATTTCAGGACAACATATGTCCCTAGGGGTCCTAGGATCGCTAGCCCCTAGAGACATATTATAATCATTTATATGATCAAAAGAGGTCATATGATAACCTATGACCCCTTTTGGTGCATTTCATGACAACATATGTCCCTAAGGGTCCTGGGATCGCTAGGGACCTATTTCATTTGTTTGAATGGGTTGAAAGGGGTAAGAGGATAACCTATGACTCCTTTTGACACATATCATGACAACATATGTTTCTAAGGACCCCAAGACCCAGAGGGACCTATTTTATTTTGTCCAATGTTTTGAAAGGGGTCATAGGAAAACCTATGATCCTTCTCAACACATTTCATGATAACATATGACCCTAGGACCCCTATTCATGTATTATAATTGTTCATATGAGTCAAAATGTGTCATAGAGTACTCTAGGATCACTTTTGACCTATTAAATGAGAACATATGTTCCTAGGGGTCCTAGAGTACTCTAGTCCCTCTTTTAACCCATTATATGACAACATATGTTCCTAGGGGTACTAGGACCCCTAGGGACATACATGATGTGTTTGAATGAATCAAAAGGGGTCATAGGGTACACTATAACCCCTCTCAACCTATTATATGACAACATATGTTCTTAGGGGTCCTAGAACCCCTAGGGACATACATCATGTTTTTGAATGTGTTGAATAGGGTCATAGGGTGCCTTATGACCCCTTTTGGCCCATTAAATGAGAACATGTGTTCTTAAGGGTCCTAGGACCCCTTAGAACATATATCATGTGTTTGAATGAGTCGAAAGGGGTCAAAGAGTACCTTATAACCTATTTCGATTGATTATACCCCTAGGAATATATATCATGTGTTCAAATGAATCAAAAAAGTTTACAGAGCACCCTAGGACCCCTTTTGACTCATTATATATGACAACACATGTTTTTAGGGATACCATGACCACTAGGGACATACGTCATGTGTTTGAATGTGTCTAAAGGGGTTATATGATATGCTTTGACCCCTCTCGACCCATTATATGACAAGATATATTTAGGAAAATACATCATATGTTTGAATGGGTCAAAAACCTATGACCTCATTTGACCCATTAAATGATAACATATTTTCCTAGGGTCCTAGGATGTCAAGGAACATATATCATCTATTTGAATGAGTTGAAAGGGGTCAGAGAGTACTCTATGACCCCATTCAACCCATTATATGACAAAATATGTTCATAGGTATACTAGGACCCCTAAGGACATGCATCATGTGTTTGAATGAATTTAAAGGGGTCATAAGATAACCTATGATCCCTTTCGACCCATTATATGACAATGTATGTTCCTATGGGTACTAGGACTATTAGGACATACATCATTTGTTTGAATAGATCAAAATGGTTCATAGGGTATACTATGACCCCACTGAACCCATTATATTACAATGTATGCTTCCAGGGAGATACATCATGTGTTTGAATGGGACGAATGTAATCATAGGGTGCCTTATGACCCCTTTTGACTCATTAAATTATATTATATGTTCCTAGGGGTCCTAGGACCCCATTTATCATGTGTTCAAATGAGTCAAAAGAGGTTTTAGAATACCCTATGACCCCTTTTAATTCATTTTGTATCAACATATACTCCTAGGGGTACTAGGGCCCCTAGTGACATATCAAGTGTCTAAATTGGTCTAGCGGTGTCATAGGGTATCATGTGACCCCTTTTGACCCATTAAATGAGAACATATGTTCTTAGGAGGCTTAGGACCCCTCTAAACATATATCATGTGTTTAAATGAGTCAAAAGGGGTCATAGAGTACCCTATGATGATTTTGGATGTATTATATGACAACATATGTCCCTAGATGTCCTATGACCCCTAAGAACATACATTATGTGTTTGAATGGATTGAATGGGGTCATAAAGTTCCCTATGACCCTTTTTGATCCATTTTGACCTATTAAATAAGAAAATACATTCCTAGGAGTTCTAGGAACATATGTCATGTGTTTGAGTGAGTTAAAAGGGGAAAGAGAGTACTCTATGACCTCTAAGCACACTTAATGTCATTGAATGGGTCAAAAGGGGTCATAAGGTATTATAGGACCCATTTTGAGCCATTAGATCACATTATTTATGTATTTATGGGTCCTAGTGATGTAGGAGCATCTTGGGTTGCACTGGTATCATGCATGTTTTCAGGTTTTATTTTGCTACTGAAATTGGGTTCTGTTAAAACTGTGTTTTCTGGTTTCTAGGTGTCTATTGTATACCATGTAACTAATTTTACATAATGAATGAATGGTTGTTAACTTCAAGACTTGAAGAGGTCCTAGATTAATATCTATGTTCCAGAGTGAAAATCCTAATACCTTATAGTTTGAGAGATATGGAAATCCTCCCAGAATATCAATTTCTGGTAGTTGTGCACGACAATTTTTTGTGCTCAACTTTCAGAATGGATGCACACTCTTCCTTAATGAATCAAACCTTGCACACTTTGGGGGTTGTAGAGGACCTATATATCTACCCACAGTTCAAAGAATGAGTTCTAACTCAATTAGATTGAGGAGAGATCACAATTTTTTTTAGACATTGATTTCAGGATAGTTAATTGTTGATGCAGGCCGACTTGTGTATTTAATTTTGGTTTATTTTCATTTAATATTTTTTGAGAGCCAAATTCTGTCTTCTCCATGTTATAAAATGATCTGTAAGCAATTTTTTCTAGTATAAATAGAGTGTTTAGGCTTAGAGCTAGGTAGAATTAGCAAATCGGAGAGGGGATGGCAGAGTAGAACTGGAAAGTGAAAATTTATTGTTGACATATGTGTAAGAATGTATATTGTATTTGATTCTAACCTAGAAAGCCTTAAATCTAGGCATGTATGTTGAACATTTGAAGAATCAATGAAATTATTTTTACTTTTCTTCCTTCTTTGGTTGTTGTTCATTGAGTTTTCTTCTGTTGTGTTAACTCTTGCAAGGTGGTTCGGAGAGTTGGGTGTGCCACTGGCCCTAGTTTTCATCATCCTTCATTGTATCAGGTGGTATCAAAGCTTGAAGTTCATCCTTGTGGAGAATTGTACCATGTAGAACCCTAATTTTAGATTTGGTTATAGGGTGGTAGATCTATGGATTTGACCTATAACTTGCAAATGGTTACGATCTTGTAGGAACCTAATTTGCAAAGATGGTTCATGGAAGAAGAAATTTTGATAATGCTATATTGGATTAGTTGAGACAAATTGTAGCTAGATTAGATGTTGTGGAGATAGCTTAGAGGAGAAGAGTGCATCTCGATGATGTAAGTGATGATGAAGCAGTAGTAACAAACCATAATCCAAAACTTGAGGAAGATCAAGATGAGGAAAGATTGTTGTGAGTGTTGTCTAGGGTAAATTCAAAACCTATTGTAGAAGTTGTTCCTTATGATGGGAAATTGGATACCAATGTTGTTTTTTATTAGATATAAGATATGGAGAAGTTCATTGAGTATGAAAACACTCTTGATAATAGAAAGGTGAAGATTGCAGTTACTAGGTTGAAAGGTCATGCATCACTATGGTGGGAGCATTTGCAAACTGATAGATAAAGGAGAGGAAACAAGATCAGAACTTAACTAGAGATGGTGAACAAGGTAAAGAACAAATTTCTTCCTGTTGATTAACAAGTTAGCTTGTTGAGAAAGATGCAAAATTTGAGACAAAAATATATGACTTTGAAAGAGTATACTGAGGAATTCTATAGATTGGACATCAGATCTGGACATGTGGATGATGATGTTGAGAAAATTTCATGGTACATAAATGGATTAAGATCTAGAATTCAAGATGAAATAAGTTTTGTGAAGTTGGAAAGTTATGAAGAAGCATATCAATATGCCTTGAAGGCTAAGGAGATCTTAGGAAAGAAGCATGAACAAAGACAAAGAGATAGAGGTGGTAGACTCTAGAGAGGTAGAGGTAGATCTTATGCTGAAGGTCGTAAATCTAAAAAATTTACATAGGATCAAGAAAAATTTGAATGGAAGAATGATGACAAAGAAAAGACTAAGTGGAAAGGTGGTAGTTCATACTGAGGAGGTACCAGATCTTACCAACAAAGAGGTAATTCTTATCCTAGAGGTGATTTCTATGGTAATTGTTTCAGATGTGGTAAAGAAGGACATAGATCTTTTGAATGTAGATCTTTTGAAAGTGGATAGAATAATAGAAATGTTTTGATTCAAGAGGACAATGAGAGTTCACCAAGTGGACCTAAGGCTAGAGAAAATTTGATGGTGAGAAGAACCTCATGTAATAAGGGAAGCGATGAGGAACCTGTCCTTAGAAGAAGTCTTTTCATGACCAGATGTAAGATGCCTAACAAATGTTGCAAGGTGATCATTGATAGTGGAAGTTCTAAAAATATGGTATCAAAAGAGTTGGTTACAAAGTTGCAGTTGCAGAGGCCAAAAAATTCAAAAACTTATCATGTTTCATGGATCAAAGATGAGCACAAGATATTGGTAAGTGAGCAATGTGTTGTGAAGTTCAAGATTAGACATTACTTTGATGAAGTTTTGTGTGATATTATGCTCATGGATTGTTGTCATATTTTGTTGGGTAGACCTTGGAAATATGATATATATGTTGTGCATGATGGAAGATTGAATCGATATGCTCCTTGGGTAAATGGGAAGAAACAAACATTGTTGCCTTTGATTGAAAGTCCAGATTAGGTCAATTGTACTACAATAAAAATTTGCATGGTTAATGGAAAGAAATTTGAAAAGGAAGTAAAGAAGAATCAAGCTTATTTTTCTATAGTTCCTAGAGGACCGAGTGTTGGTAGTAATGACCAAGCAACAAAAGTTGGTAATCACAAAGTGACAGCAAAAATTGTTGAATTGTTGAGTGAGTATAAAGATATTATGGCTGATGATATTCATGATGGTTTACCTCTAGTAAGAAGTATAAGTCATTGTATGGATCTGATTCCCAGAGCTTGTTTTCCAAACAAAGCACCATATAGATTAACACCTACAAAGAATGAAGAACTTAACAAACAAGTGCATGAGTTGTTGCAAAAAGGATTGATTAGACAAAGTTTGAGTCCATGTGCTATACCTACTATATTAGCACCCAAAAAGAATGGAGAGTGGAGAATGTGTACTGATTCTAGAGCTATTAACAAGATCACAATGAAATATAGGTTTCCTATGCCAAGGATGGATGACATAATGGATTGTTTGAGTGGAGAAAAGTATTTTACCAAATTGATTTGAAGAGTGGCTATCATCATATTAGAATCAAAGAAGGTGATGGATGGAAAACTGTTTTGAAGACAAAACATGGCTTGTATGAATGGTTGGTTATGCCTTTTGGTTTGACTAATGCACCTAGTACTTTCATTAGGTTGATGAATGAAGTTCTAAAAAGACTCAGGTAAATTTGTGATTATTTATTTGGATGACATTCTGATATTCAATAAGACTAAAGAAGAACATCTTGAGTGTATTAGACAAGTATTGTAGAGATTGAAAGAGGAAAATTTATCGATTAATCTAAAAAAAGTGTTCTTTTATGCAAGAGGAGATTGTGTATTTGGGATTTTTTATTTCAGTTGTGGTTTGAAGATGGATCTAGAGAAGGTTAAAGAAATTTTGGAGTGGCCTACACCTAAGAATGTGGGTGAGGTAAGATCATTACATGGTTTGGCTAGTTTTTATAGAAAGTTTATAAAGAATTTCAATGTTGTTTGTAATGTTATGACTAAGACAATGAGGGGATATAAAAAGGAATTCAAGTGGACACACGGAGTTGATAAGAGTTTTGAGACTTTGAAACAAAATTTTGTTGAATTACCTATATTGGCTTTGCCTAATTTCAATAAAATATTTCAAGTTAAATGTGATGCAAGTGGTAATACAATAGGAGCTATATGAAGTCAAGAAGGTAAACTTGTTGCTTTCTTTAGTGAAAAGTTGAATGATGCTAAAAGGAAGTATTATGTGTATGATCAAGAGTTTTATGCTATTGTTTAAGCATTGAAGAAATGGAGACAATATTTGATTCCTAAGAAGTTTGTGTTGTATACTGATCATAAACCTTTACAGTACTTGAGAAGTCAACATAAATTAAATTAGAGACATATGAAGTGGGTTGATTATTTGTAGAATTTTACATTTTTCATTAAGCACAAGAGTGGAGTTACTAATAGAGTTGATAATGCATTGAGTAGAAGACATTCTTTGTTGACTTAAATGAAGGTTGAAATTCTTGGTTTTGATGAAATGAAAGATTTGTATGACGCTGACCATAATTTTCTGAGGCATGGAGAGAGTGTAGAGCACCAATCTGACCAATCACATAAGTTAGTATGATGAGTATTTCATTCAAGAAGGTATATTGTTCAAAGGTATTCAGTTACAGTGTATTCCTAGAAGTTCTATGAGGTTGAATCTAATTAAGAATAAGAATAGTGGTGGATTAGCTAGACATTATGGCATAGATAAGACATTGAGTTTGCTAAAAGAGAAATATTATTGGGCACAAATATATAAGGATGTTCAAAATTTTGAAAGGAGTTGTAGAGTTTGTCAAATTGTAAAAGGATTAAGTACTGAGTTGAAGTTTAGTTCTACATTCATTTGCAAATAGATGGATAGACAGAGGTTGTGAATAGAAGATTGGGTAATTTTCTAAGATGTTTAGTTGGGAATAAGCCAAGTAATTGGCAGATGGTATTGGCACAAGTTGAATTTGCATATAATAATTCTATGAATAGGAGTACAATAAAGACACCTTTTGAGATTGTTACTGGAATGAAGCCTAGAGGAGTATTAGATTTGAGAGAATGCTAGTGAAGGAAAAAGAAGTGTTGCAGGAGAAGAATTTGTTGATTATATGGAGTCTTTACATAAGCAAGTGAAGTTGAGGATACAAAAAAGTAATCAGAAGTATAAGGAGAATGTTGATCAATCTAGAAGATATCATGATTTTCAAGTTGGCGATGAGGTGATGGTTCATCTAAAGAAAGGAAGATTTCCAATTGGAACATACAGTAAGCTAAAGATGAAGAAGTTTGGACCTTGTAATATCCTGAAGAAATTTGATAGTGGAAATGCTTATGAAGTTGAGTTACCTGATGACATGGATATATCTCCCATATTCAATGTTGTTAATTTATAAAAGTATCATGAATTAGATGATGAAGTTGTTGTATCAGAGGATTATCCTAAGAAGCAGATTGAGGAAGTTGAGAAGATATTGGATTAGAGAATTGGTAAGAGCACAAGAGGAAAATATTATTATGAATATCTAGTGAAGTGGAAGAATAGACCTATGGAAGATGCTTCATGGATTTCTTAATTTGAGTTGGATTCATCTAGGGTTGTGACGTCTCAATGATTTAGGAGAATCATTTCTTCCAACCTTGGTTGTTTGATGTAGGAGCATGTTGGGTTGCACTGCTATCTTGCATATTTTTAGTTTTTATTTTTCTACTGAAACTAGGTTCTACTAAAACTATGTTTTCTAGTTTCTGGGTGCCTGTTACAAACCATGTAACTAATTTTCCATAATGAATGAAGGGCTGCATAATTCAAGGTTTGAAGAGGTCCTATAGTATTATCTATTTTCCATAGCAGAAGTCCTAACATCTTATAGTTTGAGAGATGGAAATTCTCCCAAAATATCAATTTCTAGTAGTTTTGCGTGACAATTTTCTATGCTCAAATTTCAAAATGGATGTACACTTTTCCTTAATGAATCAAGCCTTGCACACTTAAGGGTTTGTAGAAGATCTACATATCTACCCATAATTTGAACTGCGGGTTCTAACTCAATTGAAGCATTTCAAGACAGTTAATTGTTGATGCAGGCCAACTTGTGTATTTAATTTTGGTTTATTTTCATTTCATATTTTTTGAGAGCTTACTTGTGGCTTCTTCATGTTCTAGAATGATTTGTAAGCCATTTTGGATAGTATAAATAGAGTGTTTAGGCTTAGAGCTAGGTAGAATTAGTGAATTGGATAGGGGATGGCAGAGCATAACTAGAAAGTGTGAATTTTCTAATGATCTATGTGTATGAATGTATTTTGTATGTGGTCGTAACCTAGAAGGCCTTACATGTTGGGCATGTATTTTGAATATTTGAAGAATTAGTGAAAGTATTTTTACTCTTCTTCCTCCTTTGGTTGTTGTTCTTTGTATTTGTTTTCGTTGTGTTAACTCTTGCAAGGTGGTTTAGAGAGCTAGGTGTGCCATTGGCCCTAGTTTTCCCCATCCTTCATTGTGTCACCTAGGACCCATAGGCATACATATTGTGATTAAATGTATCAAAGACTGTCAATGGATACCCTATGACCCCTTTTAATCCTTTGGAACCATTATTTGTATGGTTAAGGGTCCTAAAGCCTTTGAAAAAACATTCTAAGGATCCTAAAAAGAGGTTATACTATTATTTTAAAAAATTGAAAAAAATTAATTTTTAATTTATATTTTAAAAAAATAAGATCGGGTAACCAATTTGAGAATGGGTATCTAATTTGGGAATAGGTATCTAATTTGGGAATGGGAACCTGATATTATTGGGTACCCAATTAGGCTTGGTTTTTCTTCAGATGCCAAACCTCCATGGTCAACACCAAAAATGTCCCAAAAACATGTTTTTGACCTGTTATTGTCTATTTCTAACTTCGACCATGTAGTTGATGACTTTTTTTTCATCCAAATTTGATGAAACAAAAAAGGTTTCTTAAGAAAATTCTTAGCTTTCCATCGATGTAATTTCTATTAAATTATGAGTTTAGTAAATAATTATTACTCATTTTCTAATGGAGTTACCTATAAAGTGCTAATTGAAATATTGATTGAAAAATAGCCATAACTTTCAAACTATTTAATATTTTTGAAATCAAAAAGATGTGTCACATTCTATGCTTTGACTACTATTATGAAAAAGAAAAAAAGAAAAAAATAATGTTGAATTAGTTAAGCTAGTCAAACACGAGTTTTTTTATTCTGAAAATGGTATAGTAGAAAATTCATAACTAATATTTTGTTTAGAATAAAAATACCCAAAAATATGTGTCACATTCGAGCATGAGTGTACTTCTTATATTTAGAATCAAGTATTAAATAAATATTATCATTTGATTTTTATTAAGGTGATCAAACGTACACCTACTTCTCATTTTTGTCCTAAAACTTTTCTGTACTGCATTAGAATCCAAAATTTTGACCAAACAAATTATTTTTTCTTCATATAAAGCCTAGTAGTTTAGAAATTGTGTTCAATTTCCTACAAATTATTTTCTTAAAACTTTTTGATATAAAGTCCATGACTACTTTAAAATTATGCATCAATTTGACATAACCTTGAATTGTTGGTTTTACATTAAGGACATGATTTGATTGACCATGATCTTGCACATACCCAAGTATTAAAGATAACTAGGTGGAGTCAAAAGAAGTTTACAACAAAATAACTTTCTCAACTACCCAAATTAGTTTAACATATTTATCTATATGAGTTTGTAATATTTTTGGAGATGATGTGGAATTTTCATTGGATTTTAATGTATAAACAATCAATGTATATAGCATGATTTTGATTTGAAAATAGCAAGTAATTTTTTTAATAATGTAGTAATAAAAGAGAGGAGATAAGGCATGAATATTGAGTGTGCTAAATAGGGATCCAAATTGGAGTAAAAAGAAGGCAAAAAAATGTTACCATCATGGAGTCTAAGGAAGGCCTATACATGGCACCGTGGAAGTGGGTATGATCGACTACATAGAAGTGACCATTTGAACTAAATGTAAAACACTCCTATGTTAACAATAATGTGGAGTGTTATTTGATTTAGGATCAAAGGAAATATTGGATGACGAGCTTAGAAGATCGATGTTTAGAGGGAGTCTAAAAATCCATCATAGGCAACCTTGTACAAGGAGGTTAGAAAAGTTGATATTAGATTCAGGGGGAGTTTGAGATTTCAATAGAAGTAACTTTGGACAAGGAGGTCCAAAGACTAGTGTTTCTTCATAAAGGAGAGATTTAAAGTGCAATCCCTCATAATACATTCTTCTATATGAGAAATAAGTTTGAGGTGAAAATCATTATTCTCTAATATGATTCATGGTGGATGTCATGAAAATGCCACATGAGAGTATTTATGGTGACTCCATGTAAACTTTTTATATCACATATATGATTGCATAGTTTTAATGGGCCTACCCCCTATGCATGTCATGAGGAATTGACAACTTCCAAATGATTATCGATTGTATTTTTTAAAGTTATTAGAAAGTGACGATCTTGCAATAACTTATTCTTCTAAGCTATCTTATGATGTCTAAGTAGATCGTGATATATTATATCTTGCATGGTGGATTAACTTACTTAAAAAGATCATGAATATAATTTGTTCCTATGGTAAATATTATTTAGGATATGTATGTGTATATCTTATGAATATAATATTCTTATGGTAAGTGTTATCGCTAAAAATTGCACCCTTGTCAGGTTATAGAAAATGTGACATTGTTGACAAACATGGAAACACTCTTGGGTCATGGGTGTACCATAAATAGGAGTGAATCTTCGGCTTCTAGGTTGGTTCCTAATGATGCTTCACCTTTTTTCTCTTTAAACATAACTTAAAACTTGGGAGGGAAATGATAAAAGGATAACATTTAATTAAAACTTAAAACTATGGTGATGCACCAAAATGAATCTTTGAGTGTTAACAGATAATCGACACACAATAGAAATGTATAATAAAAGAATTTTAGTACACAACCCAATAACATGATCCTAGCATAAATAATTTATAAGAAGGCTAAATAAGCTCAACCCTTAGGAGAAGACTCTCACAAACTAAGATTGATTCTTAGGACCAATACAACTTATAACTTGCAAAGAGCTATATTTTTCTACATAAAGGTACCAACATGTAATACAACTTCAAGGAAAAAACATCACATGAACTTGCATAAACACTAAGGGCCCGTTTGGCTCATGGATTAGAGTTAGAATTAGAATACAAAATTTTGAAGATTCTCATATCCATTGTTTGGGTTCGCCAAATGGGAATGGGAATTAGAAAAAAGTGGGATCCGGTATCCTTATTTGCCACCCAAAACAAGGATTTGGTCTTCCACCAAAATAGGTGGAATTGTCCAAATTCCCATTTTAATTCCATTTT